>OX402602.1:1200000-1518577 GCA_948098905.1 Tiliacea aurago
GAAGGCTAAAAGTCACCCAAAGGGCAATGGAGAGGGCTATGCTTGGATTTTCCCTACGTGATCGAATCAGAAATGAAGAGATCCGCAGGCGAACCAAGGTAACCGACATAGCCCGAAGAATTGCCAAGCTTAAGTGGCAGTGGGCAGGGCACATTGCTCGCAGAACTGATGGCCGATGGGACTGAAAGGTTCTGGAGTGGCGACCGCGTACCGGAAGACGTAGCGTTGGAAGGTTTCTCCCACAAGGTGGACCGATGACCTTCAGAAGGCTGCAGGTATCCGCTGGATGCGGGAAGCACAGAACCGGTCGAAGTGGAGGTGCTTGGGGGAGGCCTATATCCAGCAGTGGACGTCTTTCGGCTGAAATGATGACATGACTATTTGCTCAGGTACCTCAAAGTATACGTAGATAATAAACAAAATGCTTTTTGACTTCCCTTTTTGACGTCAAAATAGAGGGACCAGATGGATGGGCTGGTCAGAGAAGGCAGGAGGGAGGTAGATTTGATGGTCCCTAACATGAATCGTTTGAGAAATATTGACCATAAACGTTGTTCCCCATATTAAGTTCAATCTCAAAGAAGTTTCTGATTAAAATTCGGTGGCAAGAAAAAAAATTCAGCTGACTTCAAAGTTAAAGTACTCACATCAAAAACAATTACCTAACAAATTTTTCACATAACCTAGCCCACAGACCTAGCCAATATAAAAGTTTAGAACATACCTTCAGACTAGACATTAACTCCCACTAATGAATATTGGCGGTACCACTATTACCATAAACTCAGCTCATCCCCTTAAAAGCACCATAAACTAGCTATCTTTAAGTTATAAAATATACCGACTTTTAAAAGAAAGAAAGTTTCGAGTTTATGAGTTCAGGTTTTCAAAGTTTTAAAAACAATTTTATTTACCGATTAGAAAATGAAGTACCTAAACTAGTAAAAAGTGTCGATATTTTCTTACTTTACGTATTTTCTTTAAGATTTGGTAAACGCGTTAAAATAACCTAATGATAAATTATTTTATTTCTGTGAGTAGGTTTGTACACATGGCTACACATCAAGCTATACATTTCCAGTATATGCTGATCTTACATTGTACAAGAATTCCGTACAATGAGAGGTCAACGTATACTGGAAAAGTATACGTTGACCATTACGTCAATCATTATTTTAAAAACTAGATGAAGTCGGCGTTTCGGTCAGTTACACTGAAATGAAACAAAAAAAAAGGTCAGTCTGTTAAGTCCAGACATAATCTTGGTCAGATAATGTAAAGATCATGTAGATTGGTGTCTGAAATGGCCTTTTGATGAAATTACCACACTGATTGAGTGGACCTGTCCAGTCATTGTACGCATTTATCAGCTCAACTCAGAACTTAAGGCGCTCAATAATTATTATTTATTTACCTTCACAAACTCATCCATGGCGACACATTATAATATAATTAGGTTCCATCTACACTAAGCCATTATTTTGTATTAATTGACTTAAAATAGCCTTTATGAAAGTTTAGATCCCTTAAATAGTGTCTAGTTTGAAAAATTACTGTTTCGGAAAACAGTTTTTATTTTCAGATATCATATTAGAAACCCCCTTAATCCCATTATTTCCCCCAACTCGTTCTTTTTTGTATATGATATCTTTGCGTCATGTTTTACCGCAAATAAAAATATTTTCTTTCTTTTCTTAAATTGAAACTATGTTTAACTAGCTGCGCCCCACGGATTCATCCACGTAAGTCTCGTACCCGTAAGAATATCGGTATAAAAGTATCATATGTTCATCGATAAAGTGATCCAGAAATTTGCAGAAGCTCACGAAAAGAGACTTCATCAGCATGTGAACGTCGAAGCAATCCAGCTTCTCAATCACACAAATATAGTAAGAAGACTAAAAAGAACAAAACCGTTCGAGTTAGTGTTTAGTGTTAGTGAATAGTGTAAAGTACAAAAGTGCCAAACAAACACAAGAATGAAGTGTATTCGCCTTAATAGAGACAATAAGAAAAGTGCTATTGGACACATTCTAAGTAAAGACTATTTAGTAGTTTAGGTTATAATTTAATTACTTATTAGTCTATTTAAAAGGCTAGATTGTAATAATATTAGGGTTATTCTATTGATGAACCCTTGGACAAGGAAAAAAAATAATAATGTTCTAATCCAGGTCATGATCTACCCGCGTGCTAAATTTCACCAAAATCTGTTCAGCCGTTTTAGTTTGAAAGCGTAACAAACAAACTAACTCACTTAGCACCCTGTGGTTTCACCCGCGTAAGTCTGGATTCCGTTAGAACATCGGAATAAAAAGTAGCCTATATGTTAATCCAGGGTGTCAGCTACCTCCATACAAAATTTCATCAAAATTGGTCTAGCCGTTTGAGCGTCAAGAAGTAACAAACACAGACACACACTCACAAACTTTCGCCTTTTATTAGTTTGATAATTATATTTATAGTTAGGATGTAGAAACATATATTTTTTTTTACTGCGGTCCCAAACCCATCTTAGAATACATGGTTTTATTAAATTATCGTATCAATTTACCTTTGTCTGTTTTGTTTAGCCAAACTTAGCAATACAATTATGACCAAGTTAGAGTCAACACCAACAAATTCAAACGTAACTGCATAAATTATTCAAAGTACAGTCAGCAACACAGGTGTAGCATTAGTTTCGCGTATTGTTACGGGAACAATGCGAAGTTTGGTGCTGCTACTATTGCCAGCATTGTGTGGCAAACTGTAGGTACTAGTGTGACGTAACAATTAAGTATTAGTGAAACAATTTATAAGTTAGTTTGATAGGAGCAGTGTAAGTAAAAAATGTGTGGTGGTTAAGCTATGTATGCCGCGGTCAATTAGAGGATGGGTGACCATTTTCAAAAGGTGTCATTTTCATAATCAGCCTATAATGTGGGAACATTATAGGCTGATTATACTGTTGGGACGCAGGCCTCCTATCTTCGAGAGGTAGTTGGCTGTAATCTACCACGCGGGCCCAGTGTGGGTTGGTTGATGATGATGATGTTTTCCTTCACCGTTTAGAGAGCAATGGTGACGAAATTATTAACACAAAGTAAAGCGCCTGCTTGGGTTCGAAGCCAGGACCTACAACTCGTAAGTCGGGCCATTACCACTGGGCCCACACCGCCCTTACGGTTAGTGCAGAATCAACTCAGCCTATCGCAAACCACTGCTGGACATAGGCTTCACCCAGGCTGCGCCACAACACCCTGTCCTCCGCCTTCCGCATCCAGTCTGACCCAGCCATCTTCTTAAGGTCGTCGGTCCATCTAGCTGAGGGGCGTCCCAAACTACGCTTGCCGATACGCGGTCTCCAGTCCAGGACTCGTCTGCTCCACCGGCCATCGGTTCTTAGGCAATCATGGCCAGCCCACTGCCACTTCAGTTTGCTTACTCTGCAAGCTATGTCGGTAACTCCGGTTCTGTTCCGGATAATTTCATTTCTGATTTATCCTTCAAAGAGAGTCCAAGCATAGCCCGCTTCATAGCGCGCTGGGCGATCTTGAATTGGTGGACCTGCCCGACTGTCAGTGTCCACGTTTCGGCTCCGTATGTCATGACGAGCAGGACGCTCTGGTTAAAGACCTTAGTCTTCAAACATTGCGGGATAGGCGACGAGAAGACTTGCCGCAGTTTTCTAAATGCCGCCCAACCCAACTGGATCCTTCTGTCGGCTTCTTTTCCGGCAATATGTAAGCACAATACTAGTAGTAATATTAGTTATGACACTTTTTTATGAGATTTGGCAACAGAATAGATTGAATTTCAGTCAAAAATTGACAATAACTCTTGAACTACCCTAACGTAAACAATAGAATTCCTTCAACCAATTACAAACTCCACAGACCTTTAAACGACTAGACAATACAGAGTCCAGAACATTCAACGATTAAAAGGGTCTTAAATGGGCCAGCGCGGCAGCGTGGGACTGGCGTCGACAAATTAACCACCCGTCGGCAAAGGAAGGCATTTTTTTAGTTCCACTCCATTTTGTACAGGTACTGGACAATTTATTTGTGTAATTTATTGTTCAAGATTGAAAAATTGGATAAAACTGCGTTATCTGTGTGGATGGTGCCCGATTGTGATAGAAATAAATCTTCGTCAGTCGTTTTGGGGTGGCAGTCTGTTTTTTAGTATGGTTATATATTGTAGATTTTTTTTTTTTATTATTTTACTAGCGACCCGCCTCGGCTTCGCACGGGTGCAATGCTGATGTGCAGTGTTTCTCTACTATATTATGCATGTATTATACATATAAACCTTCCTCTTGAATTACTCTTTAAGTATATTAAAAAAAATCGCATCAAAATCCGTTGCACAGTTTTAAAGATCTAAGCATACATAGGGAAAAACAGACAGTGGGAAGCGACTTTGTTTTAAACTATGTAGTGATTTATCACAACATTAATACCACTTGTCGCACTGCTGGGCATAAATCTCTGAATTTTTTCTCATTCAGTTATTTAACGGTTTTATCTACGTGTCAAAATTATAAAACATTTTAATATTCCGATGGATACTGGGATTCCAAAATAAATACTAGGAAATAAAGTAAATTTTTGGGCATTTTTGTTGTTTTTATAGGATTTCAAAGAAATAAATTATTGTTTTTTTTTTGAATTTTGGGGGTTATTTCACACTAATTTCACAATTTGATTATTTTTATGTTTTCTTCATTTGGATCCATGCGCAATTTTTGCCAATCTGTCAGTCCAGTAGTCGTTTCTGTATTCGGGTTAATTTTAGAACCTGTCACAGGCATATAAAACCAACCCAGCTTCATTATTCTCAGAATGAACTGGGAATGTCCAAGCACGTTGCGTCATCAGTACTGTTCGGTTGATTAGTGGCGGCTCTCTAACGTTATTTTAGAACTAGCTGCCTTTCAGCAAGCTTGGGTATTTTCAGATACGCACAAAGTGGATATATTTTCATCAGGTAGGTATTCGTACAAAAGCCTTAACTATGCTAGTTCCAATGACGCAATTTTTTTCCCCATTTACGGCTAAGTCAGAAAGGACGTCAATGTTTTTAGTTAGCTTAACTTATTCAGCCGATAATGTTCCCACTGCTGGGACACAGGTCTCCTTTCTGTGAGAGGGGGTGGGCCGTAATCCACCACGTGGGCCTAGTGTGGGGGGCCATGCTGTCAGTTTTTAGCAGAGACCATTTTGGTTACCCATTGAAAGGGTTTTCGATAGGGTTTTCTAAGCGGTTAAACAAAAACCCATTTTCACCCATTGGTAATGGGTTTTTCTAAAATGAGAACCAAAATGGTCCCTGCGTAGAATAGAGATAGAATTGGTTATGCTACGCGTGCTGGGCGGATATCGAAATAACATAATTTAAATATACGAGTATTATGATTTTTTCATGTTACTGGGTTTCAAGTAGGTATAGAACCCATTGAATGGGTTATCATGTAACCCTTTCACTGGGGTTCTAGTATAAAATCCATTCAATGGGTTATCATGTAACCCTTTCAATGGGGTTCTAGTATAAAACCCATTGAATGGGTTACCCCTTCGAAAGGCTTAACCCTTAACCGGGGTTGTACGGTCCCTGGTTTTTAGTCGCATCAAGTTACATCAACATTTGACTCAATTTCTTCAACTTAACTATTGAAAACTTTGTTGTTAGATGAGTTTCTGTAGCTCTAATACACCATAAAGTGACTGATAGGACAGCACGAGACTTAATGGCAGATTGAGTTGTATTTCAAAAATCTTGTATCTTAAATTACAGTTGTTTAATAATAACTAGAAATAAAATCGATGTAATAAATAATAATATATTTTCTAAATCTATAGAGAAATAAAATAAAAGCTAAAATTTATATAATATTTTCTATATATTTCTGTTACCTACAGTAGCTATAAATCTTCTATTAAATATAACTGCATACCTAGTATCAAAGTTGAAATAAATTCCGACAATAACTTCACGAAATATTTGGCGTAAATATAATTTTCTTGAAATGTGGAACGTTTTACTACTTCATAGTTTATCCGCTTCTAAAATGAAATGATAAAATAATATTCCAGGAACTATCTTGATGTTTTTGGCACTGTAGTCTTTTATATCAAAAACATTTGCATTTAGGTGAGATTTCGAATTTTACGAACGGAAAATATACTTGGTATGGATATGGTACTATAGACTTATCAATTTAATCATCGTAATTAACTACGGCTGTCTTTTCAATTAAATAATTATTTTCAACGATTCTATTTTATTATTGTAACCATATTTCACTTTGTTTTGGTCATTGCATTGTATGTTATTCTGAACAGAAATGAGGTTACTTTGACATAAAAATTTTGTTTAGTGACACTTTGTCTAAACATCTGCAGTGCTATTCTGTAACCTTCACACCGTGAAACCTTAGGTGAAGTGAGCGTGGAGTGAACTGTCAGTGTCATCCCACCCGGTGCTAACGATGGACCAAGGATTACATAAACAATCATAATATAAAATAATAAATAATATTTATAATAGTCATGATAAGAAATAGTATAAAATTATCAATAGAATTAGCATAAAAATATTATTAAATCTCGGTTATGATTGTGAATGTAATCCTTGGTCAATCCCTAGCATCAGTGGAATGACACTGACAGCTCACTCCACGCAAGAATTCACGGTGAAATTTTTACAGAATCGACATGCTGATAGCATGTCATTGATCGTTAGGAGTGATATTTCTGTCATCAATACAGACAGCTAGAAACGAAAGAAAATCCGTCTCGACACAATCAAAACAACTCTACTTGTAAGGATCAATAGAAAACCCTCACAGCCAGCCATATTTTAAAAAAACAAAACGCTACGCCACACCAACTGCCCAAAAAAGTCCATACAACCCGAATTTCATCGCAACTAAAACCAATTCTGTCCGAAAGTGCCATCGCACAGAGCTATCAATCTATCAGACAGTCCACTTAATTAAAGACTTGTACTAAGAACGCGCTGCATCACGGTACTCCCATTAGCCGAAGGACTTTCGGTGAAAAAACGTAAATAGTTACTTCGTTTTCGATGCCCAATGAAGTTTCCAGATTCACTTGTTTTTGGTCCGTGACTCGCTGTTTTAGTGAAAGGGGATAATGTTGGAGATTTTTGTGCTTAATTTGTGATAAATGATTTGTATTTCTGTAAGTAGGTTTGTACAAACACTTTTACACGTCAATCATATTTTAAAAACTAGATGAGGTCGGCGTTTCCTATCTGACTACTCTGAGAAGAAAGGCCGAAACAAACTCAGAGGTCACAGTCTCTTTTAAAGTACAGACATAATCTTGGTCAGATCATATGAAGGCCATGGAGATTGGTGTCTGAAATGGTCTTTTCGGGAAAGAACCACACAGATTGAGTGGACCTGACCAGTCAGTGCATGCATTTGTCAGTAATCGTGCAGCTCTACTTAGAACTTAAGGAGCTCAATCCGACGATCAATACCAAAGAAAGGACATTTGGGTAGGCCGCTTATATGACTCAAACTGCCAGACCATGATTAACGCTGAGAATAAAAGAAAATGATAAAAATATATATAACCCACATAGTCTTCACATTTACAATAATTAAAATAATATAATACTTTACAAGTAAATATTCATGTTATTGTGTATAAAATAATAATTAAATGTCACTGTATAAAAAATAATAAAAGTTAGCAAAGAAAACAACAAACAATAAAAATAAACCGCCTCATGTGGTGTGTGGTTTGATTACTAGCTTTTGCTTACGGTTTTTCTTGTTTTTGAGGGGCAGCACTTTCCAGAACATAGTCACTATAACATAACATCACGCCTACACTCCCCAAAAGGTTAGGCAGAGGTGTACCTAATATTACATGCACATTTCGCCAGTTATGTTTAAGACCCACGTTATAGGGGGCGAGTCTAATGTCATCAAGCGGGCACAATTCCAGACTTTGGGCTGCTACTGAGAAATTACTAACGGTATAACCCAATAACACTTTGCCTGAACTAGGAATCGAACCCAGGACCTCGTGCTCAGCAGTAGTGCTTGCGACTACTGGACCAACGAGGCATTCACATAGACATAGTCACTATCTGTGTGATTGACATAGGTACAAACAAAATCATTCACAAACACACACAATATTATTTTGTGATAACTACTTCCAATTAATAGAACTCTAGCATAAATCTGAAATTCTCTAATACTGGAATAAAAACACAATTTGGCAGCAATAAAAATAAACAAATCAAACCTGCATCTTGCACAAATTTCAGAAGATATTAATCTCTCTAGGAGCTGCTTTCATCTCGCCCTAGCGTTTTAATTTTTAATAATATTTTATATCGTTTTTTTTTAAATGTTTTGTTAATGTGAGAACGTTGTAGGCTTAATATATTGTAGATCTGTAGACCATTTTCTATTTTGTTAAGTACCTGGTAGTTTGACGGGCCTACGCTGTCCTCTCATACCTATTAACACTGTAATTTGAAAACATTGTAAAAGCCATTTTTTTGTAGAAGAGTAACCGTGGAGTTTCTTGCCGGCTCTTCTCCATAGGAAACGACCAATTGGAACCGTGCACCTAGCTTCTGACGTTTCATAAGTGCCCATGTAAGCTTATGTGAAATAAAAATATTTTTGATTTGATTTTATTTGATTTATAGTTTCTGCCTATCCCCAAAGAAGGCGTGAGTTTATGTGTGTATAAATAAATACCTATAAATACTTAACAATACGATATTAACAGTTTTTTTATTTTTTTTTATTTATTAACGTTCAAAAAATATATATATCGAAGTCTTAACGTTAAATTTTGAATTTAAATAAAATAAACATTATTGATGTAACTAATATTTTGTAACATCCTCATACGGGCCAAAGTGTATCTTTCTGCCACACCTACCTGCACCTAAATTCTATAAAAAAAACGCAATGAGCAAACACAGCATTCATTTCTCTAAACGATAAGAAGACTGTACCTTGTAATGAACAGACTGTTTCATAATATTGATTCTAACCTCAAACTTCTGTTTGCCCACAGAGTAACAATATCCTACTCAAAGAACATGACATACGCGGAACTGGTGATCAACGACGTGAAGCCAGAAGACGAGGGCGTCTACCGCTGCGAGATCACCTACCTGCAAGTTGGGGAGGACTGCAACACTGTGCAGATCACCGATTTTCATACTTACAGTAAGTACCTAGTGGTTACTTAGGATACCTAAAATATTTTCATAGTATTATTGTAGGTATGTGTTCCTGAAATAATTTATCGTGCTAGCTGCTATACTTCCAGAATTAATACCATACATTAAGACGCTGACAACAGCTAAAGCGCGGTCACTGTTAGACTGCATACAAAACTTGAACTTATTACAAAATTTGAAGGAAATAACTATTTAAATCGAAAATAAAAACAACCATATTCTGCATTAACATAAGACGTTATTTTTGTTAATTAAATACCATCCGGTACCTACGTTAATAAGTAATACAGATATTTTGGATTGGAACTCAAATTAAAAGGTTAGTTTACCGTTAATTTGTATCGAGATTTATTTTTGTTTTTCTAAACGTGTTTTGTAACAACCAAGTTCTGAGAAATATGTTCAAGAATAACATAGGTATATTTTTCCGCTACCACAAACTATGTAATATATATAGATTTGGCATTTTTTTGTTAAAAGACAAGCCTACTTAGATCATTTGCCTCTTGTCAGCGCCTTAATACCCGATGTTTCCTGCATATATTTTGTTGGCGATCCTAATAATTAAATAGATTATGCAATAATAACGTAATAGTTTAGGTCAATATGATTTTTTAATTTTAAATGGACACGGAATTAGAGGGATATTCTGAAGTGGCACAGAATTAGATGGATTATAGTGATGACGAAAGCTGAGTCTGAGAGAATACGATAAATTTGGAAGTCAGTCAAAAAAACGCTACTAGTTTAACTAATATACATTTAAGTTGTATTGTTTCGTAAGTTTTTAGGGTTCGGTAACCGAAGGATGCCAAACGGAACCCTATTACTAAGCCTCCGCTGTCCGTCCGTCCGGTAGTCCGTCTGTCTGCCAGCGGGCTGTATATCATGAACTGAAATAGGTTGACAGTTGAAATTTTCACAGATTATGTGTTTCTATTGCCGCTATAACAACAAATAAAAAAAAAGTTAATAATTAAATGGGTCCCCATACAAGAAGCGTATTTTTTGGTGTATTTTCCTTGATCTTAATACGGTACAGAATGGTGTGCGAGTCCGACTCACAGTGGCTGGTTTTTATCATTATTTTGTAAACGTCCTGGGAGCCTAAAATGGACGCTTTGGCAGAATTTTATTATGATCTGCGTACAATTCATACATCCCGCAATTCAGTTTGACAGCTGCTATTTGACATTAGACTTAATTAAAGCAATTCATAATTTGTGGACTATTTTACGAAACTCCATACAAAACTGTCAAACAGATGAATTGCGGGATATGAATTGTACGCAGATCATAATAAGATTCTGCCAAAGTGTCCATTCTAGGCCCCCTGTTCATTTAATCAATCTTTTAATATGTTGTACAGTATAGCGACAAAGCATTTCAACCCTTAACGATATAATGGTCATTAGGTACTTTAAACAGCTCTTCTTACGTTTTATTTTGAAATAAATGCAGTCATTATCATTACGAATAAAGGCTTCTACAGACTGGCGCGACACGCGACGCGACGCGACACAAAGGCCCCGCGTGTCACACGTCGAGCGGTGCCTTTGTGTCGTGTCGCGAGTCGCGCCGGTCTGTAGAAGCCTTAATGGTGGGGCTTGTGGCTAAGTACCTAATAACAGCCGCACGGGTCGATCGATCAAGTTAAGCTACGCTTGCCGCGGTTGATCCGTGGATGGGTGACCATCTTTAAATACCAACACCTCTCCGTGCCTCGGAAAACACGTTAAGCCGACAACTAGTCTTACCAAGGAGTATCGTATTACCCAGTAACTGGGTAGTGGAGGTCAGATAGGCAGTCGCTCCATGTAATATCCGATCGATCGACTGATCGATTGTCGTTCCTGCATGGAGTATTGTAGCCACCTACGGGATGGCTCAGCAAAATACCAACTTGCCGCGCTTGCCGCAAGGTTGCCTGCTTGTCGGTCTTCTACAGATTGTACTTCGGTGAGTGTGCCCAAGTACTCCACGACCTCATTCCACCGGCCCCTTTCTACTATCGGACATCTAGACGCACTGCAGGTTACCATCCCTTCCTTGTTGTTATCCCACCAATTCGCACTAAGCGTTGCCAAATGACTTTTATAATGCGCACAGCAAAAGAGTGGAACTCTCTGCCTGCGTCTGTGTTTCCGAACGCATACAACACTAATCTCTTCAAAGTTAGAGTGAATAGGCATCTTCTGGGTAAGCTCACTCCATCGTCAACTTTGTCTCTGTCACCTCTGCCCTAGACTAAGGTCAAGAGCAAACCCATGATAAATAAAAAAAAAAAAAAATACTGGTATTCAGCATCCGGTTATACTGGAATGGCTGATATTCGTATTTTATGAACATCTACGAATATTACAAATTCGTTTCTCCTACAAATTAATACGGAAAAGTTATAAGTTTTTCTGCTTATAACTTGTCAAACCATTTCATTGTCTCCCATTTTCTTTGCTCCGGCCATATAACTATAAAGTAACTTCTAATACTAAGTGTTCAGTAGAACGTGTCTTGTAAGTAAGTGGACGACATATCACGCTCATAAGTTGTGTCAACATGACAGCCAATCAGGCGGGCGGATGGTGGACTAGTGAGGGGAAAGTGTCGATATTGTTTGGTCGAGGCGCGGAGTAAATATCGACATGGATTTAAATTTTTTTTCAATGTGGTGAACATTTCTATAAAGAGTCGAGAAGACAATGTTATTATTATTAGAGATTCATATAATTTCGTAAATATTAATTATAAGCAAATTTGCCGATTAATAAAAATAAAAAATAAAAATGTTTATTTCAATTACAAAGGACATTATAGATACATATTATTAGAGATCACCTTTTAATCAATGAATTTCTTGTGTTAGGAGACTCCGGGCTTCCACTTATCATTATCTTATGCAATTGAAATGTAGACATTGTACTATGCAAAATAAAAAAAGGTAACTTAAAATTATACATTACAAACAGCACAGTAAATAAATGATTGTTATGCCTAGAACAGGGCCAAAACGCGCGAATACGTGTGATATGTATGAGTATGGGTGAGAGTGTGAAGAGTGAGGGTGTGTAGTGTGTGAGATATAATTAGCATATTTAGATTATATACATTTATTTCTGATATTTAAACATCCGAAACATGCAGACTTATCAAAATAAAGTAATAAAAACCCTTCTACTGGTTCATAAATCTACCAACTTGATAAATATCAAAAGGGTTGAATTCGGACCTTTTGTTGATCTATGTCGGAAGTCTACTTGTCAGGTTGTCAGATAAAAACCCGAAAGTTATCTGATTCTATCCGTTTTCATTATAAAAAGTTTTGTTTTTAATTGTTAACACACTAACATGAAAAATAATTGTATGTTTCCACACTTTGAATTGTACGCTGAACTTACAGAAAACAAAACATTACTGGTAAAACATTTGAGAATATAACGCAATAAACGTAAATTAAAATAATTAACGATCCCAAAGTTTGATAATGGTGTCCATTTTGGCAATCGAAAACTTTGTTTAATTGTTATTAATTGATAAATGTGCCCGCAATCAATTTTTATTATAGTTTGTAAACAAACAATTTATTAACTTGGAAAATAAATTGATAAATTGAGTTCGAACCTCACCCTTTGCGTGACTTTTATTAAAGGGGATAACAGGAATATGTGCGTGATATTATATGCATTACAAATTGATATAATAGGTACCTACTTTAATAGAAAATCAATCTCAATAACCAACCAATTACTATAATTTAATAATGATTACACAGTGCTTAAGAAGTCTTCATGAAAATAAATTTTAGTTATACCCTATATTTTTGGTAGAGATAAGTAGTACACCTATACATTTTGACTGGTAGGTTGAAAAAGGTCGCAACCCAGACACGGAAAATAAATCCACAAAATACAAACAAAAAAAACTATCGACACATCCCATCCCTACTAGTGTTAGGTTCTCTAGGATATTGCGTTTATCCCGCCTCGGGCCACGCAATTCACTGAGGTGCCACACACTCCATCTCTGTCTAACACACGTTTCCAAATACATTGCATCCCTGTCCCTCGTAACAGCATACGTCTTTTCTATGAAACAAATGGATGTACGATATTTTATTTGATACTTTTCTGTTGACGATAGGTTTTTCCGAAGATTACTGGATATTTTCTCTTTTGTTATTTATGGCAAAGTATTGTTTCCTGCTAGTCGGTAAATAGAGGGTATGCCGGAAATTAGGTAAGTGGATACACTCTCAATGTGTAACCGGACGACGACGAACGATTCCCTTAAAGGTTTATAGGATCAAAATAGCCTCGATGAGTGGCTATTCATGTACTGGTGTATTCTGGGTAGTCAATACCGCGCTACCATCTGGCTGACTGGCAAATATTTTCATCTCGGTATAATTTGCTTTTCTTTATAGTTCGTAAATGTTGTTTTTTTCTTTTTCATTCTCGCATTTATTTTCTTCAACTTTTCATGATTTTCCGATTCTAGGTTAACATTGGAAAGTTCTTTACCTCTCTACAGTCTCTCTCCTCTACAAAAACATGATTTTCAACATACATTCAACTAGCAAAATGTTGGTTCACTATAGATGCACCTCTGCCTAGCCCTTCGGAAACACCGGCGCGATGTTATTTTTAACCGACTTCACAAAAAGGAGGAGGTTCTCAAGTCGTGTGTATGTTTTTTTTTTTTTTTTTTTTAATGTTTGTTACCTCAGAACTTCGTCGTTTATGAACCGATTTAGAAAAATCTTTTTTTATTTGAAAGGATATACTTCCAGATTGGTCCCATTTTTATCAAAACTCAGTTCTGATGTTGGGATCCATGAGTAATTGAGGGAACTCCTCAAATATTATAGGTATACATATAGCGATTTTTATATTTTCATCAACAAGTGTCAATCATTTGCATTCAGAAAGTATAATTTGGTGAAGTGGAACTGATGAAGAACTTCTCAATGATAAGTATTTCACAGCTGGTGGCGATGATATATCTGGATGATAGTTATGCGAAGCAAATTTGATCTGATGATTGAAACTGATCTGAAGATGAAGCCGAAAGGTAGGCACTGGAACTCGGTTATAAAGCAAGGTATCCTACCCGTGTTTGGTCTTATTGGAATTGTCATGAGATGCACTCTGGCTATAAATGATTATTAACCGACTTCAAAAAAGGAGTTGGTTCTCAATGTATATATATCTAGCCGTATATAGGTCCCTACATATAAAAGGAAACCGTGACTGATTGGTCTATCAACACAACTCAAACCACTGAACAGATTGGGCTGCAATTCGGCACGTAGGCATCCGCTAAGAAGGGGTTTTTGGAAATTTGACCTGTAAAGGGGGGAAAACGGGGGGTTTTGTTTTCATGAAAAATCTTATTCCTAGAGTTAATAAACTTGAAACTTGGACGAATACTTACGTAAGTAAAATATAAAGTTTGTATTTTTTTGTTATCTTAACTTCAATGGATGGGATGTCAAAGCTTTTATAGAAGAACGCGTAACGCGTGGTCCGATCAACTCGAAACTTAGTATTTATACTTAAAACCAAAAATGAAGAATAGCTTGTATCAGGGTTTTTCGAAAATCTACCCATAACGGGGTGAAAAGGGGTAGTCAATTTTACAAGAGAGGATTTTACTACGTGGCTTGATTAACTCGAAAATTGGTATAACCTTTAAGTCAAATAATGTAAAAGTCGCAAACCACTTTAAAAATTAACCTCTTTGGGGATGTAAAGGGGGGATGGATACAGTTTGTATGAAAAAATCATCTTTCGTTGATCTATTAACTTGAAACTTAGCCTGAATTCTTCATCATCAGTCTCCTGCCCTAATCCTTATTTATTCGGGGTCGTCGTAACATGTCGAATTACACTATAGATTTAATACATACAAAAGGAAACAGTGACTGACTTACTGACTGATCTATCAACACAAAACTCAAATCATTGAATGGGTTGGGCTAAAATTTGGCACACAGATAGTTATTATGACGTAGGTAAACGCCATAACAGATTTTTGAAAATTCAACCACTAAAGGGGTGTAACGTGGTTTCACAACTTGTATGGAGAAATCATATGAATTGTATCAATTCGACAATTCGCAGGGTTACTCGTATCAACAAATAAATAAAACGTGTTTCATGTTTTTTAAAAAACAGCCCTTTCTGGTGGTGTAATGAGGTACATAGTCTACAAATCAATATGGTGTCATTTTCAAGGTTTGTCGGAACGTTGATCACGTAAAGGTGAAATATTACACTCGAAGAACAAAAAAAAAACTAATAAGTCCTTATTTATTATTATTTTGTATTGGTCTAAATAACAAATCTATCTATATAAATAAATGAAGAAACTGACCAACTGATTGACTGACGTATCAACGCACAACCCAAACTACTGGGAGCGACGTGAAATTTTGCACTAGGGTTCCTTTTATGTAGGGTATAGGTACTCTTAATCCCGGTTCCCGTGAGATTTTTTCTGACATCTACGCGGGTGAAGCCGCAGGCAAAAGCTAGTATTATATATGTTCAGGCATAACTTATTTGTTTATGAACCGATTTTTATAATTCTTTTATTTGGTAGAGGAAGCTTGCGCGGTCTCCTATACATTACAGATTTACAGCTAACTCTTCAATAATACGTATTTAATCCACTCGGTGTATGTTGATGATGTTATAAAACTTCCTGTCACAGTTGTTTTCATAGCAAGTAGTATACGTATTGGTGTGGGGTAGGTACCAGTAAAAAGTGAAAAATAAAAATCTTTTTTACAAAAAAAACAACCGACTTTTTTATTATTTAATGGATAATAGTTATAGAAAATGCAGGCAAGGACATCCACCATACGTCCGTGTCTACATTTAAATTTAGCACTATTTGCTGTTGCGACAGTATTGTGCTTTTTAGTGATCTTTTCCACCTACAGGCACAAAACAAGCTATTTTTTAACTTATCCCCTTCAACATGCTATGCAAAACTCACGGAAATAGCCAGTGTTGACTAAACGAAAACAAAATACCGTCCATTCTTCGCCAACTATGTAAATATCAAACCGACGTATTTGCAACCAAATAGGGTAGATATCTGCTGTTGATTTTTCGGCGGATCCTTGTGTTTGGAAACAAAAGATGATGTTTATGTTACAGTATTTTCATCTCACGTAGCGACGTGCGCTTTGGTTGTGGTAACTAAGTGTACAAAATGCTGTGAATGACGTGAATTAATGCGTGAAGATGAGTAGCGTCAGCACATAACACACACACACTTCCAACTTCTCCATTGTCTCGGATGGTACCGAGAGCTCCTCAAAATCAAAATCAAGATTTTTATATCACATAAGCCTACATGGGCACTTATGAAACGTCAGAAGCTAGGTGCACGGTTCCAATTGGTCGTTTCCTATGGAGAAGAGCCGGCAAGAAACTCCACGGTTACGCTTTAAAAAAATAATTGTCTTTCACAATGTTTTCAAATTACAGTGTTAATAGGTATGGGAGGACAGTGTATACTTGGTATTTAGTAACCACAAGTAAAGCGCGCGTCGCATCGTGAGATAAAAAACTGTAGCATGAAATAATTTTTTTCTTTAAAAAAAAAACCGGTCAAGAGCGAGTCGGGCTTGCGCACCGAGTGTTCGTACGTATATATGATGTTGATAATTTCTGAAAAACTGTGCTATTTAGAGACATCGTTTTATTTTTCCTGTAATCTTTACATAACCTTCTATCACATAGAATAATTTCAGATTTTTATCTATGCAAACTTCGGAGATAAAGGGGGGAACCGTATTTATTTTTACATTTTTCATCAAAAGTCGAAAACTATGCTGCCCTAAAAAAAATTATGTTTGAGAATGTGCAAACAGCACTCTTTCATATGATACCCCACATGCTCTAGTAGCCTCAATTCAAATTTTTAAGGTCCCTTTTCAGTCCCATTCGCAAAAAATTTATTTTTTTCTTCTTTGCAAAATAGTTAGGCAAACGTCATCTAAAACTATTCTAAATTTCAAGTTGATAGCATTAGTAGTTCTTGAGATATTCAGGTGTGACAGACAGACAGACAGACAGACTTAGTCTCACCATAAGGGTTCCTTTTTACCATTTTGGTTCGGAACCCTAAAAACGATGTATCATAAATAGGAATCTTCTTTTAGTGCTAAATGCTATTGTTTCTTACTTCCTATTCCTGGTGCTTCAGTCAACCAATCAATCTGCCCAACCTTTTCCCAACTATGTTGTGGTCGGCTTCCAGCCTCACCAGATGCAGCTGACCACCAGTACTGCTTCTCACAATCAACCGAACTCAATTAATCGAAAACGAACTCATTTGTTTTTAATTAAGTAATTTTTTGCAGATTCACACTTTGACGAATTATAATTAATTTTTATTGGAGATAAACACTTTCTTTATTAAAAAGTCAGAAATAGATTTAAAAAATCCCTTTTATTACCTAACTTAAAATTAAAACCGCATTGAACTTCCAAAGGTCATCAATATTCAATAAAAAATATGAACTAAAAACCTTTCGAATTTACATATAAATGCGATTTCAGATTCTGATCACTATTGTTGATTTTAATTAAAAAATTAACGACCAATGAAGCCTTATGTTTGGCGAACCGATAGTGAATAGCTAAGTAAGCTATTTTTCTGTCTCCACTAAAGGTCAAAGGTTCAATATCCTTTTGAAACAAAATTATGTATCGACACGAACTAATAAGATATACTCTTTGGAATGGGCAACTAGCTTCATATTTGTAACTGACCGACTTCTTGACAATTCAAAACTGCCTGTAAATGGTTTAATTGAAATAAATTATTTCCGCGTTATTACAAAACAAGATCTATATTTTGACATGGCTTAAACCATGGAGCCAGTTTTTGTAATAAGAACGTAATTGTGATTGAAATACTGTTCTTTATACAAAATTGAAAACTTAGTTACTAAGTTGACAGTTTTGTGTTTAGAAACTTTACCATAGCCGGAATAAAGTTCGAAATTCAATAATGGCTCCATATTTTAAACCTGGGTCTGAAGATAAACCTTGTTTTGTAATAAGGGGGTTTGAGTTTGAGATAGCTCATGAAAATGTTTTTAGGAGTAAAATATTTCTTAGTTCTTTGATATTGATAAATTATATTTAATTCAGTAAGGCCCACGTGCACGTTCATGGGTTATTCTAAATAACTCGGAGTTAACAGCTAACTCATGGTAAATCAAATAATTCATCTTGCGCCATCAAGAGTTAGAGGTAAACCCAGGGTTAAACTTTTTAAATATTTAAATAGTTAAGTAGCTAAACTCTATCCCCCTTATTACAAAACAAGGTTTATCTTCAGACCCAGGTTTAAAATATGAAGCCATTATTGAATTTCGAACATTATTCCGACTATGGTAAAGTTCCTAAACACAAAATTGTCAACTTAGTACCGAACTAAGTTTTCAATTTTGTATAAAGAACGGTATTCTAATCTCTGTTACGTTCTTATTACAAAAACAATGGTTTAAGCCATGTCAAAATATAAATCCTGTTTTGTAATAAGGCGGAGAGTCATTAATTGACGTTATGAGGTACCACTGATAACTTATTTTTTATTTTATATTGATTGACGTTATTGTACCTGAAAATTCGGTACTACTCGTATATCAGCAAGAAATATATTCATGAACTCTAAAATACAAACAAATTATAAAAAAAAAACTTAAAACTTATTTTTCCATACGTGACGTTTTCATCAATCAATAAACTAAATCTTCATAAAAAACATAAATATAATTAAATTTAAATTAATTGTCATGTTTTAAAATTCAAAGACAAAAAAGTATAACGTATTTTTTTTTATGTAGTGTTATAGAGATGGGTATACAAGTTCTGATCATTCTGTTTTGTTTCGTCGATTGAACTGCAATGTTCCCAATTAAAAAATCACTACTGTTATGTTAACTAGCCAGGTGCTAGGTACTTTTTAGTGGTGCAACGCGTAAAAAGAGTTTAAATGTTAATTACTTAACTGAAGATTGTTTCGGGTAAATATCAGTGTCCGATACACTCGCTCTGGGTAAGCAACGTGGTTGGAACGGTAAAATAGAATGTTTTATTTGTTATTTATATTTAAATTCTTTACCTACTAACATAGTTTATAAGCTCCTGTTGTTACTAACCAAAATGGATCATGTTATCTGAAATTATAAATAAATAATAATTAACTCCGAGTTTACAAACTCTACATTTATTTAATTAACCCGACTAAAGGCTCGTATACACCGGCGCGGCACCGGTGGAACAATTTCTTTGAAATTTTTTATGGAAGTTGTTCTACCGGTGGTGTCGCGTCGCGCGACATGTTGCGCCGGTCTGCACGAGCCTTAGGCGTGCAAGTGGTGGCGGTAGAAACACACCCGTAATATTTTTTTTAAACTGTATGATCTCATTATTTCCTATCTGACTACTTTGAGAAGAAACACCGAAATAAACTCAGAGGATTATTAACTTACGATTTTTCCATTCCCATATAATAAAAACGCTCTAAAAGTACTTACAAAGAAAAACATTTACTGTCTTATTACAAAACAAGATTTATATTTTGACATGGCTTAAACCATGGAGCCAGTTTTTGTAATAAGAACGTAACAGTGATTGAAATACCGTGCTTTATACAAAACTGAAAACTTACCTCGGTACTAAGTTGTCAGTTTTGTGTTTAGGAACTTTACCATAGTCGGAATAAAGTTAGAAATTCAATAATGGCTCCATGTTTTAAACCTGGGACTGAAAATAAACCTTGTTTTGTAATAAGAGGGAATGAGAATAAATATTTTTACTTTGTACTTTTTGAAAAATATTTAAGAAGTTGTCAGCCTATTCAATTCTGTATACTACTCGCCTTTAAGATGTTTTTTTATTATATTCTAAGAAAATAAGTCTTATTTTCTGATAGCCCCTCAAGGGAACACGAGGGATACATTAGAACCAGACTTAACCCTACACTTACTGTCTCCTTTTTAATTCGGAGCGTAACACTCAAAAGCCGCCGGCCATTTATGGGTTACTAAAGAGAAAGATGGGTCGAAAAGACCCACCGGCGGTTCGCTAAAATCTTTGAAATCGTATAGTATCGTATAATTTTGCGTCATGGTAATAAATGCCTTTGGAATACTTATTTCTGCCAGCAAGTCTGGTCTGAAAGGTACGCATACTTTTAATCCTCTTTATATAAACAAACTTTAACCACATTATGGTTAAAGTTTTTAGTCATCATAGTTTACGACTTTTGGTGAAAAATGTAAAAAAAAATACCGTCCCCCCTTATCTCCGAAGTTTGCCTAGATAAATTTTTTAAATTATTCTATATGATAGAAGTTTATGTAAAGATTACAGGAAAAATAAAACGATGTCTCTAAATAGCACAATTTTTCAGAAATCATCAACTTCATATATACGTACGGAACCCTCGGTGCGCGAGTCCGACTCTCTCTTGACCGGTTTTTTTTTTAAACGCCCTTATATCTCGAACTACCAGTTGGATTTTAAAAAATATTTTTGCATTTGATCGCCAAAGTCTTGAGGAAGTTTTAAGCCATTTGGCATCACCCTTAGGAGCCGAGCAAGCATAAAAAAGTCAGAAAGAACGCTAAGCTCAAACGAAGTAATAGCGCGGGCGGGCGATGCGATACGACGCGGTGGGTCGGGGCACGAAATTTCACGAGAACAGAGTCGCGAGCAGAAGCTTGTGTAGGTTATGCTAGAATCCAGACAGCATCAATGAAAGAGTAGGTATGAACCTGCTCAGTACTTCAAAAACAATTGTAAAACAATTGAATACGTATAGACAGGCCCTTCAGACCCCACAGCAGCAACCGAAACGTGAAATCTAATTAATTGTAAAGCTCTTGAACTAATATTGGCTTTATTTAATGAAGTGAAAAAGATTTTACTTTGTTTTTTTTTATGGCTGAATGTTTTAATTTCAAAGACGTGATTTTTAATTAGTGTTTTGTTCTTCGAAGAATCATTTCATTAATTATTAAGATTGTTTGATTCGGCTTATTTCTTTGAACCGTTGAGTAAGATCGGCAGAAAGTTTTAATTCTGTAGAATAATTATATTACCCGTTGAAAAGATTTTCCGAGAATTGGTAGGTCACCCATTTCTTGGAAGGCCTACCTATAGAATTATATTTTACTTTGGTTGTTAAAAATCTACCTTTTGCCTTTACCTTTCCTTAATTGAGGAAACTTAATTAATAATCCACTCATCCACAAACAATCCACAATAATTGTACAGTTATTACGAATCATTGACTAAATCATGCATGTATACCTACTATTTTATGTGCCCGCACCAAACTCAGTGATAAAATTAAAAGGACTTTGTGATTTTATTGGCATCCAATGTACTTAAATGGAATAAACATTAAACATTATTATGGCACAAAACCAAACAAAATTAAAATTGATTACACAACAACGCTGTGAATATTTTAAATTATGCCAAAATATTTTCTTAAACCATTTTCAATTAAAGCATTTATTAACACGTCGAGCACATTACAAACACATGGCAGGCCCAAAAACCTCTAAGATAAATCACCAATTTATATTACAAGGCAATTTCGTAAAATTTCGTCTAAAGGGTACATAATGGTATAAATATCAACCTGCAGAGAATGGCCTAAAATGGTCTCGCTTTTATTGTGTAAAGGATTACGGCGGGTCGAATCGACCCAGTAGTTTGAAGTGTGACATGAACAATGAAGGGTTTTAATAAAATTCAGCTTAGGTTGCGTCATAGATAGAGAATGTGTAGAAGCGACACACATTCTAAAATGCCTATGGTCTCGGAATGTAAGAATTGTTCAGCAAAATTATAGAGGGGCATTCTTATCTCTCTGTCTTAAGGCGTCTACATACTGGCGCGACTTGTCACGCAACGCGACACCGGTAGAACAAAAATTAAAGAAATTTGTTCTACCGGTGTCACGTCGCGCGACTTTGTCGCGCCAGTATGTAGAAGCCTTTAACTGTCAAAAATTTATCTAATTTACTTATACTTTTAACAAATTTTTGACATTGATTATCACTGAGATGAGATTCCAATTAGATTTTGTACGTATTTAATAAGGAGGCCTTGAGGTCAATCTACGCGCTGAATCATCAACTAAATTGACAAGCTTGTCAAATGACAAATATGGCAAAGGAACCGACTGCCAACCAGCTGATAGTAATTGGTCACCGCCGCCTACATAGTTCAGCAATACCAGAAGTATTGCAAACGCGTTGCCATCCAAGGGACACCAATCAAATATCTCATGTCGGCCCGGTAATCACACCCTTCAAACCGGAATATGGCGACGCTGCTTGGTGCTTACAGCAGTGGTGGCCTATTGGTAATGGCCGCGACTTACAAGCTGTACGTCGTACGTTCGAAACCCACACAGGCGCTTTACTTTGTGTAAATAATTTCATCACCACTGCTCTCAAAACAGTGAAGGAAAACATCGTGAGGAAACCGGCATATATGTCCTAGAATCAAAAATTCGAAGTCATGTGACATCTATCAACGCGCACTGGCCCGCGTGGTGGATTACGGCGCATTCCCTCTCACCCAGAGGAGGTCTGTGTCCCAGCAGTGGCTTGGTGGCACCATACTATAACTACTATAGTGTGGTAGTGTTTCTACGGACGAGCTCCTTCGTATAGAGCTCTTTTTACACGACTGCGGGTGTACTATATACACCTCTGCCTAACCCTTGCGGATTGCAGGCGTGATGTTACGTTAAAGTACCTACGTCAGTGCCACTTCTTGATTTTCTTATTCTACGGCTGTTTCTGGTGTACATCAATTTTGTATGCGGTGACTAAGGGTTTATATTTTCGTGTAAAAATTAGTAGTATATGGGTTATGTCGTCATAAAATATTGTGTGAAGTGCTGGCAGCCATTTTAAAGTATAATGAGCCTGTCAATGTACACATTCTACACGACACAGGCATTTTTATAAGCACTTATGATTTAAATATTGAAGGGATGGCAACTTTTGGGTGGGCAACCCAGAGTATGTAGGACTTACAACTAAGTATTATCAGAGCCTTATTATTACATTTTACCTCATCAACCGGCTTTCATTTGATTTGTAGTCTATTTCTTTCATACATCTTGATCAGTCGTCACCCTTGTGTTCTTTTCCTTCATAACCTTATCACTTCCCACACAATAGGCACCCGATCTATTCTATAAAAAAAACTCACCATGAGAGCTTGAGGTGAAGTGGTCTTAAAGTGAGTTGTCATTATTATCATCAGGTGGAACAACAACTCAGTTCAAGCTCACTAACCTCACGTTTTCACGGTGAAATTTTGATAGAATAGACCAACTGATCATCTTTTTTTCATTTTTTTTTATTTTCATTTAGCTATCAATGTCCATGATTAAAACTCATCACGTAATAGTCCTCATTCCTACGCATCACATTAAATCCATACTTGTCAACCGATTTCACGCTCATAATCATGTCATTGATTTGTGTTCCATGTAATTTTCCACAACCTCTTTTAAGTTTAAACAAGCAATATTTATTAAAACACAAAACATGTTCGATTGTTTCACCTAGACAATTTTTACCAATGCAAAAATAAAATCTAAGAAAGGAAAAAAAGATGGGAATATTTTTTCAAACAAAATTACCACTTGCTAAAAGATTGAGTCTGAATAAAAGCAAAAGAAACTCGAAGCAAAGGCATGTTTCTTTTACCCACAAGTAATCCGTAAAAGGACATATTTTTTAAAGGGAATAGCTGTTTTTAATCCTCCTCCTCTTTCAACGCCAGTTTTTGATGCGGTTGCCTTTCGAGGCTGCGTTTTAGAGTATACGACCGTTCGGTTTTAAAACACTAAAATATTAAATATTTTGAAATCTGTTAGTTCTTCTTTCACAATTAAGTAAAATTATTACTGTCCAAGTGTTCCCAAACGTGACTATTGGGTGTGAGGACTCAAACCATTTATTTCAAACTACCAACTACTGCTACTGCTGTTGCCCGCGACTTCGTCTACGGTCCAGGGTGAAAAGTAGCCTATGTGCTTTTCTAACTTGTCTACCCATGTGCCAAATTTTATCCAAATCCGTTCAGCCGTTTTAGCGTGAAAGCGTAACAAACAAACTCACTTTCGCAGTTATAATATAACTGGCTGCACTCCGCGGTTAAACCCGCATAACTCTTGATTCCGTGGGAATATCGGAATAAAAGGTAACCTGTAGATTAATCCGGGGTGTCAGCTACTTCCCTACAATTTTTTTACAAAATTAGTCCAGCCATTTGAGCGTGAAGAAGTCACAAACACACACAGTCACAAACTTTCGCCTTTATAATATTAAGTGTGATAGTTAGGTTATTTATTATAGTTGTGATAAACCAATTACAGGCACTTTTGAATTGTCAAGGACTTGGGTTCAAGTCCCGAGTCGGGCAGTGCACATAGTTGGGGTTTCGCTTAGGAAGTTCTCAGGAGCTGCCCATTCTGGATTTGTGCCAATGCTTGAGATAGATTCGCGCACTACCTATCTATAGCATGCTACTTATAACATGTATTATATACGTACACATAGGGACCCCTTTAACCCGGAAAACACAGACGTGATGTTATGTGATTTATGCTTCAAGCCTGCATCAACGAATCGTTCCAAGCGACAAGACAAATCGTCTTGTCGCACATCGTATCGTCCTCCCTAAAAGCACCGTATATGTTTATATAGAAAATATTGGTAGAAGCTGAAAGGCTGCGCGGCATTCGGGCGGTGAATTAAAATGTCGCTGACTGCATACCTGGTAGACTGTTAGACGTTCACATTCATCACTAACTTGCATGGGAGGTAGACTAGCTAACTTTATTGCAGGACGGTTGTGTACTGGGTTTTAAAAATACCGTTGCTAAAAGTTGCTACAGATATTTTTTGACTCCACACTTTTCAATTGTCAGTGACATTATTTTTAGAGGAATGGTTGGGTTTTATAGAAAACTAGCTTTTGCTCGAAAATTATCTCAAGCGTCCTCACTGCCGGAATAAAAAGTATTCTAATTCCTGACCCAGGTCATGGTCTATCTGTGTGCCAAACATCGTGAAAAGGTAGGAAAAACAGACAGACAGACAAATATTTTCGCATTTATAAGAAACTACATCCCTGTGGTTTCACCCGCGTAAGTCTCGATCCCGTGGGAATATCGGGATAAAAAGTCACCTATGTCTTAATCCAGGGTGTCAGCTCCATACAAAATTTTATCAAAATTGGTCCAGCTGTTTGAGCGTGAAGAAGTAACCAACATACACACACACTCACACACTCTCACTCACAAACTTTCGCCTTTATAATATAAGTGTGAAAGTGTGATGTGATTATAGCGTGATAATTATTGTGTATTATTATATATAATATAATTGCTGATTTACCAGAATTAATACAATGAAGTTCACTTCAAACTTCACTCAAGTGATCGCACACAATTCCAACGCAAATTCATTTGTATCTAAAGTAAATGTCACTGAGAGCATACTCAGTATACAGATAGACATTCACAACCTGCATGGAAGGTAGATTACATGCGATTTTTTTTATAGAACAGCATTGCTGATTTTAGCCTAGTAATGCATTGCACACATTCACTTTATTTCTTGCAAATATGTTATTTTTAGATCTACTTATAGAGCTTTTTATTTTTGCTGAAGTTTTCCAAGTTGTCAAAGACATACCATGAGAGAAACATCAGCATATTGCTTTGTGTTCTAAGGAAACCGTGTAGTTTTATTACAATTAAATACATCAATTTAATACATCTCCGTCTTATAAAGACAGAGGAATATTATGTCAAACACAACAGTGTCAGATCCATGAAGGCCGTTAGAAATTCCAATCAGATTGATCGTAATGTTTCCGAAGACTACCTGGTTCGAAGCAAACGAAGGACTTTGAAAATCATTTTCACTTGAATAATAATTGATACCTTAACAAGCATATTATTATCAGTAAGTTAATTAACCATACCAAAAATAAATTAACTAAGATGTGAGTGTGTACAGTGAGTGTATTTAACACTTTCATTACATAGGTCGCGGCGAAATCAAAGGGATTGTGAACCTTTGATGATGCCGCTTGGCTTTCTTGCGTAGACAACGGGTTGGTAGTACATGGCCTTATTGCCACCTTGTTGCCTTATAATGAAGCCTTATTAAGTAGGTAACGACCTTAGTAACACGTTGACTGTTGTTTCCAGTCGTGTTAGTTCTAGATTGAACAAATATTGCCGTGTTGCAAAATTCATTAAGTGCAAATCTAAACCTCGTTGTTACTCGTAATTCATTGAAATAGCTTACTGGTGTTTATCTGGTAGTCTGATTATCTAAATGCTTAGTTGGTCTAGTGATTAGAAGCGCGACTGCTGATCACTTCCTTGGTTCGATGCCCAGTGGGCTAATTGCGTAACACTATGATTAGGAATCGGTTTCAATTTGACAATTCAACAACATTCATTGCGTTATTTACGTTGTTGAGCAGACTTTTTCTAACATATCAATCAATCAATCAACTCAGCCTATAGCAGTCCACTGCTGGACAAAGGCCTCTCCCAGGCTGCGCCACAACACCCTGTCCTCCGCCTTCCGCATCCAGTCTGTCCCAGCCACCTTTTTAAGGTCGTCGGTCCTTCTAGCTGGGGGGCGTCCCACAATACGCTTGCCGATACGTGGTCTGCACTCCAGGACTCGTCTGCTCCACAGGCCACAGGTCCTTCGACAAACATGGCCAGCCCACTGCCACTTCAGCTTGCTTACTCTGCAGGCTATGTCGGTAACTCCGGTTCTCTTCCGGATAACTTCATTTCTGATCTTATCCTTCAGAGAAACTCCGAGCTTAGCCCGCTTCATAGCACGCTGGGCGACCTTGAATTTGTGGACCAGCCCGACTGTCAGTGTCCGCGTCTCGGCACCGTATGTCATGACGGGCAGGACGCACTGGTTGAAGACCTTAGTCTTCAAACACTGCGGGATTGGTGACGAGAAGACTTGACGAAGTTTTCCAAACGCTGCCCAACCTAACCGGATCCTTCTGTTGGGTAATTTTTCTAACATATGATGCAAATGAAGCAATGGATTAGCAATATACTTCAAAATCATTTCGATTGTGATTCAAACTGTGTTACGCAATTAGGGTGCAGGTTGGACAAACTGTTATTGCGTTTATTCATTAGGAATTTCTAAGTAGCTGCCCGGAGTTTGGATTTGTACTCGGTTAATAGTAATAGGCTCGCCCAATATTATATGGGGCTTAAATATAACTGGCAAAATGCGGATGTACAATAGGCCGCATGTTAGAGGTAAGACTTTGACTTTGAGCTGGCCAAGCGCAATACGGACTTTCAATAGAATAAGAGGCCAGCGTAAACTGGTATTGTTACCACTGCAGTGCATTCTACCGTACTATACGCCCTTGCTACCCCTGCGAGGAATACAAGCTTGAAGTTATGTTTGTGGTTGAGAATAAATCCCAGGGTATATGCAAAACTTAGATTGCCTACACATTTGAGCAGTGACTGAGCGATTGGCTTGCACGCTACGGGTCGCAGGTTCGACGGTAATCCCGCACGGAGCAAATATTTGCATGGCCTACAGGCTACAGGTAGTTGAGCTGAATCCGGGCGATTGTGCATTTGAGGTTTGTATCTGAATACGTTGATGCGATACAGGAGAAATCGTAGGCAGAGGAAACGTTATCTGTACAATCGTTCTTTCTTTCTTTAGTTCTTCAAGACTTCATAATTCACATCATTCTTTTGCCCTTATTCCTTATTTATTTAGGGTTAGCGCAACATGTCCTTTTTCTCAGTAGTCTTCACACAGTCCATCCATCATTTCTTTGGTCTTCCCCTACTCCTATGACTCATCCATATTCATAGTCAAAATTTACCTCACGTTTTCCTGATTTCTTCAGTTCTTATACTTCATCTATTCTTATCTAATTATCTAACCAATTAGTAAAGTATAAAAGGTAAACTTGTTTCTCTGGAATTACTGACCCATATATCTTATAAGATAAATGATATATCATACAGTGTCGGTCAATTGATCAGATAAGATAGAATAAACGATTAATGGTTTTATGTTCTCTTACCGGAATCGTTATTTTACTGTAAACGCTCGATTCGGCGAACGACGCGCGGGTTTCGCGAAAATTCGCGACTGGCGAGATGAGGTTATAAAAAGCACTTGTTACAATTAATTTCTTTTATTTCCTGAACCATTAAGAAAAGGAATCGTGTAAAACCCAATGAAATACAACCATTAAAGACAAAGCAAAATATAAGCCAAGCACCAATTCCTCATCACGCCAAAAACAAGACATATTATACGCAAAAACACAACACTTTACCCGACTGCGCGGAGGAAGGAAACGTCCTACATATCACGCCTGTACGGAGAAAAATGCACTTTTAGCCGCTCGATTTATTCGCCGTATACACTATACATTGCCGGTTGGCTGTGTCCAGGAAACTCTTCGCCGGAACACGAGCTACAATGGTTATGATACATTGTATTTCGCACGATAGCGCTAAAGTGATTCAGAGAGTTATAGGATGGATTTATAGCGGATGGGAGCTGTTATTATTTTTCATTTTAATATTTATTTTTAATGAATTTGGTTTTGTGTTTTATGGGGGAACGGGTTTTAATGTCTTGATCATTTGTGTTCAAATCTATCAAATACCACTATGAATCCTAGTAAATGTACTTTTAGCAGGAACTGCCTCGTGAGTCTAGTAGACGCAAACGCCTTGGAAGAGGTCCTAGGTTTGATCCCCACGTTGTACAATATGTTTTTGGGTTTTGGCTAACCCTTCGGGGAATATTGGTGAGAATATGTTATGTAGGTATGTTAAAATACTATCTTAGTTAATCTTACACATTACTGCTTCATGGTTAAAACAATTTAGACCGACAATGATCCGAAGCACTGACCCACACTGACCACTCTAAGCGTGAATGCTAGATTCTTCTCTGGATGAGAAGAAGCATTTCCTTGCAGTGCGATATTTCAAGCCAGTATAGAAAAATATTATTTTTATGGAATTTTCTGTGTGTATTTTTATTGGAAACTATATTTTTATAATAAGGCGATAAATTTTGAGTTTTATTTTGGTTCTGACATAATTCAAGTGGCGGCAATATAAAATTTTGGTATGTGTGAGAATACGAGTGATTTTATTCTAGAGAAATATAACTGGGAATGAAACAGTCGCTCCGGTTTATTTAGAAATATTTTTATTTTGGGAGTTCAAGTTATTTAAAATAATACGATTAGGTATGTTCAAGAATAGCTTTTTACTACTTTTTATACTTTATATATTTTATAAAGGTTTTTTTTATTATGTGAAATAGCTACTTCGTAAAATATTGTTTTTTTTAGCATAACACCAACATTAAGACACTGAGGTGTTTGTACCGAGAAACATCATCATAGGCATGTATGAACATCTCTAAAATATTAGTTTTAGTATATGCGAAACCCGAAACACTTGTCTAGTATTTTTATGTAAAGAATCTATGTACTGTTATTCAGGGGGGGTCAGGTGATGTAGGCGGGGGTGACGGTGTTCCCTTGACGAGGGAATAATAAATAAGAATCACTTGTTACCGAAGATAACTTTTATATTGTAAGGTCAAAAACACAGTTATTTACACGGACACAAGAGCACATAAGAGAATAATCGTTCACACGTAATGTTTAGAAAATACAGTCACACAAATAGAAAGGATTAATTAAAGTACACGGTTAATCACACAAGAATACACGTTTATAACAATAATAATCCTAAACTATGATAATACTTTGACTGCCCTGAGCTATTTATAGATAATTCGCGACTTGTGAGGCCAACAGTTATGAGGAGCTGTTGCTTCACCGGAGACTTGTTGAGAACTGAACTTGCTGACAAAATTAGAACTTTTTTGTTAGAGATTTTCTCCCCTATATATGTGTTTACTCCTAAGCGCAAGTAGCGGGAGGTCTCTGTATATAAATATTGCAAAACATTATGAAATTGACTAAATTATTGTGTAAGATTGAAAGGTACATCCTTTGTTATTAATATTACCTCGCATTGTTTGCGATCATCTAATTGACAATGTGAGGTGAAGTTATAATATTCTAATTGCTGATGGCTTATACATATCAAATGTTAAGTTAATTTTACTACAAGTGCCAGGGTTACATGGTTATTAGTGTTTTACATAATTGCAGTTGTATCGTACATAATATAAGCATTTTCAATCTTGATTACATATCAACTATGCTTTCTTTACATTTGAACGCTATCTGATGACCGTGAAAACCAAACGGGAGAAAGTTAAAGCGATCTTTTAATCAGACGTACTGCGATATTCGACATTAATTAATTATGACTTTATTATGCCACATCTGATCGTCCTTTAGCGGACGTACTATAAATAACTTATTATTAGTCATTCGACTAAAATCATGGTGCTTCGCCTACAATGTATAGTCTAGTTCTTTAATATATGAGCATGTTCATTAATCAAAAATATATAAGCAATGGTAAGTTTCATAAAACACTAAACAGCTTTGCCTAACAATAAATTGTAAACAATCTATGACATCATAAATATGTGACTACAATAAATCAATAATAATGCTACAGACAAAGACTCTAAAATTTGTGCGCAAACCCTTGTTCATATTATTTAGCGCAAAATTAGGATCACAAATATCTATGCAATTTTTAGATGAAAAATATCTTGACAATTTGACATGACTCGAATGGCTGTCTTAAATTCTTTGAACAATCTCTTTACAGAAGTATATCCTATTGTAATCTTGTATCCTATTGTAAGTGGCCACATTTACTCGCCGCTAGCGGGGGGCGCAGGACAATACCTTCCAGTACGGAAAACCGGCTGTTAAAAACAGGCAGCACCTGCCGCACCAGGGTCAAAACCCGGTCCTCCGCCGGCAAGGGCAGGCCCTGCCCATGCTGCGCTCCCCCTTGGGGCCAGCTCCTCGAAGCCGGGCCAGCTCCGCCCGGAACTCTACATTCTCCTTTCGGAAAAGCTCCATGGCGGCTGTCAAGCGGCCGTCCTCCGCCCGCATCTTGGATATTGCGTCCGAGGGAGGCCCGACCTGAATGGCCCTCGCTGCCGCCATAATGGAGGCCGTGGCAGCGGGTACGACCTTGTCTTTAGAGGACTGAATTCTCTTCAAGGCCACACCCCTGATTGCGGCTACCACGACCTCCTCAAAGCTGCTGGCCACTCCTTTCGCCTTGGACCTGCCAGCGACGTCCGGCTCACCACCCGATGACTCAGAGGGAGCCGCCCTTTTTTTTTAATTTTTGGGTTGGAAATTATCAAATAACTTTTCCCGCTCTGGGCGGAGCGGGAGGGCGTGTCAGACTTTTACTGACTAAAACCCACCCGTGTTCCTTCATTTGCCTGTGTGCCAGGGCCACGGGCCAGGGCCAGGGCAAAGGGATATCCTTTCGGACAAACTTGCAACCCTGGCAGGCATTGGTCCTGACGGACCCCGTCAGTTGGTGCTGACATCTCTTTGAGGCGCGCGTGGAACACAACGCGCTGTCGACCGGGGCCTGGTCCTTATCGGACGGTGAGCTACCCATCGCTCTCCGTCCGCAAGCCCGCGCCTACGGTGGCCGGAAATCGGCTTGCAACTCTCGACGCCCGGGGCGTCTCCTGCGGCGACCAGAGGCGCGAGGGCGCGAACCTTGCCTCTCCCTCACGCGTTCCGCCTCCTCCTACACAAGCATTACTGCTTTGCAGAAGGAGGTGACGGCATCCCATGCACTCTCGCTCCGAACCATGGCCTGAACCAGTGCCGGACGCGAGAGATCGCCGCCGCCGATCGCTTCCGTGAGGACACGGCGGTGCTCCGCCCAAGCTGGGCAAATCTCCACCGTATGCTCCACCGTGTCCTCCAAGCTATCCACAGAGTGGTGACACCCGGGCGTTTCCTCCCGTTTTATCCTGAACAGGAACCTCCCGAAATAACCGTGTCCAGTGAGGACCTGCGTCAGGCGGAAGGTGAGGACGCCGTGGCGCTTCTCCAGCCACTCCTCAAAGAGGGGCTTATCGCCACAATTGTAGCGTGCCCAGCGCTGGGTTGCAACAATCGCACTCTCCATGCCGCCATGAGATCCCGCCGGAGAGAGGGAGCCGCCCTGCGGCTAGTCTCTCCGAGATGGTGCCCCTCCGTGACGAGCCTCTCGGCTCGCTGGGCCAGTTTGGCTGGGCTGGCTCGGCTGGGCTCGCTGGCCTCCTGAGTGGTGCCCTCTACCCACACCCCGTCCTTGAACCCCCCCTGCAAGTTTTCTACGGGCCGAGCTTAAACCGGCCATCAGAGGACGACCCCTGGCCGTCCCCTGGCGTGGGGCGCTTCTTCAACTTTTTGGAGTTCTTCCCAGCCCCCACTTCTACGGACTCCGGGCTCTTAAATAAGCCCTTCGCACCAGATGCGGCGTCGGACTCCGACCCCGCATCACTCCCTTCCTCTTCGCTTTGTTGTTTGTTATTAGGTTTTTCCATATTTAATCCCAAAAGTGTGGAGGATATAAAAAGTAATCCTAGGCCAGCAAAAAGGCTAGTATGTCCTTACCCCCTGTACCTAGGTAATCAATTATTACAGTTAAGTACTACGCAACGTTGTCAGATTGATATAGTCCTATTACGAACGGCAACATTGCATTATTACTCGTACTTCTGCTCCGGCAAGCAAAAATAAATATAATAATAAAGGCCATTTAGTTGAATATTCAAAGCTGTATGGATATTTACGAATCCTAGGTTGCACCAAATATATTGAAATCTAGAGTATTTAGATATTTATGTTCCGAAGCGTAGTCAGATATTTTTGAATGCACTAACATAACATACTTAAGTACAGTTTATATGATAACATTTTATTGATGTCTCAGTTTGTATAGAACTATAGGATCATTTTAACGCTTACAATATTTTTAAACATTGTCACTGCCAATATATTAGTGAACTCGACTGTACAAAATTTCAAAACTATATCATGAAAAATCACAAAGTTATAAGGTTAAGGTTAAGGTTACCGGCTTGCCCGTACAAAAACATGCTAACGGCGCCCCCGCGCCTCCAGGGTCGTCTTCCACTGATTGATAATAATTTGGCAGTAGGTACCTAACCGTACGGCGATTGTATTGTAAGTAATTAAATGGTGATAACATTTTCCATCACACTAAATATTTTTGGGACAAAGTATAACATGGTGAAAAAATGATTGAAATCAAAATTAATTTATGTACGTTACACGTCCGTCCGTGTTTGGGTCGCAGAACTTGATATGTGTACTCAATTCCAACTAAATCGGTTCAGTAGATTCGGAGCAAATCGGCGGACAGACACACGAGTCATCCTATATGGGATTCGTTTTTACCTTTTGAAATACGGAAGTCTAAAAATACCACGTATACCCGCTGAAAAATATCATCTGCTCTTCAATTCCTCCCATTTCACAACATAAGATAACCCCCCTTAAATATACGACAGCCTCACGTACAAAATACATAACTCTCCTAACACCTACGTACGTATAAGAGACATTTGTCTCATAAAATATTCGTGTCTCTACAAGAAACTATTCAGACATCTTGAATTTCTACATATGTCCTTAGTATTATGTAACTGGAACTTAAAATAGATTTTCTAGGTGTCTTGTCATTTCTGATGTTTTGAGTTGAATCCTGAAATGTTTATGTGGCTCTTGGCACAGTTGAGTCAAGTAAAAGTCCCGGATGAGTTACGAGTCTTTTAACTCGACTGGGTAATATTGTTTTAACCATATAAGGTCCTGTATTTTCGAGCAAGCGGCAGATTTGAAAATTAATAAAATATGTATCAAGTTGGTACATACCGTGACTTTCAATTGCATATCAGTTTCTAAGAAGGTGTCCTTCACTGAGTAAGAAAATAATTATCGTCAGAAAACTTGGACATATTTACCTATAGACATATTACTAGTTGTTTGTGTGATGCCAGACGTAAAGGACGACCACCCCATTTCTTCCCGTGGGTGTCGTAAAAGGCGACTAAGGGACTTACTAGAGAATGGGCAGCAACGTTCTCTATGCATTTTAACACCATACTGCGTTCGCCAACCCGCCTGCCAAGCGTGACGATTATGGTAACCCTTTGGGGGAGGCTTGTGTCCAGCAGTGGACTTCTTTCGGCTGAAATTATGATGTTGATGTTACAAACCTTTTTTCCAACAATTGATATACCACTAAAGTTATTTTAAACGGGATATTTACGACGTTTTTTGTTTTAAAAATATGATAAAGTTTATGAGTAATTTGTTGGCCAGCTACAACAAAAATAACTAATAGGTTTTAATTGGCAGAGGTGACGTTGCAGCCTAGTTGTGTGATAAGAAGGTGGTCCCAGGTGCTCCATCAATCCCAACCTAGTAGTTAAAGGGCCGATTCCACTGGTAGAAATCTAAAACTGAGCAATTTACTGCATTTCCTGGAGCTATTCTGCTCATCAGGCTGAAGATCGTCATCAAACCTTCACCAAATTGCTATGAAACAACATAAAGTTACCATCTTACAAATAAAAAAAGAACATGAAAAATAGATGTGGTTTTCTAAGTTAATCTTGTCCACCACTGTAATGGAATATATCGCCATGAAACTTAGTCATAATAATCTGAAATTGCCAACACACACCTACATATAGGGATCAACTGGTTAAATAAACCCTAGTGGCCAATCATCATTCATCATCATCATTTCAGCCGAAAGACGTCCACTGCTGGACATAGGCCTCGCCCAAGCACCGCCACTTCGACCGGTTCTGTGCTTCCCGCATCCAGCGGATACCTACTGCCTTCACAAGGTCATCGGTCCACCTTGTAGGAGGACTTCCAACGGTACTTCTTCCGGTACGCGGTCACCACTCCAGAACCTTTCGGCCCCATCAGCCATCAGTTCTGCGAGCAATGAGCCCTGCCCACTGCCACTTAAGCTTGGCAATTCTTCGGGCTATGTCAGTTACCTTGGTTCGCCTGCGGATCTCTTCATTTCTGATTCGATCACGTAGGGAAACTCAAAGCATAGCCCACTCCATTGCCCTTTGGGTGACTTTTAGCCTTCTGATAAGGCCCATTGTGAGCGAGCATTGTGAGCCAATCACGTCAATACTTTTGCCTCGTAGCATGTCGTTAATATTAACCCTGATTTTTAAAGCTTATTAAATCTACTGTCGAAATACATCTCTTGTCTCCCAAAACCCACCGTAAAATATAGCAATCGTCTTTACAAATCAGTTTTTATCAGCTTTTCGTACACTAGTGTTAAATTAATTTATCATAACCCAAGATTTACACTGACTACCTCGGTAGCATAAACACTCCTAGTGTTGTAACTACAAAACTATCGACAACGATCCAACACAGCCCCATCCCTAGGTCAGAGGTCTGAAACCACAACGCAATGGGTGCTATAACTGAAGCTCTTGTAACAACGGGACCCCATTACACCTTCACGACCCCGTTTCACAACGGTTTGAATATAAAGGACAGACATTATAGGGTGGGCAGAGATGTAAATGAGTCTGTTCTGTAACTTTTTGAAGGATTTCTGTAAATATGATTTAAAAACTTCAGATAATGCGACCCATAGGAACGGCTAAGAAGCTATTAACGATTTTTATGAAGCTATTACCAACTGTAAGGAACGAGGAGAATGTATTTTTCTAGAAATTAGCATGGATTGAGGCATGTAGGCTTGCATCAAGTCCTTACCACTTTCATACCACTCTTCATAGGGAAATCCACTTAGCCACCCTGCCTGGTGTTTGCTGATTGACGAAGACATTATTGTCGATGAATATTGACCTAAGATCCAGAGAAAAGTCCAGCAATAGAAACAGATGCTGGATAATATTCGTTTAGAAGTCATTAAAACCAGAACAAAAACTATAAATAAATAAATAAAATAAAATTCGTTTATTTCGACCAACAAGGATTATAACTATGCTCAACATGTTTTATCAAATTAAAAAAAAAATTACAAGTATAATAAAAACACACACAATTGAACATACCACATAAAACACATTACCGACCTTGATTGCTCAGTATGTGAACCATACAGCAATGGTTCAGGTACTGGCAATCAAACCTCTGCGCGAATGCCCTCAGGATGCCGTTGTAGCTAGCCCGAACCCTGCGCACCAGGGATGTACACCGCTTTCGCATAGTAGAATAGAAACAGTCTACATGCGATTCGGCGAACATCCCTGATGCACTGCAGAATCGGGGCAGCCCCATCAGCACCCTGAACGCATTATTATATTGGACACGCAAGGCGTTGTACTGTCCGCGCGTATATGAGACCACAGGCTGCTCGTGTAGAAAGATGTACAATATGCTCTGAACAATGTTGTTTTCACTTCAGTGGTACAACGAGCAAACCTGCGGGCCATCATATTCGCCCTTACAGACAACGCCCTGCGTTCTCGCTCTATGTCTGCATCATCTTTCAGATCAGAGGACATCATATGTCCAAGATATTTAAAATGTTCAACCCTCTTCAGTGGTGTTCCACATAATATTATAGCAGGTATTGTAGTTGGACATTTTCCTCTGGCCTGAAAGACCATGCATTCACTTTTCTTGACATTGTAAATCAAGCCATGGCTGTGAGCGTACTGTTCACAGATGCCCAACATTTTTGTAAGGCCACACACAGAAGCACTCAGCAGCACCATATCGTCCGCGTAACTGATATTATTGAGACATACACCATCAATATGGCAGCCGACACGGGTGCTGCTGAGCTCCTCTTAGCGCGTTAACGTACAGGTTGAAGAGTTTAGACGAAGTTAGCCCGCCCTGCCTCACCCCACATTCCACCCTGTACGGCTCGGAATATGCACTCGACAATCGCACGACATTGACCTGATTGTGATACCAAAATTTAAAGATCCTGCTGAGTTCAGTTGGCAGGGATATGTCTTTTAGTTTCTGCCACAGGATATCGTAATTAACCAAGTCAAATGCCCTCGATAAGTCGAGAAAACATGCATAAATGGGCGTTCGTCTTTCTGTGTAGTACTTGATAGTTTGCTTCACACACAAGATGGCAGTCTCTGTAGAGACTATGATCTGCAATTTCATTCGTTCTCTACAGTTCCAGAGCCATAGTGCCTGGTCATTTTCTGTAACCAGTTAACCAGTGTCAACATTAAGGAGAATGATCTGTATCGAATCGGTGATAGGTTCCCATAATTGCTATCACCGAGACCGCGATAGCCGTTTTGCGTGGATGTGACGCATGTTTCCCCCAACCTTTTCTTATTTTTGTGTTTATGTTCTTTGTTGCGTCATGTTTACCGCAAATAAACGTATTTTCTTTCTTTTCTTTCTTTCTTTCTTTCTTTCATAGGGATCGGTAATAAGCAATGTATGTATAAATATTATAATGTTTCAGCGACTCACAAAAACTAGGTAGTATGTATTTTTCTAACTTTAATAAACTAATTACATTCAGGAAACTAATTAATTGATTTAAGAAATAATATTATTGAATGCACACATTGTGAATTTGTGATACAAAGAAAGATAATTTAATAATGTTCCTTTACAATAAGAACACAGATATAATAATAATTATGTATTTTATAATGTACTGAATATTTTAATTTTATTTTTTTTGTTGACTTCACAACGATTTAATTATGGACAGTCATTTTATGTTTAATTTAGGTATTGAGAAAATAGAATAGATTCTAAATATATATTTACTTTAGGTCTTTTTTCTTTTTTTTTGGGTGGGAAATTATCAAATAACTTCTCCCGCTCTGGGCCGAGCGGGAGGGCGTGTCAGACTTTTACTGACTAAAACCCACCCATATTCCTTCATTTGCCTGTGTGCCAGGGCCACGATATCCCTTTCGGACCAACTCGCAACCCTGGCAGGCATTGGCCCTAGCGGACCCCGTCAGTTGGTGCTGACAACTCTTTGAGGCGCGCGTGGAATACGACGCGCCGTCGACCCGGGCCTGGTCCTTATCGGACGGTGAGCTACCCATCGCTCACCGTCCGCAGGCCCGCGCCTACGGTGGCCGGAAATCGGCTTGCGACTCCCGACGCCCGGGGCGTCTCCTGCGGCGACTAGGGGCGCGAGGGCGCGAACCTTGCCTCTCCCTCGCGCGTTCCGCCTCCTCCTTCGCAAGCATTACTGCTTCGCAGAAGGAGGTGACGGCCTCCCATGCACTCTCGCTCCGAACCATGGCCTGAACCAGGGCCGGACGCGAGAGATCGCCGCCGCCGATCGCCTCCGTGAGGACACGGCGGTGCTCCGCCCAAGCTGGGCAGACCTCCACCGTATGCTTCACCGTGTCCTCCGGGCGATCCACACAGTGGTGACACCCGGGCGTTTCCTCCCGCTTTATCCTGAACAGGAACCTCCCGAAACAACCATGTCCGGTGAGGACCTGCGTCAGGCGGAAGGTGAGGACGCCGTGGCGCCTCTCTAGCCACTCCTCAAAGAGGGGACTTATCGCCACAATTGTGGCGTGTCCAGCGCTGGGTTGCGACAATCGCACTCTCCATGCCGCCATAAGATCCCGCCGGAGCTCTGTCCGCTGTGCCGTGATTTCTCGCGGCAGCGGAGTTTCACCCCGGCGTTTCGCCTCCTCGCGCCACTCCCAGACATAGCATTAAGCACTACTAATACCTTATACAGACTGTGAACCAACGTTGTTTTTTGAATAAATAATTATAAATTTAATAACAAACTATACTAGACAAAATAGTATAGGTCTCTAATGATGTATAACAAAAACTAATTGTTTGAGATTAAAATGTCATATTAAAATAATTGTTTTAGTGTTATTATTGACGGGAAACAGTTAAAACTAAATATAATGTGCAGGGTAATTAGCGACCCATAGATCGGCAATAACTACCACTATTAAAATCATTGAAGCTATTACCGCTCTATTTAATTCAAGTTAGATCCTATTAAATTACTACAATTTTATGAAATTACTATACGAAATGAAGAATTTGCTGTTAAATGAACACATTCAATAATATTGAACAAGTGCAGCTTTCGTAAAGGCTTCTACAGGCCGGCGCGACTCGCGACGCGACACAAAGGCACCGCTCGCCGCACGACACGCGGGGCTTTTGTGTCACGTCACGTGTCGCGCCTGTCTGTTGAATCCTTAAATTTCTGTATAAAATCTTAAGCAAAAATTTGATGTGAATATCTGTAGGAACAAGGACTTGAACTACATGGCAGGCGAGTTCGCTGTGGGCACGCCACAATTGTGGCGATAAGTCCCCTCTTTGAGGAGTGGCTAGAGAGGTGCCACGGCGTCCTCACCTTCCGCCTGACGCAGGTCCTCACCGGACACGGTTGTTTCGGGAGGTTCCTGTTCAGGATAAAGCGGGAGAAAACGCCCGGGTGTCACCACTGTGTGCATCGCCCGTAGACACGGTGGAGCATACGGTGGAGGTCTGCCCGGGTTGGCCGGAGCACCGTCGTGTCCTCACGGAGGCGATCGGCGGCGGCAATCTCACGCGTCCGGCCCTGGTTCAGGCCATGGTTCGGAGCGAGAGTGCATGGGAGGCCGTCACCTCCTTCTGCGAAGCAGTAATGCTCGCGAAGGAGGAGGCGGAACGCGTGAGGGTGAGGCAGGGTTCGCGCCCTCACATCCTTAGCCGCCGCAGGACGCCTCACGGCCTGGGCGTCGGGAGTCGCAAGCTGATATCCGGCCACCGTAGGCGCGGGCCTGCGGACGGTAAGCGATGGGTAGCTCGCCGTCCGATAAGGACCAGGCCCAGGTCGACGGCGCGTTGTGTTTCACGCGCGCCTCAAAGAGATGTCAGCACGAACTGACGGGGTCCGTTAGGGCCAATGCCTGCCAGGGTTGCGAGTTTGTCCGAAGGGGATATCGTGGCCCTGGCACACAGGCAACGGAAGGAACACGGGTGGGTTTTAGTCAGTAAAACGCCCTCCCGCTCAGCCCAGAGCGGGAGAAGTTATTTGATAATTTCCCACCCAAAAAAAAAAAAAGGCGAGCTCGGTGTCGTCATAGAAACTTATCTATTTCACGGGAGCCCACGCACACTTACGTAGTTTTTGCGATGCTCAGTAAAAAAACATGCGTGTTTCGTCGTGTCTTCAGCATAAACTAAAAACCATTCCAGTAGCGTAAAAATATCAAATGAATGGAATGGATCGGTAATATCTGCGGATTTTCGATGAATCGTCAATACCTACATTTACCTTACCTGCCCAGCCAAAACCAAAACCCTGCCACGCCCTGCAGTGGTACAATACAGGCTAGATCCTCACACATTTCTATATATTTTCTGCTAATGTGGACTAGCCAACGGAAATAGCCAACGAAAATTAACCACTCCTTCGCACCTTAAAGTCCAAAAAGTTTACCAAATAGCCGTACCTCGCAACAACCTGAAGTATTCATAGCCGCAGTGACATCACGGGCCAGTAATAGAGGTACCGTCATTACACGTGAGGTGGCGTTATGAGCGTCATCAGACGCGGTTGCTACGTATACGAGTAGTGATGGAACAAGTGGCGTGTCGATATCGATAGTTTTGAAATGGGAATAAAGAATAGATTTTTTGTGTTTAGATTATTATTTTTTATATAGAAAGCTATCGAAGCCGATTTATAAAATAGATCAAACATACTAATTATATTAAATAACACCAAGGATCGTTTCTCACATCATCAAGAAAAACTGGGCATTGATAACGACATCCAACAAGCTTACATTTTGACTCGAAAGTAAGAACGTAATCAGTCCCTTAATTACTTTCCTGCCGTATAATTACCTAAACCTTTACGAAACGCCATTAACGATATAAAATGACATAAACACGTGTAGACTTAATAATAATCCAAAAATAGCAATCTCAATTATGAAACAATATTTGGATGAAAACATAACATTAATATCAAATATCTAAAATTTTGTTTGCGATAATATCCTGAACGTTAGCAAATACATTCTAACAAGGAAAAACATTTTATTCGTCCCCGGAGGCGAAATAACATGTCCCAAACGATGTGTATAGAAAATATACAAAACTATGCCTAAATTGTTCAAATGGTATCATCAATTCCGAATGATATTATAGTATAATACCTACTTATCCGTTTTGTGGTAAGCCAATCATTGGTTTATGCTAATTTTGATTTTGTTTTTGAATTGGAAACAAGCTGATTTAATTGAATGTAAAAGTTTATTACGTTAAAAGCCTGAAATAATTCGGTATTATAAATTAACCCTATTAACGTTTTTGCCACTCATCATCACAAATCAACATAATTTATGTTTCCACTTAACTCAATTTGTTATAATTATATTGTTTGCGATGTACACTATTTAATTTTTCTTTTGTTGACAAAACAATTTTTTTCGATACCAATTAATGGGGTAAGAAGGAAAGGAAGATAGGCCACTCTCTAACATCACGTAAATATTAAATAGACCCGATGTCGTTCGTCATGTGCTCGACAACCAAAATAGATAGACATATTACGCGGGCTATAGCGGGAACGAGATCGCAATAATGGTCACTGTTACGTACCCATAACAACTCGCCAACAAACTACGACTCGGGTATTCCCCGCAAACCGGGAATAATGTAGGTCGATTGTGTCCTTTCCCCTAATTTATGCGGTCCACATCGAGGAGCGCGTACCATATCTTCCTATTAAATACATCAATGGGTAAACTTTTTAAAATTTTGCAATTATTTCACACTGTTCTTTTAACAATGTAAAATAAGTCCAAAATCTTAAAAATGCTATCGATATATCGATACTCAATCATTTCCCATTCCTACAGAATCGAAAGGGTCCTACTAGACTCATTTCACGTGACATTACTCGAGTTGACCCGTCTATGGTCGTTGTAGAATGTCCGGTGACTCATGTTATAGGCGGTAGCGATAGCGAGGCTGTAATGCCAGCATAGCACCAACATGACCAACATAGCAGCATGTAGCATGGACCAACTTTTAATTGTGAGTCATCAAAGTTAATTTATAGGTGTAGGGTTGAAACAGTCAAGATAACACTTACACGAATGCATTAAGATCCTTTATTAGTGACAATTCGTAAGTCTGGTATACCCTGGACAGTTAGTTCCGCTGGCAAAAATGTTGATTGTGTTTTTATACTGCGAGTACTGAAGGTATTCAAGGATAGTTCGTGTCGAGGCGAGAGGAGGTTATTTAGATAAGTGGTTAAAGTATTAGTTTATCTAGGATTTTAGATAATTTATTTATTTATTTTATTTTTTATGTACACACAGTAAAATACAGAGCGATATGATAAAATTATAATTTAAGTACAAAGGTACTGCTGAAATTTCTTCCAGCAGACCTGCGAAAGTAGAAATGAAAAAGAAATGTAGACAATAGTGTGTGAAAACAAGAAGAAAAAATATGAATATGCGGAGTCTTAAACTAAAATGTTAAATATACCTATACTAAACTATATATAAATATATATATATCATATACACACGCGTAGGTACACGTAAATACGTACAAATACAATTTATTTAAATACTTAATATGTGAATAATCATTTTTATTTAGTAAAAAACGTTTACGGAAGGTGTACTTATAGCCAATAGTAGTATAAATACTCTATACAATAATAGTGCCTAATAATAAACTAAAGCTAATATATTTTTAAATACAGGTGCAAGTAATGATCGTTTGGAATTAGAATGTTAGCTAGCGACCCGCCCGATCTAGGTTTATTCAAACCTGTGTTTCAGGCCATCACTTTACGTTTCAATTACATTGGGTTTTTTTTTTTTTTGTAAAAGTGATTTAAAAATAATCTAATAACAACTATGAGAAAAAGCATATTGATACATTAATATCTAAATCTAGCCTATGTTAAATATAATTATAATATACATAATTACTACTAGTAGATACTTACGAGGGAATAAATTATCATTATGACAAAATTTTCGAGAAGTTTTTCTGTGTCTGTGTAATTGAGTAACGCTAAATATTCTGATAACATTGTACTACATTTTTTATAGCTTAAACTATACAGGTTTAGTACCTTGTTAAGCCTATTATACAGAAAAGGTCCTAAAAATACATAGAATCGGTTAGCAAACGCATGTTTAATTTGAGGCTTTATGCAAACCAAGTCCTTCCTTCTCTTATCGGAAGGTACTGAGTCAAACGGAAGTGCAGTGTGCTGGTGTAGTACTATGCTTAGAATGAATAATTGCCGTACTGTTAGCACATTACATGCTATGTAAAGCTGGTGCGTAGGAAATCTAAAAGGGCGAAAGGTAGCAACCTTTAGAGCTGCTCTTTGAGCGCGCTCTAGGGGAGTAATATTGTTTTTGCAGCACCACCTCAAGAAGTTATGCAATAGGTAAGAATTGATTGACACAAAGCTAAATAAAACTTTTAATTAATTTATAGTCGGCTATGTTCCGTAAATTCTTAAAAACATATATTAATTTGCGCACTCTAGTACACAGTAAATCGGTATGTTTGCGGAAATTAAGGTTGGAGTCAATAGTGACACCTAGATATTTCAGATGGTCAGCGTTAGCTAAACTGGGGCAAGAACATGCAGTGTCGGCGCTCGTGCAACAATTATGTGCGTAAATGAATACATAAAGCGTATAATATAAACATATATACATAAACATACTCACAGTTGAGAGGAAAGGTAATGCTCTTTTACTCGAAGTTTGAATAAGGAAACAGTTAAAAAAATAATTTATTTTTATTTTTAAATTTTTAACATTCTTCACGAATGCTAGGCGGAAGTGAGTTCCACACATGATTATTAGTTTTGAAAACAACATCACGTTTTCAACACCAATATTGCCTCATTTATTGGTATTTTTGTAAATAACCGATCACGTGGGTATCCCAGAACTAGTTTGCAAAAATTGTACACTTTGCAAGTACTAAAAAAGAATCACCAATAATTTACCTCGCTTTCACTTATAACTCCAACCCCATCATTAAACGAATATTCGACAATCATTGGTCCAAAGCGCGGGCATTTTTTACAAATGTCCCGGATTTTGCCCGGGGATAAAAATGGCCCACTTTTCATCGTCGTTTCACCCGTAATGGTGGGACCGATGTAAGCCCGGTATGATGTGGGTGATAATACCCATGGATATGATGGAACATTGGTGTTTAAGTGTGAATGGGAGATAAGATAATGTTTTTATTGTATCAGTGAAAATATTATAGATTCTATTGGCGCTGTCAGTTGAACTAGACTCGCCAGTTTGATTTTATATTTGGGCGAGAAGGGTCAAATTAAAATGAACTACTTAAGTTTTGTTCCGAAATTATAGTTTGTAAACGAGATAAGTAATACAAAAATCAACGGTAGGTAAATGGAAAATGAAAACAAAAAAGGTGCAACTATTTCTGAAATTCCTGTAAATAGCATTTTTAGCAATTAAATGTGAATGTGACAGGTTTTAGAATTGGCAAGAAATCTAACAAAAAGTTCATGCCCAATTTTTGAAATCGTTGAAAAATTACCTAGACTAAATAAAATAAAAAAATAGCCTGATAACTTATTTATTTTTATTTTTAAAATCCTTTCTAAAACATACCTACAGTTGTTACGAGCGTTGGAAAACAGGAACTTAGTATTGAAACACGGTGGTCGGGCAAAAATTAAATTAAATTAAAATTAATTTATTACAGATAACAGGGATCCATAATATGTTAGTATTACAAAAACAATTTATATTCTAGTGTTAGTAGAAAAGGTATAAAATAAAATAAATTCAATAATGCACACTCCACCAGGCATGAAAACATGTTTCCTACCTGAGCAACCTCCGTATAAAATGCCGAATATTTGGAGTATAGCTCTCCGCCACAGCTCTCAGGATATAGTTGCGACTACCTCGTACTCTGCTCAGCAGCGACGCGGTTTTTTTACGAATTATCGCAAAGACTAGTTTATTCACAGAAGAGATAAAAGACAGTTTATTCTACTTCATTCACATGAATTTATCTTGCCCACCTTCACATGCATTATTATCATATTGGTTTGTTGAAAAATCATTCAACGTAATTTAGTTATACCTACAACAGTAAAATACCAATTCAAAATAACCCACAAACTGGTTTCATGATGCGCAAAGTTGAGTCACCCAATTGTGATGTCTGTGGAGTCATAGAAGATGTGCATCACATCTTGACGGAATGTGATCGTATTGGAGTCCGAAGACGCCAAGCTTTGGACAGTGGTTCTAATGCAGGCTTCTATAATAGCGTTCTGGCCTCACCATTGTCAGATGAGGCCAGAACACTTTATCATATTATTATTGTGGGTGCAAGGTTGCGGGTAGGCTAGTCTGTTATACATAATATTGTATTCAATAATCGGGGTAACATAATTATTCTGTATAGAAAAAACCCTGTAAATAAAAAAACTGGTCAAGAGCGAGTCGGACTCACACACCGAGGGTGCCGTACGAATATAATGATGTTGATGATTTCTAAAAAACTGTGCTATTTAGAGACATCGTTTTATTTTTCCTGTAATTTTTACATAAGCTTCTATCATATAGAATAATTTCAGATTTAAATCTCTGCAAACTTCGGAGATAAGGGGAGGGGGAGCGGTATTTTTTTTTACATTTTTCATCAAAAGTCGGAATTTATGCTGCCTAAAAAAAGAAAAAAAATGTTTGAGAATGTGTAAACAGCGTTCTTTCATATGATACCCCACATGCCCTAGTAGCCCCACTTCAAAATTTTAAGACCCCCTTTCAGTCCCTTTTGCAAAAAAGATATTTTTTTAAATTTCTTTCTTGCTTGCAAAATAGTTGGGGAAATGTCATCTAAAACTATTTTAAATTTCAAGTTGATAGCATCAGTAGTTCTTGAGATATCCAGGTGTGACAGACAGACAGACAGGCAGACAGACAGACTTAGTCTCACCATAAGGGTTCCTTTTTACCATTTTGGTACGGAACCCTAAAAAAGATTTAAAAAAAAAAGCCCACAAACCCTAAAATAAACCACTTAAAATCACCAAACCTATAAACTTACGAATTTAACTCCAAAAATCAATCTAAATTAAAGTAACATAGAAGGAATTCAGAGACCATTAGTCAAGATTACTTGGCGGCAAAGATAAGCGCTCACTATGTCTAGAAAGAGTTATTTTGTGGAATAAAGCGTTCATTTTGAACCATTTGTCGGGGCGATCACGATGTATGAACGGCTTATGATATTATTTGACGGTAAATTCTTATTGAACGTTTAGATTTGGGGACAAATCTCTAACAATGATCTATTTTTGTTTGTTGTGAAAAGTCTTCGTTTTAAAACTGGTCATTGCTGCATTTATCTCCGTTTTCTAAAGGTATCTAAAGAACAAAAAAAGGACCGGCCAAGTGCGTGTCGGACCACGCACAAGGAAGGGTTCCGTAGTTGGGATGAATTTATCCCAAGAACAAACTTAACATTGTAGTTGAAAAACATGATCCCCATACATTCCAACTGCAAATGTAAGTTTGTACGCACAATATTGAGTGATTTACCATGTTATTTTAAGACCACAGACTTCATAGAGGTTTTCCTGTAATCTATGAGTAAAGAACTATTTTCTGTATTTTATCAAAATTGTAGGCTAAGTAGTTTTGGAGATAAGGGGTGAAAAATGGTAATTTTTCATCTATTTTCTTAAATAATTTCAAAAGTATGTATTTTCAAATGATCAAAAAAATGTTTTTTAAATTCTTAAAACAAGCCCTTTAATTTGATATGTCACACGGTACAGTCAGCAAAAGTTTTTTTTAAATTTTCTAATTTGCTTCCCAAAAGTGACCTCCATATTCAAAATTAATTTATTTACGTAACACGTCCGTGTTTGGGTCACAAAAGTTCATATGCCTACCAAATTTCAACTTAATCAATCCAGTAGATTCGGAGCAAATCAGCTGTGACAGACGGACAAACAGACAGACAGACACACGAGTGATCCTATTTTTTTCTTTTGAGGTACGGAACCCTAAAAATTGGTATGTATGTAGGCATACAAACTAAATTCAGAAAAGGAAAATATTGGACCAAAACTGAAATCATGAAAAAAAAATCAGCTGTTCCCTACATTTTTACGAATTATTCGAACATAAAAATGTAGGGAACAGCTGGTTTTTTTTTCATGATTTCAATTTTGGTCCCATAGTAAAAGTTGTTCATAATGATGAGTACAATGACCCCTTAAGAGGTTATTGACGTTTTAAAAATAACCCTGTATAATTAGAATTGTGGGTAACACTATCTATACCTACTCGTAAAATGGTACGTGCAATCCCCAACCAATTTCGCAATTACGGTGATAAGATACAATCAATGCACATAAACAGCAACTTCGCTAAACATCGTGTACATTCGTATACATTCGGGGACAGTCGTAATTTCCCAGAGAGTGTCACAACTTTCCGAAAGATAAAGTTAAGTTAAAGTTTCTCATTCGGAACTCATTAGCTGCACATGCTTATAGTTTACGAACATGTTGGTACGAATGCGTTGGAACAAATTTGTTGGTACATACATGTGGACTTTGGCTTGCAATTTTGTACTGATGGTAAATTAATTTTCGGTAGAGATAATGACCCCGGCGTAATGTGTGTGTACTACGGGGTACACCTCTGTTTAACCCTTAGGGGATAAAAACACTTACAATAGGTATTACGATATTTTATTATTACGATAACGTAGGAATGAATGAATGAATGAATGATATTTATTTGCAAGATACATAAGTTCTTAATAACTATGGGTTTCACTATATTCGGCATTTCAGCCGTACGGTGCGTTGTACCACGCGCGCCTCAAAGAGTTTTCAGCACCAACTGACGGGGTCCGTTAGGGCCGATGCCTGCCAGGGTTGCGAGTTTATCCGAAAGAGATATCGTGGCCCTGGCACACAGGCAAATGAAGGAATACGGGTGGGTTTTAGTCTGTAAAATCTGACACGCCCTCCCGCTCCGCCCTGAGCGGGAGAAGTTATTTGATAATTTCCCACCCAAAAACAAAGGGTATAACAAACGTGATGTTTTGTCATGTTGGGAACCTGAAATAGGGTATAGACAACTGTTGTACTTTAGAGATTCCTATGTTAAGCATTTAACAGCAATAGGCTGATAGGAAATGGATGACTTTGTATTTTAAACTTTAATGCAAGACTGAATTAGAAGAGTTTTTGTGTGACTGGCCTGCAAAATGAACAGATTCATATACTCTGACCCCAAATAAATTGGGATTTGGAAAGGAGAATAATTATGAATTCGTGAAGTCATGAGGAAAGTTTTTTGCATGGCCATATGAGTAGCAGAAGACCAAAGAAACGATGGATTGACTATGACGACTTGAGAACTATTTGTCTTACAATATTCAATCAGATGTAGTTGTATTATTTATTTTGTTTTCTGATAAAATATGAAAAACTTGCGATGTGGGATCATATTAGAGAATAGAATATTGTTTTACTCGTATTGTTGTTTTAGTTGGACAACAAATAAAATTTGTCAAAATAAAAAAGAATCTCCACAACACACGAGTACTCCTTTTTTTCTTTTTTTTGGGTGGGAAATCATAACTTCTCCCGCTCTGGGCGGAGCTGGGAGGGCGTGTCAGACTTTTACTGACTAAAACCCACCCGTGTTCCTTCCGATGCCTGTGTGCCAGGGCCACTGCCGTGATTTCTTGCGGCAGCGGAGTTTCACCCCGGCGTTTCACCTCCTCGCGCCACTCCCAGACGTGCGCGAGGACTTTTGCCTCCAGATCCCATGGCGGTAGTCCGGCAAGGAGGCTCGCCGCCTCACGGGAGACCGTGCGGTATCCTCGGACCAGCCTGATGGCCATGACCCTTTGGGACGCATTCAACCGCTGGGCTGGTCGCAGCCTTATAGAACGCGCCCACACCGGTGCCCCGTAAAGGGCCATGGACCGCACGACCCCCGCGTAGAGCCTCCGGCAGGAGGCGTTTGGACCCCCTAGATTGGGCAGGAGCCGCTTTAAGGCCGCCCCGGCCCGCTCCAGTCTGGGAGCCAAACGTCGAAAATGCTCCAGGAAGTTCCACCGGCTGTCGAGGACGAGTCCTAGGTACTTCATCGTTGACTCGACGCCTATCGGAACCCCTCCTGCCGTTATCTGGGAAAAGATACGAGTACCCCTAGGATGTATAGTAATAAGAAAATCATCAATCCACTGCTGGACATAGGCCTCTCCCAGGCTGCGCCACAACACCCTGTCCTCCGCCTTCCGCATCCAGTCTGTCCCAGACACCTTTTTAAGGTCGTCGGTCCATCTAGCTGGGGGGCGTCCCACACTACGCTTGCCGATACGTGGTCTGCACTCCAGGACTTGCCTGCTCACCGGCCATCGGTCCTTCGACAAACATGGCCAGCTCACGGCCACTTCAGTTTGCTTACTCTGCAACTGTTATAACTAGAGATCGGAATAGGTAGAGCTTATTTACCTAAACTTCGAGGAAGGAAGTAACATAGAGTAGATAATACCTGCTCTAAAATCCCGGAATAATTATAATGACGTTAAATTCCCGGGATTTAAAGACCACGAATTATTGATTGGACTTTATTTATAGTTACAAATTATTGATTAGAAGAATATAGGTATATAAAATTGTTAGGGTCACGTACTAAAATTGTGTCAAATTCAAGTGTTTTGTTGTATCTGTATGTAGGTAAAATAAAATTAAGTTGGCTGGTTTATTAAAACTTGTGCTTCGAATACATATTACATACATTTATTGTACAGATATTTTGTTATTCGTGCCCAGAAACCGGTAGCGGAGGCGGTTTCTATTTTTTTCAAAATAAATTTTCTCACACAACTAAATATGATATGATTTTTCAAATCAATAATTTGTAACTATAAATAAAGTCAAATAAATCCCTGGATTTATCGGTCATTATAATTATTCCGGGATGTTAGAGGAGGTATTATCCACTCTGTTACTTCCTTCCTAGAAGTTTAGGTAAATAAGCTCTACCTATTCCAATCTCTGGTTATAACTCACTGCAGGGCAAAGGTCTCTTCTCATACACAGAAGGCACCAGCATTGATCACCAAGCAAGCTCGGGTTGGTGATTTCAAACTCACATTAATTACAATTTCCTGCCCGCAACTTCGTCTGTCTGCCCGCGCTATTACTTTGTTTTCGTTTAGCGGTCTTTCCGACTTTCTTCTTGCTCGGCTCCTAAGGGTCAGCCTTTCTGTAGACACAGCCAATCTGATTTTTAAAAGAGTAACCGTGGAGTTTTTTTCCGCCTCTTCTCCATAGGAAACGACCAATTGGAACCGTGCACCTAGCTTCTGACGTTTCATAAGTGCCCATGTGCACTATTTATGCACTTTTGAATTGTCAAGGGGTCGGTCAGTCAGAGAGATGAAGCTAGTTGCCCATTCCAAAGCGTAGTAGGTTCCTATGGAGAAGAACGGGCAAGAAACTCCACGGACACTCTTTTAAATCAAAATATTGTTACATAGTATTGGTTACATCATTTATGTTGAAATTATACATATGAGAACAATGTAGAAAGACGTGCACGTTAAAAGCGTCCGTAATAAAAATATAAAAAACAAAAACTATGGAGGTTTACACGGAGCGACAACTTATCTAACCTAAGTAAAATTATGTAATAACATATTTTATAGCCTTGAGTGGCTAGCTTGCGTGTTCTTTACTGAGGTCACTCAACGAGTCGTACGTTCAGCCAGTAATAGGACTTGCCCATCAAGGAGCGCTGTCCCCAATTTGAAGCATTATTAATTTATTATACACAAAAAAAAGGTATTTTAATAAAACGCGTATAGTAAAATATCAATAATTAAATTATCTTTAAATTGGTGCAGGTTTCAGAAAAATACGCTTGGTAGATTTTGCGCCATTCTCAGTTTTTTATCCGCGTTAGACATAACTTTACAAAATAAATTTCACTATGTAATATAAACATAATCTAAAATTTTCACATATTAAGTTATTGAGAAAATGCTCTAATTTATCATAATTATATTTTTTTCAAATCATTAACAGTACTCGTTTAGACGTGATCTTCAGTATAAAATCATTAAAAGTCGGTTATCGTCCCCTTAAGTGTAGCCTCCCTTACACTTTCCTCAGGGCAATGCTGAATAATCTTTTGTCTTAACGGTTACATTTCAGTCAAGTCAGTGGTCTCTAGAATAGATCGCCGCAAGCAATAATGCTGACAACTTTCTGTAACTTTTTTTTTTTTTAAATATCTCACAGTGCTCCATGGAGTATTTTAGTTTATGGAGCTATCCTTTGACTGCTACTAAGAACAGCATTAGTGTTATTTTAGTTAGTTCACGTTAAGAGCATTTACACCTTACGGCATTTCATACAAACTTTCAAGCCCTTGTTTTTCGAAATGACTGAACCGATTTTAATGAAACTTCATACGCATGCAGAATACAAAGGTCTAAAAAGTTAGTAAAGAACATTTTCGAAATGTCTTATTTAAAAACAGATAACTGGAAATCTCTGTTTCTATGGAAAATTTAAAATCGGTCTAATTTGGAAAAATATAGCAGTAGTATATAATATGGCGAAATTTAAAGAAAAACTATCACAGCTAAGTTGGCTTTACAAGTTAACGAGTAGTAGTCGCAAATAAACGTATTTTCTTTCTTTCTTTGAGAACTGACCGTGACGTAAGTTGAGGAACCCTTCATTGTACGTGGTACTGTTTTATTTTTAATTTTAGTTTATTTCAGCTAAAATAAAGAGCTCAACAACAATAGTTTAATTTTCATCATTATCTTTTAATACCAAACCGATAATACCGCTGATACAATAATGACAGCACCAAAAATACAAAATCAAAATGCACAATACGCAATAAATGAGAAACCGTCATTTAAATTCGCATTAACCCGGAACTAAACAAAACGGAACAAACACAACAGAATAAATTCCCGCTGAATCGGGCAAATTCCCTTTAAAATAAATATCATTTTGGAAACTATACCGTTTTGAACATCGACAGTTTTGTAGGAACGAAACACCAGAACGAAATATAAAACAGTTTGGGACCAACGCTTTCGCTGGAAAGCAGCCAGGGTTAAATAAATTGTATAAACCACAGAGTACGGAGACGCCTCGAGGGCCACTGCTAGACGCGGCATCGTCAACAGTTTTTAAGCCAAGCGTGTCACAGTTTTCTCGCACTATGACGCAAATGACCTGACTGCTTTGAATGGCGGTCCGTGACAGAAGTTTTGTGCTCAACGCACTTCGATTAAGGCGACGATAACCGACTTTTAATGATTTTATACTGAAGATCACGTCTTAACCAGTAGTGTTAATGAGTTGAAAAAAATAAATGTTAAATTAGAGCATTTTGTCAATAATTTAATATGTGAATATTTTAGATTATGTTTATATTACATAGTGAAATTAATTTGTAAAGTTATGTCTAACGAGGATAAAACACTGAGAATGGCGCAAAATCTAACAAGCGTATTTTTTTGAAACCTTCACCAACTTAAAGATAATTTAATTATTGATCTTTTAGTATACGCGTTTTATTAAAATACCTTTTGTTTTGTGTATAATAAAATAATAATGCGTCAAATTGGGGACAGCGCTCCTTGATGGGCGAGTCCTATTACTGGCTGAACGTACGACGCGTTGCGTGAGCTCAGTACAGAACAGGCAAGCTAACTACTCAAGGTCACTGGCATATGTGTCCGTCTTAATCTGTTGTCTCTAGATACTGCCCGCGCGGTGATTCCGTGCTCTGTGGTATAAACCACAGAATTATACTTGTTGGTAAAAAAGGTTGAAAATCTTTATTTTTTTGCCAAGTGAAAATTTGAGGGGACCGGATTTTTTGCTGATTTTGAAAAGAGAATGTTTTGTTTAATCAGCTGGTTTTGGTTTTTCTTTATTAAAGGCAACTAAAGGAAAAAAAATCGTTTTTTGTGGTAAAGGGGTATGTTACCCTTTCTTTGTGGTAACACAAAATGTTTTGTACTGCTAGCAAAAATGGTTTTCCTTAAATAATGGAAAGGCTTGCCCGAAAAAATATGCTTTTATTCGGTTCTTACCTTATTTGAGGTCTTTAGCCTAGATTTACAAACGTTACTTAGCTCGTGATTTTACTTAGACATGCTCCCGGCTCTGTCTTGCACCTGCGATAGTGACAGGAATAACGCTTAGCCAAAGTACGTGCTAAGTAACGTTTATAGATCTCGGCCTTACATTTAGACTTTAGTTTGAGAAATGATTTATTTCAAAAACCACTAAGATGACTAGTTTTAATATTGATTAAATAAAAAAAATGTTTTTTCAGTTCGTTAAATAGTCTCATGTATCAATCAATCAATCAATCAACTCAGACTACAGCAGTCCACTGCTGGACATAGGCCAATCCCAGGCTGCGCCACAACACCCTGTCCTTCGCCTTCTGCATCCAGTCTGTCCCAGCCACCTTTTTAAGGTCGTCGGTCCATCTAGCTGGGGGGCGTCCCACACTACGCTTGCCGATACGCGGTCTCCACTCCAGGAGTCGTCTGCTCCATCGGCCATCGGTTCTTCGACAAACATGGCCAGCCCACTGCCACTTCAGCTTGCTTACTCTGCAGTCGCTCTGTCTGTTGTGCTCTGACAGTCGGGCTAGTCCACAAATTCAAGGTCACTCGGCGTGCTATGGAGCGGGCTATGCTCGGAGTTTCTCTGAAGGATAAGATCAGAAATGAAGTTATCCGTTACCGACATAGTCTCATGTATAACAATGAATATTTACGGGTTACTGTTAAAATGATTGATAACAGACAGTGTTGCCAACTTGTTACTGTCGTGTATTGCCAACAATTTTATCAACATTCGTCTTATGTCATTTTATTACTGCTGGTGGTAGATTTAATTTTGTTTTGATGAAATTGTTTCACTCGTTCGGCATTTTTCTTTTTGGAAAAAAAAAAATTTCCATCACACTATAATATTATAAAGGTGAAAGTTTGTGACTGTGTGTGTTTGTTACATCTTCACGTTCAAACGGCTGGACCAATTTTGACAAAATTTTGTATGTTAGGTAGCTGACATCCTGGATTAACATAAAGGGTACTTTTAATCCCGATATTCTTACGGGATCGAGACTTACGCGGGTGAAACCGCGGGGTGCAGCTAGTATTATTAATATGTAGACAGTCAATCAAATGAAGGGTCTGACTTACCCCGCCACGACATTATAGCGCCATTTCAATGAGCAGACCGTATCGTGCCATCAATTTCTATAATTAAAATATTTATAGGTGTTACTTAATCGAATTTGATGGCTCAAGGATAGGTATTATTTTTGTCTTTTTAAATCTTGTTAGTAAACGTTGCCCCACACTAGGAATTTCTCCTTTTTTTTTTTTTGGGTGGGAAATTATCAAATAACTTCTCCCGCTCTGGGCTGAGCGGGAGGGCGTGTCAGACTTTTACTGACTGTATTCCTTCATTTGCCTGTGTGCCAGGGCCACGATATCCCTTTCGGACAAACTCGCAACCCTGGCAGGTAGGAATTTCTCCTGTATTATGGGTGCGTTTACAAACATTTAAACTCACATACACAAACAGCCAGACCCGAAAAAACTACTTATAGAATAGAATACTCACACACAATACTAAACAATACATACAAAGAAATACAAAAGAAAAACAGAAAAAATATTAGAAAAAAAAAACTATTCATAGGTCATACAAATATTTTTTCCGTGTGGGAATCGAACCCGCGACACGCAGTGCAGCAGTCAATTGGTTAACCACTGCGCCAACCGTGCCGTCAAAAAATGAAATGTTCGCTTTTCTTTTTTGTGTTGGGGGTTTTTTTAATTTTTTCAATTTTTAACTTTCCAGCCATATCATCTTTCCCACAGCCCATCCATCGTTTCTTTGGTCTTCCCCCACTCTTATATCCCTCACATTCACACTCGAAACTACACAATACAAAATTGAAGTGCAGACACAAAATGTTTCTCAGTAAAGTAAACGCAATAACTCAAGGATTGCATTTTGGCTACGCCGTAGCAGTCGTAGCTGTCACTGCTACGCACGCTACGGTGGCGTAGCAAGTAATCGATTCGCTACGCGTTGTCCCTTTCAAACTCTGTAGTGACGTGCATTTTGTCTTTTACCCGACTGCAGTGAAACTCAAAAAGAGGGTAATGTTTTTTTTTAAAGTTGGTGGCTATAAGAGTTGGTCAAGAACAAAGAAACGATGTATGGACTGTGTGAAAGGGTATAACTGCTGATTTGATGGCTAATTGGGAAGAATTGATGAAGAAGACTTGCTGCTCCGACCAAAAATCAACTGAAATAAGGGCAAGAAATTGTTTTTTTTTTTAAGTTGAAATAATACAGTATTGTGAGGAAAAAATAAGGATTAAGTATCCCATTTCAAACGATACTAACCTCCTTCAACTATAAATTAAACTCTAAAAATAGACAACATATCTCCATACTTAATGAAAGCTATTCTTAAACTAAGCACGAGCAATTTAAGGAAGCTAAAAGGAAATTATTTAAGCAACACGCGTTGTTCGTTTCCCGATAGAAAACTCTGTCCAAAGAATTTAGAAAGTTTGCCTTTAATTAAATCCGGGAAAAAGGAAATGTCGAGAACAATATATTAGTTAGTTTCAAGTAATACTGTTTGCTGATCAGTCAATGGGAAAACAAACGAAATTGCTGGTAATTTTTTTGATTTTTGGGATGTTTTAGATTTTTTGTTGTAGGTATTATATAGTTTTTTAGCAGGATATTTGTAGTTATTCCTCGTTTATGATTATTGCGATGTTTTTTTCTGATAAAAGGGAGTTAGTACTTTGATTGAATTTCTACCCTAAACGAGGTGTTAAGCTAAGCAAAATGTACACGTTTTAGGTAGTCAGAAGTACAAAAGCCTGACAACCATGTATCTTGTTACCCAGAAAAGGTTATGTACGAAAAGAACAATACCTACACACTGAAAAAAATGCGAGCTAACTAAGATACATTTTCTCTTAGTAGGCATTAAAATGTTTGGAATCATTATTTATTTATTTACTTTAAACATGATAGCATAATTGCCAGAACAAACTCATTATATCGACAATGTGACATGTACAGAATAATCACCGGTCTTTGTTACATCATAGATGATTTGTTTGATTTTACTTCTTCACTTTTTTAAATCAAATAATAATTTAGTTGATGGTAACAAGCAACTTGTTAGCATTACATCATTCTTAAACTGACCAACATTTGAGTTAAATCAAATAACTACCCGTAATTAAACTAACTAATTACTTAGTTGACGGAACTATGATAATTTAACAAAGTTCTCCTAGCTTCAGAAGTCAAGATCTTGTTAAGCTCGTATGGAGTCAAGATGCGTGATCACAATAAACAAGATTTTTGTTAAAGCAAACACTTTTTTTTTTCAGTGCATGTACTCATAAAATAAGCTTTCAGTGATAGTTCTAGTGATAGGGATAGCTCCTCTACGTACCGTATTCGTTATGTTTTTTTTTAATTCTATGAACTGCGTAGAACACTGGTATACGAAAAACTTATATCATCGTCTGTGATTGTCAATCCCTAATATTTTGCTGTTATATTACCTAAATCGTATACTTTTCATCTTATCGTTTTGCTATGTGGTGCAGTAGACATTAGTGTCTTGCCAGTAGTGTTGAATCTTTACATTTTGATGTGTTTTTGTCTACCATATTCAACCCTCACAAAACAATTTCCTCAAATAAATCACCAACTCCGTAGACAATTAATATTAGAGTGTCCATGTCCATATTTTTTGGCTTTCGTCCAGACAGTCTTGTGCAAAGCAGCGGCTTCAGCGCTTCAAGCCAACAGATAATCACTGCGAACCAACGTCTTGGCAGAAGTCGCGACTTTATCTTTGGCGACTTTCAGTTTTGCTGTGATACGGCTTAAAATATTGTCTTTGGTAACTGATTTTTGGATTCACTTTGAGAGAGAAACTTCTTAATTTACACTGATTTGAAAACTTTAGTTTTCAAGCTACTGTAAAAATATTCTGGTGGTTGCTGTAACGTGATTATTACACTAAAACTTACAAAAAGTAAGACGTAACAAATTTTATGGAAAATGCTTTCAGAAATCAGGGTTCAAGTGGGGTGGTCCCAGTAAAGACGGGAAGTACATACAATGAAACATCTCGAATACTGGTTAAATACTATAGATAGTTAGATAAACACACACACACCTGCAATATAATGTACCTACTAACCACTACACCAGTCTTTTCCAAGACATTTTAAGCCGTCAACTACGGTCCTCCCAAGTTATAACTATGATAGTAAATGTGATTGCGTATATAGAAGTCTCAAAGCATTCAACTGGAATATACTAAGAATTGACAACCTTTCAAGTGTAAAAAAAAACAATTTGGAATGTTTTCCAGAAATAAAACCAAACTGAGAGACATACTTCCTCATCTTCTACTAAATAAAGATTTTTAAATTAATTAATTCACTGACAAACAACGCACAGCATAAGCCGCTGCGTCGAGAAGCATTACATTTTGCGCAAGAGTTGCTTATAGAACGAAAGTGAGTACTAAGAAAGATTTTTTGGTAAGTCATCCCTCAAAGCGGTAAATTAAGGAACGAACGTTTGTAGTAGTAATACTCCATTTATTTGTCAGAATATTGTTACACAGTTGTTAAGTACATAGTTTTACAAGTTCATAATATTCTGCCGTTTCCGGCGTACAAATAAATTTTCAGATTTCCATTTTCGATGTTAAACGTTGAACGTTAGTTTGTTAGATTTATCAATGAATTAAATAAATTAGGATAACATTCAAATTGCAAATTAGTCAAATATCTTAAAAATCTTAAATTAAGTCAAAGAGATAATAAAAAGAGAATATAATTATTTCCTAATATTTAAGTCAACTTTTCATTCATAAAATCATTAGTCGAGTAGTTACTTATGAGATAATTAAATAATTTACATTGAAATGTCCTAAAGTTAAGAGTTTTAAAACAATGGCCAACCCTCGTGCAATGTCATCTCACCGACAATCAATGTCAAAAACTTGTCAAAAATGTAGGGAAATTAGAGGATTTTCTGACAGATTGACACTGAGATTAGAATTCGAACGTTCTTAATAATACGGGAATTGCCCCACTGGTAGTTTATTATAAACTTTGCTCGCCACACAAATCACATTGTTAGAAAATCATTTATTTGTATAGGTACACGAAGCATGTGAACCTTTGTATTTACGAAAGTAAATTTTGCTGATGGGAAATCATGGGGCACATGGTGTGTTTAAAATAAAACACAAAATGAAAACATAACATTTAACCACAGTCAAAGGCAACCAAAATACCAAACAAAAAGAGAAGCTAAAGACGCAATTTTATCTCTTAATTAGCCCCAAATCCTAAATACCAGTTCAAATGAGACCGACACAGCAGCTTTCAAAGAAAAAATCTACAAAAGACTGCAACATACGGAAGCAAAGTTTATAATAAGCCAACACTAGTGAAACATGCCCAAACTGTAATTAGGAAAGCTACAGATGGAGGCAAGGTTCTATCTTTTCAGTTTTAAATTATGGACGAACAGTTTATTCAAGTTTTGTTGACTGAGCGCCGATTGAGTTGGTATTTGTGTAGGTCTTCGTCTCATTTATTCATGAGGTTATTTTAGCGCGTTAAGGGTTAATTTAGCACCAATTGTTCAAGAAAAGTCTATATATATTGACTAATAAAGTGAGATAGTTAAATTAGGCTATCATAGAAAGTTAACCTTTGTCAAATCACAGTCCAGTAGAAAGTTAACCTCAGTCAAAGACTACGTTGAAGATAAGGAAGTTTGGCATTGATTCCTTCTGCACATGTGTGGCTTCCCTGGTACCTCATTAACGGCAATAATATGTAAATGTCTATTAACTGCTCCCAAGTTGCGATGTTTATGTTATTTATTTTTTACATACTTCCTTGCCATTATCTTTTTTAGGGTTCCGTACCAAAATGGTAAAAAGGAACCCTTATGGTGAGACTAAGTCTGTCTGTCTGTCTGTCACACCTGAATATCTCAAGAACTACTAATGCTATCAACTTGAAATTTAGAATAGTTTTAGATGACGTTTGCCCAACTATTTTGAATACAAGAAAGAAATTAAAAAAAATATATTTTTTTTGCAAAAGGGACTGAAAGGGGGTCTTAAAAAATTTAAGTACTACTTAAAAGGCTGTAAAGTACCTGAAGGGCTACTAAGGCATGTGGGGTATCATATGAAAGAACGCTGTTTGCACATTCTCAAACATTTTTTATTTTGGCACAGTTTCCGACTTTTGATGAAAAATTAAAAAAAAAATACCGTTCCCCCCCTTTATCTCCGAAGTTTGCATAGATAAAAATCTGAAATTATTCTATGTGACAGAAGTATATGTAAAGATTACAGGAAAAATAAAACGATGTCTCTAAATGGCACAGTTTTTCAGAAATCATCAACATCATATATACGTACGGAAATTTTTTGTAATGTTTTGTTAATGTGAGAACGTTGTAGGCTTAATGGACTGTAGCTTTGTAAACCGTTTTCTATTTTGTTAAGTACTTGGTACATGTTGACAGGCCTACACTGTCCTCCCTTAACTATTAACACTGTAACTTGAAAGCATTGTAAAAGCCCATTATTTTTAAAAGTGTAACCGTGGAGTTTCTTGCCGGCTCTTCTCCATAGGAAACGATCAATTGGAACCGTGCTTCTCACAGTTCATATGTGCCCATGTAGGCTTATGTGAAATAAAATATTTTGATTATGATTTTGAGTCATTCAATTCTGTTTTTTTAGGGTTCCGTACCTCAAAGGGAAAAAATGGAACCTGTAGGAAATAAGCCGTGAATTAAAAAGCAGTACTTTCAATTTAAATAACGTTCGGTATTTTGACGTTTCACAGGGCAGGTTTTAAGTACCTCTTATCGCAGCAAATGTAAAAAGGAACTGAGGGCAGTTGTCGGTTTTATATTAAACATTGAGTGACAGTGTTGCCATTATCAGAAAGTAAGAATCGATTCATTTTTGTACAATCAGATCTACTAAATACCAACAGAACCCTTATAGGATCACTTCGTTGTCCGTCTGGCTTTCTGTCTGTCTGTCAAGACCCCTTTTCTCAGAAATATGTAGAGGTATCAAGTTGAAATTTATACCAAATACGCACGTCTACGGTCTCTTGCAGATCTAAAAAATCAACAACGTTGTAAGTCAACGTAATCAAAAAATATATCCATTTATGCGACATATTTTGATACTCGAAAATAAATCCAAACCTATATTGAACTTCACGTTGACGTAGAATCATGAAATTTGGCAAGAAGCAAGGTCTCACAGCACAAGTAAAAGAAAAAGTCCGAAAATCGTTAATTTGAAGTTTTATCACTTAGACGTTTGCAAACTTACGTGTAGTTGTAGTTAGAGAATTGACCACGGCGTATATCGATGTGTGGGCAAACATGTTTTTAACTGCAATGTTAAGATTGTGTTTGGGATAAACTCAACCCAACTACGGAACCCTTCATTGTGCGTGGTCCGACACGCACTTCGCCGGTTTATTTAATAGGTGGACAATGGTGTGGGTTACGTCATGTTTGTTACCATAATTTAAAAAAATTCTGTATTTTTGTCCCTATTGAATAAAATAAGGTTAAATAACAATGAATGGTTATAATATGTGAGTGTAACACACATCCCTGCCTACCCTACGGGATTGTAGGCGTGATGTATGTTATGCCTTACGACACCTCTGTGTGAGAATTTTTGTCACACAGCAATGCAAAGATCTTGCAATGTTGCAGGGAATAATTCATAGAATAACTTGCGCTGCAGCACTGAACTTCTTCGTCTGCATGGTGAAATGTTTTCACATGTAATTTTACATGTAATATTTACATGTAATTACATGTAAATACCAACATTTTCTCCGGAGTCTATTGTTCTAAAGTCAACAAAATCAAATCATGTATTTCAAATAGGCCCAAAAAGGCACTTTTGATCGTCTACATTTACAATAAAAACGAATTGATTCTAGTTTACCCTTCCAAAAAAGATAGTTTCGTATAGAGAAGAATGGGCAAGAAACTCCATAGGTACTCTTTTAAAATGTTTTACAATATTTTGTATTTATAATTAGGTACTAAAATTTCTTAATTTCTAAAAGCCGAATTGCATAGGCCAAAGTAAGTCAGAGAATTGATTTTCATTCGATAGCATACTTATGAAAATTAAAAAAAATCCTTCCGTCATTCGCAGTGGAGCACTTTCCTGTCATCACTAAAAAGTAAAAATCTAATTTATAAAAACGTTAGTGAATGAAAATGTGAACTACGAAACATATTACATTTTCCATTACCCTAGCTTCCTTTTAAGACATGAAGCGCAAAAAACGTCCCCAATATACCGCAGCTATTAATTTTACTTGGAAACCTTTTCATAATTTTACTAATCCAGACTTCGATATTTTCTTTTAAGGAGAATTTTTCATTTCATAAATGCTTTCGGGTCGCAAGTAGTGGGTAGACCAACGCGCAGCAAATAGAGAACGGATGGAAATGCTGATACATAATTATGTCGTACGCGCTTTGAGAGTTGAAGTCATCTCATTATAGGGTTGGAGATGTTTGGGGTTGACGATACGATTTCATAAATTGAAGATGACGAGCATTTCTAATTTCGAAGGTGATAATATAACATTTTGTTAGGGGTTTCTTGGTGAAAATTAAACGTTTTAGGCGCTATAGGGTACTACTGTGAAATAAAACATGATTATTATTAACAGGGAGAAAATTACAATTAAAATAAGCTTCTGGGTTCATGAATGAATACAACAAACTTGTATTTATTGAAACGAATTCTTTGTTTCTAACATAACTTTGTTAGAAACAAAGAATTCGTTTGTTTGTACACAACTTCAAAGTTATCATATTAAGTAGTTAGAAGTTTAATACTAGTTGGCTCTTGGTAAAGGAGCCCATCTGGGCAAAACACTGCTACCATACTTATTTCTTCCGATATACAGCATAATGACACATGAGACATTTTACGTTTGTCTCTGGGATGGCTGTCGTCATTTATTTCCATTGGTTATTTGGTTGGTTTTCCATTGGTTGGTTAAATAATGTATTGTAATTTTTAACCGACTTCCAAAAAGGAGGAGGTTATATGTTCGGCTGTATGTTTGTTTTTTTTTTATGTTTGTTCACCGATATATCCGTCAATTATGGACCGATTTTTAAAATTATTTTTTTGTTTTAAAGGGTGTACTCCCGTGGTGGTACCATTGACACCAAATCAGAATCTGATGAGAGGATCTCATGGAAATCGAGGGCAACCCTCGAATTTTATAGGCAAACCTATAGCGATTTGGTTATTTTTTATAGTAACTCGTGCATTTGCTCCCGAAAATCACCATTTGGTGAAATGGAACTGATGATGGAGACCACAGATGGCCACCGGAACAACATAATAATAAGTATTTTACGGGTTGAGATTCGATTAGGTACTTTGATTTGGTTGCTAAGCAACTTATGCTCATCACAATGCATATGATGAGTGGCAGTTCTCCTGGTTCTTACCAGGAGATCTCCTCATCAATTAACGTCCCAGCATCGGCAAAAGCAATATTTTGTAAAAAGGTGATGAGCAATTGAGTTTAGGCTATTGTAACTTAGATAAATTAAAAACTGACCCACTAAAAAGTGAAAAATAAAAAACTTTTTGTAAAAAAAATAACCGACTTCCAAAAAACACTACAAAGTGAAAAATAACTTTAATTTCGGAAGTCGGTGGCAAAAAACTAAAATACAGAACCAAAGACACCGACTTCCGAAATTAAAGTAATTTTTCACTTTGTAGTGTTTTTTTGGAAGTCGGTTATTTCTTTTTACAAAAAGTTTTTTTATTTTTTATTTTTGTAATTTTACTATGGGTTTAATACCTGAATTAAACGATTTTTTTTTATACAGGTGGTTCAATTAGTGACGTCATAAAAAATAAATTCGATGCCTTATCATTTATTTAACCTTACCTTTACCTTACCTTACCTTTTATGCCTTGTGCCTAGGGGTATCCGAAAATACTCCATGTATGTTCCCCGAGTCTTGAATATTATATATTTTTAAAAAATTTCTTGAAAATTTTATGGGATCCGCTTTAAAAACATCTATCTTTATTTTTAAACGGTGGGTATTTTGCCCTGGGCATGAGGAATCTAATTTATTTTTTATGACTGTCTTTTATACACTGTGGTCTAAATAGACCACAGTGTATACTTGCTATGTTTATATCTATTAATTATATAGCATATATATCTCTATCTAGATAGTTTATTGTACTTATATACTTTTTATTTGCACCAAAGACAACCCCATTTTGTGTCTAGATAATCACTGTCCATTACAAAGTTGCTGGAAGAGATAGCAGTAAGCGATAATGCCGCCCATTGTATATTTTGTAGTGTATATTTTTTTTCTTTTTGTGTAATCTGATGTACATTAAAGTATATATCAATATATGGCTAAACATCTTCTATGATAGTATTACAGACGTCCATAGCCGACTTTCACCACTTATCGTTGGTTGAGCCGTCCTTGTCATCCTGAATAACCTAAAACTTTTCCTCTTTTGCAAACATCGTATCGTCTCCGTCTCGTCATACCTAACCTTATCTGCAATAACGATCTCAGATCGAAAGTATTTCATAAATAACGAGAAACCTCCGCGATGCACTAACGATACTACTCTGACGTCATTAAAATGAATTAATAGACCGCACGAGTTTATAAGTGATCGGAATGTTTTGCTTCGAAGAGATTCTGTACTCGTACTGTGCACGTTTGATGTCAGTTTGCAAATTTTCTATGAACTTCCCGTCTATATTGTTCTTGTTTATTTTCTGTTTTTAATTAATTGTGTCTCTCTTTGTTTACGTTTTGGTACTAAGTTTTTGTGAATGTTTGACTATAATTTCCTAAAAGCACATCTTTAATTCAAATGAACTTCTTCAAATTGTGATTATTTGAAGTTTAGAATGTGACATAATACCATAGGTAATACGGGCTGGTGTCCGAAACTCCACGTCAATAGGCGCGTATTTTGCGTACGGGTGGGAAAATCGATTATTCGATCCACCCCAGCTCCTTAAAGAAGGCCAGCAACGCGTTGATGTTACTGACAACCTCACAGAGGGTACCTGGGTAACCGATAGTTAGACCGAGTACTTTGCCCTGTATGTGGCGACCACCGGGCAGTATAGTAGCACATGAGCTGCTGTCTCGTCGTCCTCCATGCAGGCCCTGCACAGCGGACTGTCTGTGACTCCTATGAGAAAGAGGTGTTTATTAAATGACCCGTGGCCAGTTATAGCTGCTGTCATTTTATGCAGCTGTTGCTTTCGAAGAACCTGTTTCATGAGGCGGCCATCAATTTTAAGGAGTGCTTCCTTGGCCTACTTGCACTCACCTTGTTCCGACCATAGTTACTGTTTTTTTGACTGTATTATTCTTTAGAACAACCAAATAGATTTAGTCATTTCTTTTATTATTATTTTTGATTTTTTAATTTTCAATTTTATTTTATGTACTTAGTTTTCTTTTTAGCCTGTATTTACTCTTTGTAATATTATATAACTTGAAATATGTAAGTGCTGTGCACACCTTTAAGTGACTAATTCACTCTAGATTTTAAGTTTAATTGTTACAGTACCCCTAAAAATGTATTAGTGAATAAGTCGTTAGAGTGCCGTAATTAAATAAATAAATAGTTTGTGATGTTGGTCCCTGGTGCGTTTCTTTACCAGAGTGCGTAAGTACCCGAAAGGGAGTGGCACGATGGGTACAGGTCCCACTGGTGCCACGCTCGACCCTCTTCTAGCAAGCTTCTAACGAACCGCTGTGACATAATACCATATAATCTACATAAATAAAAATGAAATTTTTGTTCTCAATGCCAAAAATCATCATCTCCTTGCCCTTGTCCAATGTTACTTGGGGTCTGCGCAATACGTTTCCTCTCTCCATTCTCCCCTGTCAGCCGTCACGCTATCATTCACTCCCTTCTCTTCCATATCATTCCTCACACAATCCATCCATCTTTTCTTTGGCCTTCCTCTTCCTCTCCTTATATCAACAACGCACAAAGTTTCTTCTCTCCTCATCATAAGCCAAACGATTTCCTTTCAACTTTTCTGCCACTGGCGCTAATTTCAAACTTCCTCTTATAGACTCATTTCTTACTTTATCCACACATCCATCTCTACATTCTCATTTCCGCTGCATGCAATCTTTTTTCATCCATCTTCTTTACGGCCCTGCATTCTGATCCATACAGTATGACAGGCCTTATCACGGACTTGTAAATTTCGCAATGGCAAAAATGGTAAGCCTTAAATAGCCATATCAGTCCAGCCGTAGGTACTCAAGTACATCACTTGAGAACGGCTGGACTGATAGGGCTATTTTCTGTTTTAGGATGTTTGTAATAGTCCGAATTTGGTATTTATGGAATGAAAAATTTGAAAAGTTTCCCGGAAAGTATTCAAATTCGAGAAAAACTGAACGTCCTTTTTTCTATGACATTTTTCTATGAATTATTAAAAATAGCGAGCAATTTGGCAACTTAATTGCTTAGGCTGACATTACTATCAATTAAATCACTGAAAAATTAATCCTTTTTAAAAACCACAGAATTTAAGAACAAATTAGTACTCTGCGCTCACTGCTCTAAGAGAAAATACCGTGAAAGTTAAGTCCAAAAGTCCTTTAATTTTTATCGAAGACTTAACGAAATCTAATGTAAAAAGCCATCAAGAACTCCAAAAAGTTTTTTATTAAAATCTTTGTAAAAGAAATTGTTCTCGAACATTATGAAATTATTTCAAACGTCTTTACACTTATTACGTACTTATATTGGAATTGGAGAATTTTACGTGAAAAACCAACAAATCTAGCAAAAGTTTTCTGACAATCGAAGCATTGTGAACCGAAATTTTTTCTACCTGTTTTAATATATTTTGTTGTAGCTTTTAGAGTTTTTCGGCGAAATATATAGATTGTGTTTTGTTAAATAATAATATAATTGTTTAAGATTTTCTTTTGTTCATCTTTGCACATACAAATTCAATTTTGCGTATTGTTACAATATAAAAGATAAAATCACTACAAAAGTCGTTTAGAGTACGCTACATGTTACATAAATTCTAGGTTTAAATTAATTTTAGAGGACTTTCTATAGTGCCTAGCAATATCTCTTTGTTTCAACATTCATAATGATTACTTTCTTCGTTAAGACACTTTTATTTCACTGAAAGTCTTCAGGATATATTAATTATAATTATATTTGTGAAAGAATTTCATAAATTTTATCCAATTTTTTTGAGAACAGTGTGAATCTATATCTATACATAATTATTATAAATTAGAGTCACTTTTCGTGTCTGTCTGTGTGATCGCGTTGTTTTTCTAAACTACACAACGGATTTTGATGCGGATTTCACCATCATTCAGAGAATTTATTCCGGAAGGTTCTAGTGTCTATGAATGAATAAATGAAATGCACTTACCCCAGCGTGGTTGTACCAGACTCGATTGCTCGAATGAACTCAAAGATTCACCCTAGCCCCTGAAGCCTTATGTTTCATGAGGCTACAGAGACCATTGTATATCAAAGAGTAGACCGGGGGGCGCGATAACAGTAGGGAAGACGTGCCCTTGGTCTATGGAAGGATTATAGGAGCCTACCGGATATGCATCCTTGAGCAAGCATTGGAATAGTGGAGAGACGGGTGATATTTATCTATGGGATGTTTATCTTTTAATGATGCGGCTGTGGCGTTCTGGTCCAGCTTCGCCGAGTCTTGGGAATCTTTTGATACATTAATATTAAAGATAAATATTTAAAAAAATGTCTCCATGTTTTGTCGAGTCGTTGAAACTGTGCGAAGCAAGGGTGAGTTGCCAGTATCTTGATATATTAAAATACGGTAATGTTTCAAGTTTTAAATTATTTACAGTTTAAATTCACAGCTTGAGCTAAGTTATGGCTTCCTAGAAACTGTTTTCTTGGTAAAAATTCAAGATATATTTTACTGTTTAGATTTGCCAATGGCAAAATACGATGCATTGTCGGCTTGCCACTGACAGCCAGAGCTGTGCCAAACCGGAGTAGGGGTGGGACAGAGATTGTCGATATTTTATCGTGTTTTTTTTTTGTTGTGAATAATATTGCGGATGTTATTTATGGTAAAGGGATATTTCAAGTATAAATTACTTACTTGACTATGCGTTGAAAATGTTATAAATAAGAAGTTGACAGATAAACCATTAAATTTTAAAGGAAATTTTTGATGCTGAAGTTATTACAATGCCTTATTGAATACCAAATTAAAACCATACACCATTTATTATTGTTAAACAAAGGAAAACAGAGGTATTTATTTTTCTCTTTTTATTGGGCCAGTTTGCTATTTATATAAGTTACAATAGTCTAATGTATACTGCTTATCACTCTGTACAATATATTGGTTTTTCCCGATGCAGGGACGTTAGTTGTTGAAGAGTTCTCCGGGTAAGAACCAGGAGAACTGGAGCATAAATTGCATAGCAACCATATTAAAGTACTTAATCGCAACGTTACCCGTGAAATACTTATTATTCAGAAGTTCCGGTGGCCATCTGTGGTCTTCATCATCAGTTCCACTTCACCAACTAGTGTTAAATTCATTCATTCATTTCATTTAAAAAAAATACCCAAATCGCTATAGATTTCCATCAATTTCTATGGGATCCTCTCATAAGATTCTGACTTGGTGGGTATTGGGCCACCTCGAGAGCATACTTACAAACAATTTTTTTTTTCAAAACCTATCCACAATTGGCGGAGAAATCGGTGAACATACATAAAAAAAACATACATACGAACATAATACTATTATTATAACCTCGTCCTTTTAGGAAGTCGGTTAAAAAACAATAAAATATTTAAATCTAAATTCAGTCTTCACGACTTTTCACAAGTTTAAAAACACCCAAATAAATTCTGCTTCTCACAACACAAATCCTGGCAAGCATCGATAAATAACAGAATATCGATAACCAGTCCCGCCCACCGCATTAGCGGAGTGCAAGACATGGCGATAGGCCAACGCGATACCCTGAGTTATCGATACAAACGCCACAGCACTAATGTGTTTGTGATCCTGAGGTACAAAGTTATTTGTTGTCAATGAAGAATGTTTGTATTTTTGTTCATTGTAATTGGTTATTTAGGGTTTATAAATTTTTGAGTGGTTGGTAATTTTTCAGGTAAAGTAACTGGGTAATGGAGGTCTGATAAGCTGTCGGTCCATGCATAACACTGGTAATCAGCTGCATCCGTAAGACTGGATGCTGACCCAACGTAATTGGGAAAAGGCTAGCCGTATGATGGTAATTTTTGAGGAACTTACTTATACTAAAAAAAAAAACATTCGTAGGTATTTTGATTAAAATCCACTATGCAGCAGTTCATGAAACGCCTCTCAAAGAGAGAAAAGAAAGAAAGAAAAATTGTTTATTCTGCACTAACAAGACACACTTTACAAAAATAAAATACAAATTGACGAAAAAAAATACACTCTAATACAAGTAGCCAAATTGCAATCATATTTTAAGACTATGAAGTTTATATAATAACCAGAAATAAAAATATGAAAAAAAAAAATATTGCTAAAAGCCTAGTATTCAAAACCTTAAATTTAAAAGTTTGACAATGTTGTCAGCTGCTTGATATCAGTGTCAGGGCTTGTCAAGGCAGGCCAAAGATTTTGGCCTGCCTTGACAGACAATAGTTGCGATTACGGTATTGGTAAATGACAACAAACAAATTAACAAACAAAACAAAACAAAATGCGGATTGCCGAGTGGAAATACCTTTGTAACAATTATAAGTAAGAAAAGTCGTGAAAAAAAAGCGTTTCTTCGACTCTGCTATAAAGCTCGCCAATCCCCCCTGATTGCGGCGGCCGCACGGAGTAAGTAGGATTCGCCGACCGAGGCAAACTCTTTCCATTCCCGATGACGCCACAACCCTCCTCCAAGAGAGTATTAGGGCCACCAGCACTGTACACAAACACAGAATCCTGTCGTCCTCACCGCCGAGGCCCGCCGCGACGTTACCGTCCATTCCCGCCCCGACCCTTGCTCGAGCCATTCCGACCGAACCCAACATATTTAGGAAAAGGCTCGACTGATGATAATTACTAAAATTGAAGACAAACCAGCATGAAATTTGCCATAATAACATGCTAAGAAGATATAACAGCCGCCTGTTAAGGCGACGATAACCGACTTTTAATGATTTTATACTGAAGATCACGTCTAAACGAGTAGTGTTAATGATTTGAAAAAAATATATGTTAAATAAATTACAGCATTTCTCAATAATTTATTATGTGAATATTTTAGATTATGTATATATTACAAAGTGAAATTAATTTGTAAAGTTTAATTTGTTAAGTTATGTCTAACGCGGATAAAAAACTGAGAATTTCGCAATATCTACCAAGCGTATTTTTCCGAAACCTTCATCAATTTAAAGATAATTTAATTATTGATCTTTTAGTATACGCGCTTTATTAAAATACCTTTTGTTTTGTGTATAATAAATATAATAATGCGTCAAATTGGGGACAGCGCTCCTTGAGGGGCGAGTCCTATTACTGGCTGAACGTACGACGCGTTGCGTGAGCTCAGTACAGAACACGCAAGCTAACTACTCAAGGTCACTGGCATATATCTCCGTCTTAACAACAACAAAACACCAACCCAGTCTTTACCCAACTATGTAATAATATGTACAAGTATATAAAAAAGGAGGGGAAATAGTCATAGGACATGATAATAATCATAGACTTTTATTTAACAAATATATTAATCGATTTTTATTAGAAGGACAAATAATCGAATTAATTTGAACAATATAAGTACTAAGGGGGCAAGAGATTCGCTGATGTGTCACCATCATTTTAAGGAGATGTAGAGAGTCTTCATATTTTCAAATATACATCTTCAAACACACTCTCCAAACTTACAACCAATCTAAAACAGTTCCCTTCACCAGCTGTAAAATAAAGTGTCCCACATTCCGTAAAATTCCATCTCTGCTACATAGCGGAGCTGCTAACATCTATTCCTTTATAATAATATATCCTGGGAATATTTGTGCTCTTCCTAAACAGCCTGCGATGGCGCTGGCGGATGACGTCACGACTCACGCTTCACATTATTGAATTTCAGAATAGTTTTCGGAGGGGAATTTTGTGTGGATGTATTTTTTGTTGAAATATGTGTATGGAATACATGGTTATTTGTCATACCTGTCTATAACCGTATTACTGCAGGACAAAAGCTTATTTACAATATCAAATTAGTTGAAATGGTACTGAAATATATGTTCTTCGATTTTGAAAAAGATCCAGACAAGTCCAGTTATGACTAACGTGACCATTCGTATAGTATAGTATAGTAGTTGAAAAACATGCTCTCCCATACATCGATATACGTTACGGTCAATTCTCCGACTGCAAATTTAAGTTGGTCGACTATTACTCGTTAACTTGTGAACCCTGCTTAGCTGTGATAGTTTTCCTTTTAAATTTCGTTATAAATATACTACTGCTATGAATTTTTTCCCTTATCACTTAACTCTAACAAAAAATATCACTTTAAAGCTTAATATTACGCAAACGGATCCCTGAATTGAAAAAAAAATTGTTATCACAGACCCACAACATTTTTTAAACAGCCTATCCAAACGATACCCCACACCATGTATTAGACGAGAAAAAAAAATATCATCCCCGTTTTACGTGCAAGGGCGGTACCCTAAAAAAATGTTTTTCATGGTTTTGATTTACGACTTTCTCGGCGTGATTAATATGTACACCCATGCCAAATTACAGCTTTCTAGGACTAAGCGTCTCTGAGCTAAGCCGGGGACAGACGGACGGACGGACAGACAGACAGAAGGAAATGGCGAAACTATAACCGCCTTATTACAAAACAAGATTTATATTTGACATGGCTTAAACCATGCAGCCAGTTTTTGTAATAAGAATGTAACAGTGATTAAAATAGCGTTCTTTATACAAAACTGAAAACTTAGTTCGGTACTAAGTTGTCAGTTTTGTGTTTAGGAACTTTACCATAGTCGGAATAAAGTTCGAAATTAAATAATGGGTCCATGTTTTAAACCTGGGTCTGAAGATAAACCTTGTTTTGTAATAAGGGGGTAAGGGTTCCTTGTTTACTACAGAACCCTAAAAAAAGAAGAAAATACTTATTGTGACAAACTTTGAAATAACGAACATACAAAGTGCGTCTCAAGGTTGCACCAAATGTGAGTCCAGCTCAGCATGTGTCAGGCAAATATACCTGACGCTGATATTCAGTAAAAAATTGGAGTCGGTATCAGTAAGGCTATCTGTTATGAGTTTATTCGCTTTTCACAGTCCAATTAAAAGAGCACACCAGTAAACTACACTGTGTATGAGTTTATACAAAATCGTATGGATACAGCGTGTTCACAAATTGCACGTATTTATTAGCTATACAGGGTGGGCTGCCGCATCGCGATACTATCGGATTTGAATATCGTCCATTGTTGTTTACATGCTGGATGCGACTGCGGTTTAAGTTTTTATACAAAAAGGTTATTATAACACTTATCCAAGTGTGATTAGCGATTTTAAAATTACTTACATGAAAGTCTTACTACTAGTGGACGTACAAAATCTACTATGTAAAAACTCTACATTTATATCTGTAATTCCTATGGTGTACGTAATAAAGTTCCGTGTGGTGCCGGACGTAAAGAAGAGCACCATCCCATTTCTTTCCGTGGGTGTCGTAAAAGGCGACTAAGGGACTTACTAGAGAATCAGCGTCAAAGGCAGCAGCGTTCTCTATGCATTTAAACACCATACTGCGATTGCCAACCCGCCAGCCAAGCGTGGCGATTATGGAAAACCCCTCCTTTGGGGGTTGTCTATGTCCAGCAGTGGACGTCTTTCGGCTGAAATGATCATGATGATGATGACGTAATAAAGAGTATTTTATTCTACGAGTACTATCGCACTTGGTGCTTCAAAAGTGGGAAATTTTTCTGGCCACTCATATACCTAGAGAGTTGAAGATTTAAACCATCCAGAAGGTTGTGATCACCTTCTTCTTTTGGTAGTAAAGCCACATCATAAACATCAACCCCAAAAACCCTGAAAGTACTATTAGATATTAATAGGAATATATAAAATAAAATAAGTTTTAAAGCATCATCTCTCCTACATCTTGCCGTGCCCGACAGGGTCCATAATGAAGTTACCTCTTAAGTACACACTGTGAAATACAATAAATAATTCAGCATCATCAATGTTCATATCTTGTAAAAAGTTACCGATTTGATTATAACCTACCTTTCATTCATGCAAACCTTTATATTCTTTCTCCAACACTCTCTGTATCCTGTGGCTCGGGTAATCGCCGCACCTTGGCTATAATACCGCGCGTCGCACTCATGCCTCACCGTCGCCGTCGTTCCGTTTCATAGAGAATATTTGGTTTTAGTAACGAAAATATGAAATCAAATCTTACATTTAATGTTAGATAATAAAATAGTATGTTCATAAAAAAAATCATGAAAAAATCTTAAGTAGTTTGAAAGTAATATCGTTTTTTATGCTTCGGGTAGACATTACTTACTGAATTTATTTCATAAAGTATTTTACTACAATACTTGAATATTAACATATAGAATTGATGTGTCTGCGTTCTAGTTTAACATATATTTTCGGCGTAACTTACTTTCATTATATGAAGGCGTAATAACAGATTTAAAGTCACAAGATTCAGATATCTGCGCCTTAATCCGACGGATTGCGATGAAAATTCCTAATCCATTACTTCATAAGTTTGAGAAATGTATCTGCTAGGCAACGTAAATAACGCAATGAATGTTGTTGAACAGTCAACATGAGCCATTGCCCCTGTAAAGAAAGAAAGAAAAATAATTTTATTTGTCACAGAACAATGTGCATACAAAAACATATCTAATAAACTCGAAGGTAAACATTACACAAAACAGTAAGTAAGTGTAGTGTGTGTGTGTGTGTGTAGTGTTGTAAGTGTTATGCTATTAACCCTTTGGACATATCCAGGACCTAAAACTCCACAAATCGTTAATTCAACAGTATAACAGCATCAAGCACTTATTATGTCCAGTTATATCGCTTTAATGCACTCAATGCATGCATTTTACTGGCATCGTTGTTAAAGGCTTACACGGGCAATTTTCTCAGCAATTATTGCCTGGTAACAGTTGCCTGAGCTAGTGGAGCAATCTAATTTAATTAAATAAATTGTTTAAGCAATGTTACTCTATTTGCATATGACCCAGTAACTGGGTTGTGGAGGTCAGTTAAGCAGTCGCTCCATGTGAAATACTGATACGGATAGACTGCAAACTTACCCTGACATAGTTGAGAAAACGCTACACAGAATGGTTGACTTACGCAAAAAAAAAAATTATTACTCTTTTTGCTCCTTGTTCGACAATATATATCTGTGTGGTTCTTTCCTCAAAAGACCATTTCAGACACCAATCTACATGGCCTTCATATGATCTGACCAAGATTATGTCTGGACTTTAAAAGAGACTGACTTCTGAGTTTGTTTCGGCCTTTCTTCTCAGAGTAGTCAGATACAAAACGCCGACCTCATCTAGTTTTTATTTTTAAAATATGATTGACGTGTAAAAGTGTTTGTACAAACCTACTTACAGAAATAAAAATCATTTATCATTTATCATAAATGTATTGCTTAGTTAAGACGCAGAGAACAGGTAAACCGCTGTCACTGTCAGACTGCATACAAAATAAAGAGAAGCGCGATGACATGTAATTGCATGATGATGGCTTGTAATTTATTGAAAAATATTAAGCAATTATTTATTTACTCAAAAATTAGTTGAGTAATCGAAAATAAAATACAACCAAGTTCTGCATACAAATAAGACGTTCTTGTTATTAATTAAATACCAACCGTACGTTGATATTTATTACAGATATTTTGGATTGAAACTCAAAGTAATGTTAGTTTACCGTTAATTTGTATCGAGATTTATTTTCTAAAAGTGCTTTGGTAACAACCAAGTTCTGAGAAATATGTTCAAGAATAACATATATTTTTTCCGCTAATAGCTATAAACGATAAAAGTAGGCTTGTCTTAAACAACAAAATTGCCAAATCTATAACTTAGTTTGAGTTATAGATTTGGCAATTTTGTTGTTTAAGACAAGCCTACTTTTATCGTTTGCCTCTTATCGGCGCCTTAATTAGTAGTTGTGTATTTGCATGCGTGACTCCGGGGAGCATCGTTACAATATATAATCAATTATGTCTCATTAGTCAACAGTTTAAGACTTGACAGGTTAAGTGGCCTCATTCATAATCGCTCAAATATGACACCATACTGAGCGATTATGAAGCAGTTTAAACCTGTTTGGTATATCTGCCAACAATATTGCTACATGTACTCGTAGTGTGCACAATAGTGTTACAACTAAGTTGTCAAATTAATGCCCTCTTCCTCTCTCCTACTTTGCTGGGCCCGACGGGTCCACAATGATCATGTTTTTGTCAACCTACCATCTACGTTCATATTGTGGAATGCAATCAATATATTAAGTATTGAGTTAAAGTCAAAGTATTATAAAAACAGGTCTGTCCCCAATATTTAAGGGGGGCTCCCATACAACAAACATGATGCTTTTGCCGTTTTTATAGATAATGGTACGGAATCCTTCGTGCGCGAGTCCGACTCGCACTTGGCCGTTTTTTTATAGACATGTACATATTATTATTTAATATTTTAAGTTTGTTAACCCTATAAATTATGTAAATATTATTATACAAAAATTGTTTAATAAAATCAAGCCAGAGTAAAAAAAACTGGTGTTGTATAAAGGCATCTACGGACCGGCGCGACACAAAGGCCCCGCGTGTCGCGCGACGAGCGGTGCCTTTGTGTCGCGTCGCGAGTCGCGCCGGTCTGTAGAAGCCTTAAAAGATCAGTATGTTTTGCCGCTGACGGCGTACGAATATCAATGAAGTAGGTATCTAAAATAACACTTAAGTAGGTAACAGAATTCAATTTCGTTAAAATTAAATAACAATATCTACCAACGCATGTTGGCAACGCAGCAAATTGCTTGCAATGTTGGTTAAATGTGACGTCACACGTCACATTTAACCAACATTGCCCAGAATGGAGCAATTAAAGTTGCTCGTGTAAGCGTACCTTTAGCACGGCTGACGGTAGCTACATAAACGGTGACATAGACAATTTGCATGTCAACGGATGTGAGAACGTATCTGTTGGTTGTGGGCGCTGGTTTTAATGTAGGAGGTTTATTTTAGAATTAGATACAATGTAGGTAATTCTAGTGTTAAATAACATTGTACGGTTATTACTTTGTTCGTGAGGTGTTGAAGTGTGAATCTGTGGTGACGAAAGGAATTGTGTGCAGTCACGTGAGTGAGGTCCGAAGTGAACTTGGCAGAATAGGACTGCTATGCTTTTTTTTTTTTGGGTGGGAAATTATCAAATAACTTCTCCCGCTCTGGGCGGAGCGGGAGGGCGTGTCAGACTTTTACTGACTAAAACCCACCCGTATTCCTTCATTTGCCTGTGTGCCAGGGCCACGATATCCCTTTCGGACAAACTCGCAACCCTGGCAGAGGACTGCTATGCTGGTATTTATTAAGGTGTAATATGAAACTTTACAAACTAGGCTCTGAAGTTAGCAACATAATTATAGAATAAGTTTAGAAAGTCGCGAATTACTTTGTATTTATTTTATTTCTTATTTATAATCTCACTGTATGCTGCAGCAGTCGACGTCATCACGTCAACGCCGGCTGTCGCTGAAAACCAGCGCTGGGGCTCTGTCTCGCATAGGGTCGCAGCATTATACTAACGATGACGATGTGACGCATATTTTCCCCGAACTTGTTCTTTTTGGGGTTCTGTACCTCAAAAGGAAGAAACGGAACCCTTTTAAGATCGCTTCTCTCATCTGTCAGTGTGTCAAGACCCTTTTTCTCAAGAACGCGTGTAGATATCAAGTTGAAATTAATATTAAATACGTAACTCTACGGTCCCTTGGAGCTCTAAAAAAAATCAAGCTTCTAAGTCAACGCAATAAAAAAATACGGTGATTAATGCGACATATTTTGATACTCGCAAATAAATCCAAACCTACGGGTACTTCCCGGTGACCTAGGATCATGAAATTTCGCAAGAAGCAAGGTCTTACAGCACAAGTAAAGGCTTCTACATACCAGCGCAACACGGCACAAAGGCCCCGCGTGTCGCGGGACGAGCGGTGCCTTAGTGTCACGTCGCGTCGCGCGACTAGGCGCCCCGGTGTGTAGAAGCCTTAAAGGGAAAAGTTAATTGTTTTTGCGATAAATTCATCCCAACTACGGAATTCTTCATTGTGCGTGGTCCAATATGCACTTAGCCGATTTTTTTTTGTATTTGTGTTCCTTTTTTGCGTCATTTCTACCGCAAATAAAAGTATTTTTTTTTTCTTTAATTTTCTTATTATTTCCTATTACGTGTAGAAAATCTGATACACCAACAAAGTATTCGTTAGCTTCTTCTATAAAAAAGGTGATTGAGGGAATAGGTATCGTAATGAAATTGCTGGGCTACAGCTCCCTCTTAACTAATTCTAACGTAGGTATAGTATGCTCACCATCTGCTCAGCAATATCTGCCCTTTGACCATTCATTTGAAAGCGCAACAGACATACCTAAACGAAATAATCATACCAAAATGTTTACGTTTTACAAAAAAAAACTAACATCTCTTTTACGCCTTTACAATTCAACTAATTACCTAGAACACAGGTTATCTAAACATCAGTGAATACATTAACATCTAAATACATTCACAACTTTAGTAAGGATTAATTAAAGCATTTTAAGCGAATAATTTATTCACTCTAAGCATTTAAGTTCTAGCTCTTAATGTTTTAAAATAAATTCGGGATTATTACGGCTGGGTGCTTGAGATAAGTGCGGCTGGGTTAAAAGTAAAAAGAGTATGAAAACATTACCCTCTTTCTAAGGCAGTCGGGTAAAAAGGTACAGTCGCTAATGTGGCAACTCCAAAACAAAGACGAGGTGGTTTCATCTTCTGCCAGGCAAAATCAATACTTCCCATACTAATATTATTTATTTATTGATTTAGGATGGAATGGAAGATGTGCTAAAAAAACTCATTACTAGTAGTAAGTCAATAATCATATGTGGTGATTTTAATATTAGTGTATTAGAAAATAACTCGAATACTGTCAGATTATTAAGTCTTTTTGGGTCATTTGATTTGTCAAATGTTTTTATTGAACCAACCCAAGTGACAGCTTCTTCTGCCACTTGTATAGATAATATTTTTTGTAATTGTGATTACTTACATAAAGAAATTGTAAATAAGTTGCCATCTGATAACAGTGGACAAACAATAACATTTTGCTCCTACATGCCTTTATTAAAAATTCAAATAAGATTTAGGCCAATTACATGTCAAAATTTACAGAAATTAAAAAATTCTTTGGCCAGTAAATTATGTGTTGAAATAAATGATTTGACTTTGATCTCATACAAAAGATGTACACAATACATGACACATAAATAAAGGCCAAGATCACCTGATCTTGGCCTTTATTTATGTGTCATGTATTGTCTATAAAGTAGGTGTACTCCTTCACTACTAAAATGTTGAATGAATAAATAAACGGAACGTGCATATATTCGAGAATGTCTATAAGATGTTCTTCGTTCGTGACCTTAAAAGCTCATGAAATGGCATCGGTCAAGTATTTGAAACATGTCAGGTAACAATAAAATATGCACATGAGTTACATAACACTGAGGGACTTTCTAAAACTACTTCTCTTGCACACCTACAGTCTGTATTTTTACCACACAATAGTAACCGATCATTTCTGTTTGAATGTGGTTGATTGATTTTCAATACTTTACAAGGAGCGACTGCCTATCTAACCTCTTCAATACAGTTACTGGGTAACGTGATACCCCTTGGTAAGACTGGTTGTCAGAATTTTGGGCTGCTGACTACTCGTAACGACTGTGAAAGATTAACGAATGCCAGCCGGGACCAACGGCTTAACGTAGTTTCCGAGGCACCGAGATGTCTCGATATGTAATGGATGGTCACCCATCCAAGAACCGACCGCGGCAACCGTAGCTTAGCTCTCGATCGACCCGTGCGGATGTGATATATAGCCACGAACCCCTCATTATCTTGTCTTAAAATAAAGAAGATATATTACAAGTTCGACTATAATATTATACAACTTGTCCCAGAATTAACGTACAACTTGTTAAGGGGTGATTGTACTTATCATTATGAACAACTTTTACTATAGGACCAAACCTTAAATCGCGAAAAAAAAATAAAAGCTGTTCCCTACATTTATGTTCTCGTAACTCGACAATTTCGCGATTTCAGGTTTGGTCTCATAGTGAAAGTGGTTCATAATGACGAGTACAATGACCCCTTAAGAGGTTTTGCGTTAATTCTGGGACATGTTGTATATACGTGTTGGTCCCGTAAATTGATATGAAACGCCACAATTCAAATAAACATCAAACAAAAATAACATCACTTTAGAATAGAATAATTTTATTTGAGACAATGTCCGTAAGTTCGTAACAAATTTTACTTATCATCTACTCGTAGTGTTAGTACAGACAAATATTAACAAAACAATTTAAATAAAAATTTAGCGTGGAGCTGCATCCACCTCCGCAACATCGGGGAATCCCACCGATCTGTGAACACACTGAGAATACTATTGGGCTTAGCTATTGGCAGTTAGGCTTGTTTAATATTTTGTGGTATAATCGCGTCAAACAAAACGCCTACTTACCATTTCAAAACCCGCTCATACAAATCCTCATACACGAATACGTCTGAAGACCAAGCTATGGTACTGTTCGCAAAGTTAGAAACGAGGCAGTAGAACACTAATTTATTCGTACACAAACCATGTGTTTGGCACTAAGCCGCTAGCTCATTGCGATGTTCCCATTTGGTGATAGGCTATAGTGATAGCGAGTAGCGATTATTTGGTTAACTTTAATAAGTTCTAAACTTGCAGTGCAGACTTGAAATAAACTTACAACTAGGGCATCGAACAAAGGAAAAGTAGTGAGATCAGGGTTAATTGTTACACTATTAACATCACCACATAAATAAATAAATCATACCACTTACATCACTGGTTTGGTGCCGGACGTAAAGAATAGCACCATCCCATTTCTTCCTGTGGGTATCGTAAAAGGCGACTAAGGGACTTCTAGATAATGGGCAGCAGCGTTCTAGCACCATAGCAGGCATTTTAACACCATACTGCGATCGCTAACCCGCCTGCCAAGCGTGGCGATTATGGCAAACCTCTCCCTTTGGGGGAGGCCTTATTTCAGACTTATTTGGTCCATAATATTGTAGGTAGTGGAAGTAAAACAAACTAAATCGAATTAAATTAAATTAAAATAAATCAAAATTAAATTAAAATTAAATCATAATCAATAAAATAAAATTAAATCAAAAATTAATTTAAATATTTGCCGCCCTCTGGGCCCCCGGGCACACGCACTTGTGCTTGAACCCAGTGCCCCAGAAGGGGGCTGTCCAGCTTGTGGCTGAGCACGCTCAGGATGGTGTTTGTGCTCCCACGCGTGCGGAACATCAGCGGCGCGATGCGGCGCCGCAGTACAGTGTGAAAGCCGTCTGAAATGATGATGATGACATCACTGGTAAACTGGTTGATGCCCAAAAGCTCTGCTGTTATTGGAACTGAAAATCTTTGGTTGGATGAAGGCTGGTCGCGTAACCGAAGACTGTTGCATCAGCAGTGCTACAGACTATAAAATAATTTCACTGGTACACTTTTGTGTTATGCAGTTTTAGAAAAACGCATGCTTTCATGCTATACGACATCTTAGTTGCATCATTCCTGTTAAATGGGACCTCACCCTTTTCCTTAGAACCAGCCATGTTTCATACAAGATTCTGACATGTATACGTCATGCAAAGGTAATGTCGTTTCTTTCTGTAGAGAAAAATACGACATAACCTCTTTTTCGGGAACCAGACAGTGCCGAGAAATGTGGTTGTACTACAGGTACACCTCTGCCCAACCCTTCGGGGAAACACAGCTATATATAACATATTGCCTAAACGTTGGAATGAGCTAAAAGGTAAGGCATTCAAGCGACAATTAAAAATGTTTCTTTCGCAAAAAGCATTAGTGTCTCCGAATTTTTGGCCTGATTTTGAGAATTTTTTTTTTTGAGTGAATAATTTTATCTTTTTCCTGATACTAATAATACTAATAATTTATATGACACTAATATTAAAGAAGAATGCCGTCAAATATAGGGCGCCCTGTACCAAACGATAAGTCCGCTGTCACAACCAAACCCAGTGTATATGGAGGAGAATTCAATGTTCTGCCTAAATTACTAACTGTTTTTTAAATGGATTTCCGCAATTTGTATTTATTTGCCATTTACCTACTTAATATTTTGAGGTTAGGTTCGTAAAAATTACTGGTTCGAATTGGTGGAGTTAGTGCGTTAGTTAGTAATCAATCAATCAATCAATTTTTTATTTTGTTAAACATAGGTATGGTTACAGATAGTAGGTAAATGTCTTAAATATGTGCACTATGTTTTGCCAATATATGGCGTACAAAATTAACATAAACAAGCAATTTAATTAAGAGGGCATGCGAATAGCTTACATTAATAATAAAAATAAAAAATAAATCAATTTAAAATATGTCAGTAAGGTAAAGAGATCATTACAATTTTAAATCAATAAACACATTCATACATAATCAGTAAATTAAATCATAAGTTGCTAATTAGCAAGCCGGGATCGTCATGCCTTTGTCTATCACTAGTAAACTCAGTGATGGAGTAGTAACATCCATCTAAAAGGAATTTAAACAAAGACCTCTTATAGGATCCCAAACACTTTTTATTTCTAATAGCTGCTGGTATACTATTATATATTTTTGGGGCCATACCTAGCACACTTTTGCCGAAAAATGCGGTTTTATGAGACGTAACATGGATGGTATTCTGATAACGGCGAGAGCGCAGTTTTTCGAACAAATGTAGGTTACAGTGAACAAACACTCCCATCTCATATATGCACATAGACGGTAATACCAACAGTAAATGCGGTAATACTAACAGGCGTCGGAGCAATCCATGATCTTAAAACACGAATCATAGCCGCGGATATATTTTCTGTGTCATGTACTCTAAATTGTTCTAACAATACCAGTGAACAGTTTTTACATCGGCGACGACGACTTGCTGGCCGATGTCTTACTGTCTCTAGATGGGGGCATCGCTGAGGAAAACACTACGTTAAGAAAAAGCACTTGAACGCCCGTTCTCGTTATTTTAATTATAATCAAATAGTTCATATTAATATGAAACCAACATTGAAAGATTGAAAGCCAAATAACGACAGATAATAATTTAAATAAGCCAAAAAAACACATGCGTCACAATAAACACGACATTTTCTTTTTTGAATCGGTCTTCTTTTCATTAAATGCTTAAAATGTATTCCAAAATAATAATTTAAACTATTATGACGCAACGCGTGACCTAAATAGAGATTTTATTTTTATCACATCTATCATACAATACCTTTTTTTTTTTTTTTTTTTTTGGTGGGAAATCATCAAATAACTTCTCCCGCTCTGGGCGGAGCGAGAGGGAGTGTCAGACTTTTACTGACTAAAACCCACCGTGTTCCTTCAGATGCCTGTGTGCCAGAGTCACGATATCCCTTTCGGACAGGCTCGTAAATACCTAATATCACGTATTCAAAAAAGCAAGTCGGTACGATACTTACATAATTATCATCTTCATTTAAATGTTTGCTGGCCGGTACATACCTAGGTATATAGTTTTTTTTACGTAGTAGTACGTAGTACTATTACTTATTAAGTGGTAGTAGCAACATTCGGAAATGAAGTGCAATGGCAGTGACATAATATACGTTGGAAAATACGTACAATGTAAAAAAATACTTTTATTTTTGATCTCTGAAATCCGGGAATCTTTTTCATAATAAAAACGTGAATCTGAAAATAGTAGTAATTTTATGAACTAAGTTTGGTTGTGACACGCTCCCCCGCAAGTTGGTACTGTTCAGCGGCATTCTCCTTATTAGGAATATGGAATTTTGACATTATAACATAAAAATTATTTCTAATTTATTTAGTTTCTAATTATAAACTTTAGTGCCTATTATAGGTAAATTTTCGATTTTGTTAGTGTTAATTATTTTCAATGCTAAGGAAATATTTGTACGCCGTTACTTACGGCTAAACATGATTGGACTCAAACGATGACTGTAAGATCTTGCATGCTCTTGTATGTATACAATGTTTAAACAGATATTTTTTTTTATCTTATCTTATGGCATGATGTTAATAATGTTTATGTTACATAGTAACGTTGCCCAATACACCCGCTATTTCACCCGCTTTCCGCTGGCACTGTAACCTCACCCCCTGTCCCAATTCCAACCACGTTATACCCACGAACACGGCTATCGCTGTATGAAGATACTTGGATAATGGTCACATTAATTACACATTAAAACGCTACAGCTAACTTGTTTTATTAAATCTGGCCCATTCAGTTGGGTTGGAAGATTTTTTTTTACTTAGTTATGGCTGTAACTTATTTTTTTTTCATTGTGTGCAATTATATTTTACGGTTTATCCAATAAAGCGGTGTCGCCATAAGTCTTTACTCATTGGCCTGTTTTATTTACTCTTAATTTGATATCTTTTTTGATATGAACTACCCGTCCTCGTCATTTTAGGAGAATGATGTGAGAAGGCAATAAAGCTTAATAACTATTATCTATGATATTATGCTTGATGACAACTTTTCTTCCTTTATTTATTTAAGGAAAAACAAACAGTAGGGGATGATGGGGTGGTTTCGTACATTTTTTACTCTGAGATTTGTTAAAATAAAACTAATAGTAATTTCAAATAATCACGAAGCTGCTACCTTACTCTAGATATCTAGCTACAATAATGGTGAACATCGATATTGATTCAATGCAAGACATCTGAGCAAAGCCAGTTTTTCCAAAAGATGGGAAATGTATGAATGCACCCCACTCGTGGGGTAGCTTCGTACATGGGGTAGGGTACATTCCTACATGGTAGGGAGCCTTCGTACGCAGTTATAAATAAAGAGATTTATACAAAATATATAGCTTTATTAATATATAAATAGATATATTATTAAATAAAACAACATTATTACTTAAAAATATAATAACACAACTTTATTACTTCTAATTGAGATCATATTATAATTAACAGTCTTACTTAGAATCATCAGTCTTGCTTAAAATTTACGTGTAGTTTAATAATTATTAATCTTATTATTCCATTTTATATCATAAACAATAACATAATGTTAATGTTTATCTAAAATGTTGAAAAAGACCTTTCTGTGTATAGGTAATGTGAAATAACACAAATATTAACATTATATTATAATGTTAATAGGTATTGGTTTTATTGCACATACAAAGAAAGGTGTTTTTCAAAACTGAATTATGTTCGCAGTTTTTGCCGTAGATGCCGATTTAGGTTGCGGCAGTATTAAAACGATATCTGATAAATAAAAGGTTCCTTCATCTTCGGTAATGGGAAAAACAAATTTCCAGAATTCCATGTATTTTGTTACCATTTGTCCGACGTAATGTAAAACAGAGTTTTTCTTCTCGAAGTTCACCAAGACGAAGCTTTAAACTCACAAGGGGTACATTCGTACACGGTGCGAACGTACCCCACACACTAGTGTACGAAGGTACCCCAACACAAACTAACAACATATTTATTCAAAATAAAAAAAAACAGTATATTTCATCCCAAAATTAATAATTATAAATAATCTAACATCATCAACTACAACAAATAACTATAGAATTTGAGCAAAATTCACGAGAGATAAAAATGTTTAAAGTTGAGTCTAAAAAATACTTACGCAGCGCGAAAACACGTTTTGACTTGTCTCCCTCCACAAAGCCGGTGGCCGCACTACCGCCGCGCCCCGCGGGTAGACGATGCGTATGAGTGGGAGTTACGCTCACAAAGATAACCGCGCTAACGTATTGCATTAGGTAGATACAGTCACTGTACGAATGCTACCTTTGTACGAAGCCACCCTACTTTCCCCTAGTACAATAAAAAACAGTCATAATAACTTAAATATTACATTTTAAACAATTATGCTACCTACTACGTTCTTTACAGATTACAATGTAATGTATTTAAAAACTAGCTAGTAACACGGATACAATACCTATACAACCGACATTATATCATACTTTGCTGATCCTTTAGGGTTGTTTGGATTTGCTTCTTAAATGCATTTTTACTAATAAAAAGTATGTCGATTGAATTAAACTCATTGATAATGTCTCAACCAAACGATGAAGTGGTGAACGTGCCTTACTAGCCGTTATGAGTAAAAACTGACACAGTGGTAAATATTCCTCAATATTGAAACGTTATCATAACTAAGTATAAAAGACCTTAAACTAGCTGTTGCCCGCGACTTCGTATGCGATCCGGGATAAAAATTAGCCTATGTCTTTTTCCGGGTCATGGTCTACCCATGCGCCAAATGTCATCCAAATCCATTCAGTCATTTTAGAGTGAAAGCTAAACAAACAAACTTACTTTTTCGCATTTATAATACTAGTTAGGATATAAAATATAAATATAAAAGTTAGAATTGCAAGTTTTAATATGTAAAAAAGCGGCCAAGTGCGAGTTGGACTCGCCCATGAAGGCTTCCGTAGAAGCAAGTAACATAATATAAAAGTTCTTGTAATTCGTTGTAACTTTGATCATCATTACAGCAGTTTTCTTAAGTTACAAAAAACTACTTACTAGATCTCATTCAAACCAATTTTTGGTGGATGTTTATATAGTTTTTTTAGTTTAATCACCACTTTGGAAGTGTCTCTCGCGCAAACTATTCAGTTTAGAAAAAAATGATATTAAAAACCTCAATATCATTTTTGAAGGCCTATCCATAGATACCCCATACGTATGGGTTTTATGAAAAAAAAATTTGAGTGTCAGTTTTAAGTATGGGGAACCACAATTTTTTTTTTCTATTTTTGTGTGAAAATCTTAATTCGGTTCACAGAATACATCTACTTACCAAGTTTCAACAGTATACTTCTAATATTTTCGGAAAAAAGTGGCTGTGACATACGGACGGACAGACATGACCAATCCATAAGGGTTCCGTTTTTTGCCATTTGGCTACGGAACTCAAAAAATCCGTTTTTGTCAACGTTCCACCGATTTCATTGATATTATCCAAGCGTCTTCAAGCGCATGACATGAGATCTTTACACCAGAAACTATAACTAAGATATAACAACAACAAGTTTTTATAACCAGCAACTATATTAAACCACACCAACCACAGTAAAAATCTACGTTCTTCACACAATCGTCTTCTTCAATGTCCCACTCACCGCACTGACATCATTCTCTCTTCCTTCTTCGTTCAGTCTATCTCTCTATGGAATGCGCTCCCCCAGGTAATCAGGATGGCAACCAACCGATTATCCTTTAAAGTTCGCGAGCACATTCGTAAGAAGCTGGCAGTATCATCACAACGGTAAAGTTTTCCCATTGTTTGTTTGGTTAATAGTAATTCGTGTATTTATGTGTATTTATTTGTTCTTATTTTTATGTACAATTAGGTATATATATTATATTTAAAGTTTAAATAGATATATGTATGTATATCCTTAAATTGAAATAAATATTGATTTCACAATTTTCTTTATTGCACCTACCACTGCTTGTCTCTGCATCATCCAAAATTTGACTGGTAGAAAATGCCTGTGGCATTAAGTCCGCCTCTGTACATATGTGTGCTTGAAGTATTAAATAAATCCAGCTCCTAACTTAAACCAGCAATATAGGATAAGTATCACAAAGCTGTACCACAAACATGATCCGCCAATAATTTTGATAATAGTTTTCAGTTGCAAACTCACACACAATAATTCAGGAGACTGAAGTCCACTTAATGAAAACAGAAGTTGTTGTGGGGCTCGTAAGTTGGAGGGATCGGCTTGAGAAACAAGTGGATTAGTTGAAATTTGTTTAGTTTGGAATGAATTGATAAGTCTTAGCTCAAACACAGTAATGATGCTTGGGGGCAGAAATAATACGATGATATTTCATACTTTTCTTATTGTGCTTTTTTAGGGTTCCATACCCAAAGGGTAAAACGGGAACCCTATTACTAAGGCTCCGCTGTCTGTCTGGCCGTCTGTCACCAGGCTGTTTCTCATGAACCGTCATAGTTAGACAGTTGACATTTTCACAGATTATGTATTTTTGTTGCCGCTATAACAACAAATACTAAAAAACAGAACAAAATAAATATTTAAGGGGGCTCCGATACAACAAACGTGATTTTTTTTAGCTCGTTTTTACTCTATATCGATAATGGCAACAGGTAGACGCTTGAAATATTCATAGAATATTTAGTTATATATTCACTATAAAAATAAATAATTAAATTAAAATAAAACAAATATTTAAGGGGGGCTCCCATACAACAAACGTGTTTTTTTGCCAGTTTTATAGATAATGGTATGAGACCCTTCGTGCGCGAGTCCGACTCGCACTTGGCCGGTTTTCTTGAGGATCTTTTCTAGATGGTCGTTCCAGAAACTTCTAAGGCTGTCGTTCTTAACCATACCGGAGAGTCATCATTGGACTATTTCAAATCATTTTAATTTAAAAGTTTAGTCTGTGATAATACAAATAAAAGGACAAACGTAACCAAATGTATTGAATTTATTTATCTGATTTCATATTCATATTAACACAATAACTACAATTCACCAAATTTTATGTTGACGTACTGACAGACGGGTACTAATCGCCAACCTGCCAGCCAAACGTGGCGATTTTGGCAACCCCCCCCCCCCCCCCCCCCCTTTGGAGGAGGCCTATGTCCAGCAGTGCACGTCTTTCGGCTGGAATGATGATGATGATGACTGACAGACGATGCTGCCAAATCTTGAAACTTGAATCTCAACCCTTAGCTGGAGACAGGGAACTATTGAACTATTTGTTTACTGTGAAGCACGATGTTATTTAGTTCATAAGTCTTTCGTCAATAGTTTTCTTGAAACTTCAGCTTACAAAATCGCTACCGTCCTAGCCCCACGTAAGCCTCCCGTTTCGAAGACACAGCTCGGTCGGTCGTTATTGCTCCAACTTGTGCAACCATGGTGCCCGGTTGCCCCACCCAATATTGCTCGATTTAATTAAGTATCTTGTATACAAATCATGCTTCCTTATCATTTTGTTTGTTTACTCCAGTTGATGAAGATTTTGCATTTATTTTTTTACATTTTAGTACTTGGCTTCCTTGGTTGCATGGTTTCATAATCTTTGAGGTAATTGGTTTCATCATTAAGACGCAGATATATGCCAGTGACCTTGAGTGGCTAGCTTGCGTGTTTTGTAATGAGCTCACGCAACGAGTCGTACGTTCAGCCAGTAATAGGACTCGCCCATCAAGGAGCGCTGTCCCCAATTTGACACATTATTAATTTATTATACACAAAAAAAAAGTATTTTAATAAAAGGCGTGTATTAAAAGATCAGTAATTAAATTATCTTCAAATTAGTGAAGGTTTCAGAAAAATACGCTCGGTAGATTTTGCGCCATTCTCAGTTTTTATCCGCGTTAGACATAACTTTACAAATTAATTTCACTATGTAATATAAACATAATCTAAAATATTCACATATTATTTTATTGAAAAAATGCTTTAATTTAACATATTTTTTTTTTTCAAATCATTAACACTACTCGTTTAGACGTGATCTTCAGTATAAAATAATTAAAAGTCGGTTATCGTCGCCTTAACGTCAGTCATAGTTTTGTTCTTTTTCTTATCGAAATATTTTATTTATAATAAGCTTACGATTACTTATCATAACATTACGCTTGTGATTCCCAAAGAGTTAGGCAGAGGTATACCTATAGTACACCCACGTTTCACCAGTTATATTCAGGTTCCATAGGGGGCGAGCCTAATACCAGGCATAAATCCAGGCTGGTACTGAGTAATTCCTGATGGAAAAACCCAATAACACTTTTCCCGATCAGGGAATCGAACCCATGACCAAATGCTAAGCAGTAACGCTTACGACCACTGGACCAACGAGGCAGTACGATAGGTTATGCTTAGGTTATCACTTACCTATCTTTGACTTGTCCAGTCAAAACTTACAACTAGAATATTCAAAAGTGTCCGTTTTAAAAAACGGACATAGGGTACCTTTCATTGCGGAAAACAACAATAACGTTCTTATGATAATAGATGGCGCCACGTGTCTTTCGAATCATGATTGAGTTATATTATTATAAAATCTTTAGTAGCGTGTTAAGAGTTTTTCACCGCCAAACGCAAACAAGTAGAGTACAATCCGAATTGATTGTCAAATTCTAAATTAACGTGAGCGAAGCGGGCAAAAGCTAGTTTATAATATTAGTAGGATTTAGAATATGGCGTTATTTTCAAGCTCCTAAAGCAGCTACAGCTAGAGAGCAGTGGTGGCCCGGTGGTAATGAGTTACGAGTCGTGGGTCGAACAGACAGGCGCTATACTGTGTTTAAATAATTTCATCACCACTGCTTTCAAAACGGTGAAGGAAAACATCATGAGGAAACCGGGTTGTCCTAGAACCAAAAATTCGAAGACATGTGACATCTACCAACAACCTTATAAATGCCACCATACCATACCACCATATATCGGCACTGTTACTCCTTAATACAGGCTATTTCATAGCCTAGCAAGGAGAACAGCACGTCACCCACTTGATTGCCAGAAATTTCATACTCCCCACTTTGTGAAAACTGTTGCATGTACTACAATCTGTTTTTATATAAATAAAGATTATATTATATTATATTATAGATTTACCATGCAACCTATTTGCCTACAGCTCTGTGCATTTTGATATTTTGTATCTTTTATCTCACTCAAAATGTGCAAGTCATGTCGTGGGAATTTAAGGGAATCTTGTGACCATAAACCTATCTACCCCCTTCACTTTTTTTATGAAAAAATATATATTAATTTATGTTGACAACTTTACGTGGTCTTATGTGGTGGGACAAGTGAATGTCCCACCACACCAGGTAAACCGTATCCGTCACAACGCACTGGGCCCACGTGGTGGACAGCTCATTCCCACTCACAGAGAGGTGGCCTGTGTCCCAGCAGTGGGAACAATATAGGCTGGTTATGCTAAAGCAGTACATTCATAACATAGCAATCGAGAAGAAATTCCAACAGAAATCTTTGCTTTTATTAAAAAAAGTTGCAATTTTTTAAACAGTTGCAAGCTCTTGTGGATTTTACAAAAGAAAGAAAAAATATATGCAAATTGTGCTGAATGTATTTTTTATTGAAGCCACTATTCTTTTATGCAAGCAGTGCTTACATTCCAAGCAGTTTGTGGAATAGATACATTGTTTTTATTATTTATTTGCAAAAATACAAGTATAATAAGTTGACAATTAATATAATTATATAGTTTTCCGTCATATTCTACCAGGTATGCAAATCTTAATTAAATGTTATAGCACTTAAACACAAGAATTTACAAAGACAAAAACTACAAATAAAAGTGTGAAAATAAAAACAACAAAATTGTTGAAAATAGTGTTCCTGCTAAAAATCTACTTGCAAATACTTTAATTGCCGTACTCAACATCACATAAAAGTAATCAATCATTAAAATCTCTAACTTCAATTGACCAGAATATCTAGACCTTGTTCTATTCAATTAAATTCACTCAATTATTTATTTCGGAAAACATCCGTATTGCATTAGTATTAGAACTTAGAAAAATATGTTAGTAGCATTGAAATAAAAAAACAATTATTATTCCAATCAAAACCAAAAATTAAATTAAAAGCAAAATAAAAATCAAATACCAAAACAAAATTTAAAATTACAATAAAAAACGAAATCAAAATCCAAATCAAATTTAAAATCAATAAAAATTAAATTACAATCAAAACAAAATTAAATCTAAAGTAAATTTTTAAATCAAAATCAAAACTATGTCAATATTAAATTAAAATTAAACTACAACATGACCCTAACTTAATTTCTATAACAATATTTTTCTTCAGCACCAGGCCGGCTATATCTATGTCTAGGAGACCAGTGCATCAGAAAAGGGCAGTCTGGCCTCTCCACAATAACCTTCAGGGTGCTATTGGAGCTTCCACGTATCCTACGCATTAGAGATGCCGTTCTTTTGCGCTACCTATGCCTTGCCTTAAACTATCTATGCCTTCTTCGGCAAACATGTCCGACGCACTACAGAACCGGGGATGCCCCAGCAACATCCGAAAAGCATTATTGTACTGGACGCGGAGGGCGCTGTAGGCTCTCTACGTACTTATACCTGACCCACAGACTGCAGGTGTAAAACGTCTGGCAGTATGCCTTAAACAGCGTAATTTTCACGTCTTTAGTACACCTAACAATTATTTCATCATAATTAAATGATCTAGTTTAAATTGTTATATTTGGCGTGTAAAAATGTTTGTCAAAACCAATTTACATAAAAAATATAATTTATCATCACAAATATCACCAAAGCTGTTTTTTTTTTAATCAGCACAGGCACTGTGCCCGATGGGATTTCACGTAAGAAATAAGGAAATCATCATCTACGATGTTACTCTTTAGGAGATAATTTAAAAAAATCCTTCCTTCTACCTTCGTTATAAATATTCAACGGCGCAGGAGAGCCTTTACCAAAAGTGATCATCGTATCAGTGGCGCTTTTTACGACACCCACGGCAATGGAATAGAGCTATTCTTTACGTCCGGCACCACACGGCGGTTTTCTAGAATATAGTCAATTAAAGAATGAATGACTTTAAGATTTTTGTTTAGCAGATTTTTGACTGACAACGTTCCAATTTATTCTTGCTATTAAAAGTTAATGATCGATTAATTTTAATTAAGAAACGACTCTGTGATATCTATATTTTATCTTTCTTTGTACGTAGATTTAAAAATTAAAAAAAATATTTCAATGTAACACTTGTGCTGCGAAAACCGCCCTTACTGTTACAAAATAAAGGCCCTATCAACGTCAAATTATTCCCTAAAAACTGGGATAAAAACAAATTATTACCTAGAACGTGTACACTTATAAGTTACGATGACGTGACGATGGACGTGAAGGTGTATAGGTACTTATTTGAAAACCCACATAACAAAACTCATAAAATAAACGCCAACAGCTCCTAAACTCGCTTAAAAACACGTATGAAAATACCTTTATCATTACTCTCCACTCACAACATGATGATGCCCCCGACAGCAATGTTTGTCTCCACAAAATATACCATAAAAGCTTCCATATCTGAAGTTAATTAAAACACCTGAATCTGACACGAGTTAATGAAAATCCAGTTTTAATTCAGGCGAAATGGTTAAAAAACTTAATTATCAGATTACAAAGACCCTTTGTCAAGAGTATGACAAGTTAGCACCTTATTAAATGTTCGTATGATATGGGATAATAATGTTACGCAGGGTTTTTTTATGATGTTGGTAGACTGGGTTTACTCTGGCGTCTTTTTAGGGTTCCACCTACGAAAATGGTAAAAAGGAACCCTTATGGTGAGACTTAAGTCTGTCTGTCTGCCACACCTGGATAGCTCAAGAACTACGAATGCTATCAACTTGAAATTTAGAATAGTTTTAGATGACGTTTCCCCAACTATTTTGCACACAAGAAAGAAATTAAAAAAACATATCTTTTTTGCAAAAGGGACTGAAAGGGGGTTTTAAAATGCTCTAAAAATTTGAGGTGGAACTACTAGGGCATGTGGGGAATCATATGGAAGAACGCTGTTTGCACATTCTCAACTTTTTTTTTTAGGCAGCAAGTTTCCGACTTTTGATGAAAAATGTAAAAAAAAAAACCGTCCCCCGCCCCCCCTTATCTCCAACGTTTGCATAGATAAAAATCTGAATTTATTCTATGTGATAGAAGTTTATGTAAAGATTACAGAAAAAATAAAACGATGTCTCTAAATAGCACAGTTTTTCAGAAATCATCAACATCATATATACGTACGGAACCTTCGGTGCGCGAGTCTAACTCGCTCTTGACCGGTTTTTTATAAAATGGTGTTTTTCCGGGTCATGAATGGTTGTTTTGTTTTGAGAAATGGGGACAGGGTAAAATTAAAAGAAAACGTGTGCTGTCACGGGACCCCCGTCAGGAACGAAGTTCCTTCTCAAGTATGATTTAAAACGTTTGACACTTGATGCTGATTTTTCTTCGTAATTTATTTTCAAACTCAAACTCAAAGCATTAATTTCAATTAAACCATTTACAGGCACTTTTGAATTTTCAAGGAGTCGGGGTCAGTTAGAAATATGAAGATAGTTATACATGAAATAAAGATGCAAAGCAACCGTGATAAAAAAAAAAACAATTCAAAACTGAAATAAACCGTGGCAGCTAATAGATGAACAGTCCCAACTGACAGCGCCCGTTCACGAACATGACGCATGGATCAGCACCATTTTGAACGGAGCTAAATGATCCAACACACGCGCCTCAAGACATCTGAGTGATCCTGACATACTCCCCAGCCGCTGGGCATTCAAGTCAATGAAAGACATATTACCCGGTAAATGGTAGCTCTATTGTACATAGTACTCACACCTGTGCTATGCAATTATATAATACAAAGGCGATTGAGTTTATACAATGCAAAGATAGTCTTACAATATTCAGCAGCTCCAACAGTATTTTCAAATGTTAATCAATTGGTTGTCGTTAAGGAGCAGAAACAGCATTGAGCCAAGCATTTTTATCAGAAATGTAATCCGCCTGCTTGCAAAGTGTGCGTTTTAAACAAGATTTGAATTTCGTCTCATTCAGATGAAGTATGATGGGAGGAATTTTATTATAACATTTTAAACAGTATTCCATGAAAGATGAGTCTACTTTAGCCAGTCTGAAACCTGTTTAAGCTAATAGGTCTCTATTTCTAGTACTATAATTATTACTTTTTTAGCTCGCTTTACTGTTTTACCCACCCACAGACGCGTTATACAGATAGCCCTGTATTAAAAACGCGAGGGAAAGAAAGTTGCATGTGGTATAACGCTTTTTCCTTACGAGACGATTTTTTACCAGTCAACTTTTACCGCAAACCACGTTAAAGAACTTCGTTCCAATTATTTGGCGAAGCTTCACAGACGTAATGGGTAGGTATGAACATCTAATCAAAAACCATTAGACTTATGCATAACAAAACTGGCGATGTGTATGGTGTGTTCAATAAGTATCTAAAAAACCGGCCAAGTGCGAGTCGGACTCGCACACGCAGGGTTCCGTACCATTATCTATAAAAAATCCAAAAAAATCACGTTTGTTGTATGGGAGCCCCCTAAAATATTTTTTTTTAAATATTTATTTTTAAAGTGAATATATAACTAAATATTCTGTGAATATTTCAAGCGTCTACCTGTTGCCGTTATCAATATAGAGCAAAAATTTTTTTTTTAGCTGTTTTTTTTTAGTATTTTTTGTTATAGCGGCAACAGAAATATCTAAAAATATAAATAAATCTGTGAAAATTTCAACTGTCTATAACTATCACGGCTCATGAGATACAGCCTGGTGACGGACAGACAGACAGACAGACGGCAGAGCCTTAGTAATAAGGTTCCCGTTTTACCCTTTGGGTACGGAACCCTAAAAAAGAGTAAACAAACCCTGTTCAGTAACTCACTAAAGGGCATTAGTGAATAGAATAGAATAGTTCCATAATTGCACAGAAACTAGGTACAGTCATGAGCACTAATTTGTAAACACTTAACAAAGTTCCAAACCGATTTTCTAGTGGAATAACAATTGCAACTTTGAGAAAAGATCTAATTCATAATAGTTTGGGTTCCAAAATACTATGTTTATAGAGAATAATAAAATTACAATGAATACAGTTGGAGGAAATCCCTTTTAAAAGTTGCTAAGTATATGCATATTAGTGCTCGTGACTGTACATGTTACAGATGTTGAGTCTGTTTACTATGATCCATAACTAGGGCATGCAAACTGTATAAGCTAAAATAATAAATACTCACTCAATATACAACATTCGTTTTTGTTTATACTAAAAAAAGGGGTCATTGCACTCATCATTTTGAACAATTTTTTCTATGGGACCAGTATTGAAATCGAGAAAAAAAAAACAGCTGTTCCCTAAGTTTAGTATAAACAAAAACGAATGTTGTATATTATTAACACATTCAATCAAATCAATACAAGTTTACCATGTCAAAACGAAATTCAGTAAATAATTTGAAATAGAAAATACAATAGGTACACAATGTCAAGTTTAATAAAATGGGATTATAAATTTGTGACACATTCATCTGTATTAAAAAGGTTTCAACTTTATATTTCACTTTTTCTAACAATTATTGTTTGACTAAATTAAATTACAGATAAAGATAAATCATCGACAAAAATTTTGGTTAAAATTAAGCTCAATTGTCAAATAAAATATCATAATTAGAAGTTCGGGTTTAAGTAATCAAATACCCAAATCAAAGCACTCAATTTGTAGTGGCGCTACAAATTGGCACCTAAAGGTAAATTTTCTGATCCATTTGTCATTTCAGATATTTTTGGAACGGGCCATTCACAGACACACCGTCTTCTGCCTACAGCTTGATGAATAGAGGCGAGATATGACCAACAATATTGTTCCCACCGTCTTGTGTAGAGCCCTCCATACAATTCTGCTAACAGACGTTAATTCCCACCGAGTTGAGGATAATAACGGTCAAGTGGGAGTCTTGACTTAGCGGATTATAACAAGGAATTAGGAATATTTAGATGATATAGTTATAAACGCTATAGTGGGCTGAGAATATTATGGTACAGTTACTAAAGACGTTTATGGAAAATATAATTATTGTAATAATATTATGCCATATTACCTACCATACCTTATTATTTATTTTTTTATTATCTATTGCATTTATGCCATATTATGTTTGTATTTTGTTATTATTGTGTTTTGTGTATTATGTTATTTGCTGTTTTTTAAAGGTATCGTAAAAACATGTCTGTTTTCTACAAAGCGGGTAGTTAGAGGTTGATAGGTTGCGAGCCTTAAGGTGACACGTAAAAAAAACAGCGAAATGGGCGGGCGTTAGAACGAGACAGAGTCAATTACTTCCCCATGAGAAAAAAGAAAGCGCGACAAAGCGCTGGAACCAAAATAAAACAACGCTAGTGCGCCAAAACAAATATTGATACGTTAAAAATAAATCATAGCGAACTGGGCGGGCATAAGAAAGTGATAGAGTCAATTACTTCCCCATGCGAAAAAAAAAGAGCGCGACAAAGCGCTGGAACTAAAATAAAAACACGCTGGAGTGCCAAACCAAATACTGATACGAAAAAAATTAATCATAGCGAACTGGGCGGACGGGCATAGGAAAGTGAGAGTTAATTACTTCCCCATGCGAAAAAAAGAGCGCGACAAAGCGCTGCCGCGCTGGAACCAAAATAGAACAACGCTAGAGCGCATACCAATGTTTTTTTTTTTTTTTAATAAATTATGCTATGTATCAAAAATATGTTCAGCCAGAGTTTTCAATTACTAAGAAATAACTGGTTACGAAAAAGTCCCCAATTTATTTTGGTATCGCAATAAGCCATTGAATAACTTTGTATGAGTTTTGCTTAAAGTTGCCCTATCTATCAACCAGCAATGGCCAGCGCAGGTCATTGTAGTGCCAATGACTACTACTGTGAATAGTCAAGAAATAAATTGTCATAATCATCATTCATGAATCGGAGTACCCATTCTCTTGATCTAATTTCATAATACCATTTTAAGATTATCCACTCGTAGGAAACAATAACAGAGTTATACAACCAAGAGCCCACTTTTGTTGCAAAACTGTATTCACTACTCAAACCATCGGCTTATGCTTGGAACCCTTACTAAACTCCATACGTGCATCGACTCGGAATATTGGCAAAGTTCGGTATTGTCAAAAGGTGGAAGCTTGAGGATTATGGAGAAACATTTTCCTCCTCCAAAAAAGGATTGGTAGAACTGATGCTTGTATGTAAAAAAAATCTTTTTAGGGTTCCGTACCTCACAAGGAAAAACGGAACCCTTATAGAATCACTTCGTTGTCCGTCTGTCTGTCAAGATCCTTTTTCTCAGGAATGCTTGGAGGTATCAAATTGAAATGAATATGTAGGTCTATGGTACCTTGAAGCTCTAAGAAAATCAAGCTTCCAAGTCAACGCAATAAAAAAATACGGTGATATAAGCAACATTATTGCGACATATTTCGATACTCGCAAATAAATCAAAACCTATGCGGTACTTTCCGTTGACTTAGAATCATGAAATTTGGCAAGAAGCAAGGTCTCACAGCACAAGTAAAGACATAAGTTCCAAAATTGTTAATTTTTAGTTTAATCACATAAAATAATACTTTTTTTTGCGATTACAAACTTACATTTTCAATTGGAAAATTTACCGTGGCGTATAACGATATATGGGAGAACATGTTTTTCAACTACAATGTTAAGTTTGTTTTAGGGATAAATTTATCCCAACTACGGAACCCTTCATTGTGCGTGGTCCGACACGCACTTGGCCGGTTTTTTTTCTTTTAGAGACGGTCTCGTTGGTCTAGCTAGTTGCAAGCCTTACTGATAAGTGTGTGGTCTTAGATTCGATTCAGGTTGGGCTAAGTGTTATTGGGAAAAACCCAACCCATCAGCAATTTCTCAGTAGCAGCCCAGATTTACGCCCAGTCAGACAATAGTCTTAAGGGGACGATAGCCGACTTTTAATGATTTTATACTGAAGATCACGTCTAAACGAGTAGTGTTAATGATTTGAAAAAAATATATGATAAATTAGAGCATCTTCCCAATAACTTAATATGTGAATATTTGAGATTATGTTATTAATTTAAGTATGAAATTAATTTGTAAAGTTATGTCTAACGCGGATAAAAAACAGAATGGCGCAAAATCTACCAAGCGTATTTTGCTGAAACCTTCACCAATTTAAATATAATTTAAGTATTGATCTTTTATTATACGCGTTTTATTAAAATACCTTTTGTTTTGTGTATAATAAATTAATAATGCGTCAAATTGGGGAGGGCGCTCTTTGATGGGCGAGTCCTATTACTGACTGAACGTACAGGTTCCTCCTAGTTCGGCTCCAGATGCTAAAACTTAACATCATTGGCGAAATGTGAGCTTACGTACTATAAGCCTCTGCTTATCTCTTCGGGGAATACAATCGTGATAATATGTTATGTTGTTATTCTTTCTTTGAAAATCCTGTTTCCAATGCAGTGTTAATGAAATTTTAAATCCTCCCGTATGTTGGCTAACGAAATGTATTTTCCATTAATTAATTATTTTCACTGTTTGGCTTCATGAAATCCGGTACACATCGCTGATTTTAAGCTATTACTGCACTTGCGTTATTAAATATTCATTATTCATGCTTAAATAATTCTGCTTTATTTATAGCCTGTATGATACAACATACTTTTATTTCAATATAATAGGTAAAGGCTAAATAAAGTGTAGTTTCAAATGATTTCGCTGATAGATGGATAGTTTCTTTTTTGCGCACATCTATACAAAAATATTCATTGTGAATGTGGGTAGTTTATGTTTTATTTTCATTTAGTTTTAATGATAATCTGGCAGTTCGCATAACAAATTACCTTCGGTATTGTTCGTCGAGTCGATGAGCTCAATCCCCTTTATTACAAAACAAGGTTTATCTTCAAACCCAGGTTTAAAACAGGGAGCCATTATTGAATTTCGATCTTTATTCCGACTATGGTAAAGTTCCTGAACACAAAACTGACAACTTAGTACCGAACTAAGTTTTCAGTTTTGTATAAAGAACGGTATTTCAATCACTGTTAGGTTCTAATTACAAAAAGTGACTCCATGGTTCAAGCCATGTCAAAATATAAATTTTGTTTTGTAATAAGGCGGAATAAGTTCTGAGTTGAGCTACACGATTACTGACAAATGCGTGCACTGACTGGACAGGTCCAATCAAATCTGTATAGTTCTTTCTTCAAAAGACCATCTCAGACATGCAGGTCTGAGATGGTCTTTCAAAATGATCTATACAAAAATATTCATTGTGAATGTGGGTAGTTTATTTTTTATTTTCATTTAGTTTTAATGATAATCTGGCAGTTCGCATAACAAATTACCTTCGGTATTGTTCGTCGAGTCGATGAGCTCAATCCCCTTTATTACAAAACAAGGTTTATCTTCAAACCCAGGTTTAAAACAGGGAGCCATTATTGAATTTCGAACTTTATTCCGACTATGGTAAAGTTCCTGAACACAAAACTGACAACTTAGTACCGAACTAAGTTTTCAGTTTTGTATAAAGAACGGTATTTCAATCACTGTTAGGTTCTAATTACAAAAAGTGACTCCATGGTTCAAGCCATGTCAGAATATAAATCTTGTTTTGTAATAAGGCGGAATAAGTTCTGAGTTGAGCTACACGATTACTGACAAATGCGTGCACTAACTGGACAGGTCCACTCAAATCTGTATAGTTCTTTCTTCAAAAGACCATCTCAGACCTGCATGGTCCTCATATTATGGCCTGACCAAGATTGTGTCTGGACTTTAAAACGTCATCATTTAAAAGAGACTGTGACCTCTGAGTGAAAGTTTTAGTGTTAGTGTTTCGGTCTTTCTTCTCAAAGTAGTCAGTTAGAAAACACCGAACTCACCTAATTTTAAAACGTTATTTAATTATGGCGTGTAAAAGTGTATTTTTTTAACCAATTTACAGAAGTTAATGTCATTTATCATCAATATGGACAGGACACATTCAGATGAGTTAATTCCAATTCGTCTCCGTTCCGATTCGTCACCATTTTATCATGTTTTAATCATAAACTGAATTTTCCTTTTTGTCGTACCTAGTAAGTAGTATAGCATTATTTCATAGCTTGAAATAATACAAGCCAATCATTTTTTGTCAAATCACCAACATAAACACTTTAACAATTACCAAACAAATCACCATTCCCAACACCAGCTGTACATACTAACACTAAATTAATATTAGTAGCCAGCTTCGTAATCAAAGTTATCCAAACTTCACATAACTTCCCAATATTAGTGTATGTAACAGTAAGGGTCCAAGTATATTACCTTGAGGAACGCTTTATGCTTGTAACAACCGGTTACAAGTTTCTATGGCAATTTAATCAGATCTTTAATGTTGTTCGGCAGCCATATTGGTTTGAAAGTTTTGTTAAATGCAATTTAAAGGGTAGGTAATGTTTTGTCTTTGATTACTTTCGAGATATTGCATGGTATAGGTACTTGAAAGTGTAATTTGCTTGTTGAAGTACGTCATACTGAGTATTTGAAATATGAAATGTCTTTTTACCCGACTACGGCACAGCAGAGCAAGGGTAATTAGTTTAATACTCATTTAGAAGGCCAATAAAAACCCTGGCAAGCTATGGAACATTTCGTTTTATACAGTCCTTCTTGCTATTGTTATCGAAAAATTAAATTTTAAAAGCACAAACTTAATTGTACTGTAAATAAGACTTATAATTCAAATTGCACTTGTAAGCTTTGTTAACAATGGTCAAATTATTTAATGTTCCCACTGCTACGACATAGGCCTTCTCTCTCGGTCTTCCTTCACCAATTTGAAAGCCGTGATGATGAAAAAATTGACATAAACTAAAGTGCCTCTCTGGTCGAACCTACGAGCTAAAACTCGTAAACCGGGACATTTCCACCGGGCCATCACTGCTCTCAACTCCAAAATTATTCACAGAAAGTAAAATAAACTCAAGTTCTCAATTTGTGCATAAGCAACGACTTAAAGCCTCCATTGACTTTCAACTTCAACAAAAAATTCTTAGCGGCCTCATAAAAGCTTATCTCTTCCTCAATGACGCTTTTAAGGCCATCTGCTGCCAATAACCATTCCGCTTCCTAAAAAACTGGGACATTACCATTAGGTTCTATCATTAACCTTTATTTTCATGAAAAATCTATAGATCCTACATTATGATTGTTTAATCAGGATTGGGGAGGAAGAATGTCATTATTACCAGTACCGAGGTGGTTCTGTTTAAGAGCCACTTGATTGGTTTGTTGGTCTAGTGGTGGAAAGCTCTGCGAGGATAGGATCCTGGGTTAGATTCCCGGGTTTATCGGAGTGGTTTTAGGTTTTTGCAGTTGGAAATTCTGAGTAGCCCAAAGTCTCGCTTTGTGCGCTGCTGTACATGGAAATTTTACTTTAACTTTGAATGGCTTTCCATTCAGTATTACAACAACTAGTTTAGTGAGCATATAAAAAAAAAAACATAGGCAGTAGCTGTCCAGCCTTTTAATGTTTGGTTCAGTAATTAAATATTAATTGAAATTTTCAGCTTCACAAATAATCCAACACTATGGTGGTTAAATAATTATACACGATCAATTTACATATATATGATACAAGTGTACTTGGTTTCAGAAATTAATAAATTAAACTTTGAATCAATAAAATAATAACGCCTACACATTAAGGCCCACTTGCACCACTAATCACGTATGGGGGATGCGCTAAGGTAGCCCGCAAAATTTATATTTTATTACGTTTTTTTGCTTCGAATCACTACACTTACTCTATTCGAAAAATCCTACTGAATGATTATTTCAGAACAATAAAATATGTGAACAGACAGCTGTGCTGCTGGGGAGTTTGTTGCGCCACTTCTTCTTCTTCTGCCCAGCTAAAGCACTAGGAAGTGGTGAAGGGTGGGCGTTTTTGGGGGACTGTCTCATGTAATTTTTGACGTTCGAAAAGTGCTGATTCTCAGCCTAGTTTGCATAAATGACTTTTGATTTTGAGTAGGATTTTTTTTAACTTAGCGAGTTGTAATGCTGATTATAATGATTATAATTCTGTGAAGCCATATTTGTTATGGCCGCGAATCACCATACAATCTGTTACTGACCTGCAAATTGCCAAAAACGTAAGAAAATTTGAATTTCGTGGGCTACCTTAGCGCATCCCCCTTAAGGCGTTTAGCGCTACACTTATTTAAAATATCATTGTGTCTCTGTTAACTTCAAACTATTGACAGAAATAGAAAGACGGTTTAATTCGTTTACCGCTAAACGCAATTAGTGATCTGCGGTGCCAGCAGGCCTAAATGTTTGTTTTCCCAATTGTAATATTAGGCAACAGAGTGCTAGCAAAATATCAATATTATTTATAGCTGTGTCTGAAAAATAAAAGACTTTTTTAGGGTTCCGTACCCAAAGGGTAAAACGGGAACCCTCTTACTAAGGCTCCGCCGTCTGTCTGTCTGTCCGTCTGTCACCAGGCTGTATCTCATGAACCGTGATAGTTAGACAGTTGAAATTTTCACAGATGATGTATATCTGTTGCTGCTATAACAACAAATACTAAAAAACAGAATTAAATAAATATTTAAGGGGGCTCCCATACAATAAACGTAATTATTTTGCTCGTTTTTGCTCTATATTGATAACGGCAACAGGTAGACGCTTGAAATATTAACAGAATATTTAGTTATATATTCACTTTAAAAATAAATAATAAAATTAAAATAAAACAAATATTCAAGGGGGGCTCCCATACAACAAACGTGATTTTTTGCCATTTTTATAGATAATGGTACGGAACCCTTCGTGCTCGAGTCCGACTCGCACTTGGCCGGTTCCTTATACAACCTGTTTTTTTTGATATCCCATAACTCTAGGGTTATATTCTGTAGGTAAAAATAATACTAAAACTCCTAGAATAGGTGGTCCAAAAATGCATCGTTTCGGAGATATCATCAATCATAATTAAATTAGGTCAAAAATTGTCACCAGTATGACGAATCTTTACTTTTGCGAGGTTGCCAAACTTCGCAGTAGTGTAGTAAAATAAATAGTAAAATAAAATATGTAGGTATGTTGGTATCGGGGCTTCCCGGCGGCAGCTAGTGAAGGGAAAGCTACCTTGTCGACGTTGTCATATTTCACGTAAGGGTGTTTTACATTAATAATCGTGACTTTGCCGAATTATTTTGTATGAAAAATGAAAAAAAAAAATAACGAAGGATTGGAACATAACTCATATATGCCAGTTGATTCTTTGATATGGCCTCAATCATACCCTAGAGTTATGGGATATCAAAAAAAACACGTTGTATATTGTCAGCTTCTTGTGCGATAATTATATCTTCTTAATGTTTTTAAAATTTGTTAATTTGTTTTTTTTGTAATGTAACACCATGTAGTTTTAGACAAATATAATATATAACCTCTTAAACAACACAATGTATTACGTATTGTTGTTGTATGCTCACATATAAATTTCCATTCTAATTGTACACGCGAAGACTTGTAATTGGCTTCCTGTTGACTATGGTTTCCTTTTTATAACGTTTTTAAGCTGTAAGACTTACATGTTTTATTAAATAAATAAATATAACTTTTAGCAATAAAACCGTAATTTAGGTGACGCTGAAACAACAAGTATCGTACTGAATCACAGATATCCAAATGATAGCTTCTGTAAATCCAATGCTGGTGTGCGCTCACCGCTACACCATTTAGTCGACACGTATATTATGCGATTTAGTAATATCGAAATACTATTTCATAACCGTAATACTTTAAAACATAATATAGTTAAAATTCATGGATGGATCAGCAATAGATTCTGTATGCTTAAGCTATTTATTATCATTAATACAGGACGTGTCAATGACGTATTATAAATAGACGCGTCATACACGAACATTACTGCACTCAAAAACAGCGTAAGCCATGATTGTAGCTACATACTTGCATACAATCATACAGCGCGTGAAGAAAAGGAAAGACCTATACCGATATCTGTTGTTAGAAAGAGATGAACATACATATTTAGTAACGTCACTAGCTGCTGCATGTTCATTGGCGCGTACGTAATAATAATAATTATTATTATTGTAAATGTCAGGCAATTGCCTGGCATTTACTTTGCCATTAATGAGCGCAGGTAACGCATCTAAAGGTAATACATCATTGGGACGCGTAGGATACAATACACAAACAAGAGTTTTGTTTTGTTATTTTTAGTTTCTTTTGTTTATTTAATTGATTTAGTCATCAGTTTTTAAATATTTAAGTTGTAATCTGTGGTAAATGTAGTAGTGGGTAGTATATTTGTACTGTTTGTTTTCTCTAATTCAATAAATAAATAGATATACAATGAAGCATATATATGTATCTATCAATCTAACCGTGCGTTTACACGAAGGTATAAAACATACATAATCTAAATGTTGTGTCTACTGTTTTCGTTTATTGTTCACACCTTAAAACAAGTTGTAAAGGCCAGTAGTATCCGAAACTTGTTGAAACTTGTCAAAACGGAGAACAAAACATGTCTGAAACAACATTAAGACGGAGATTTCTGAAATGGTCAAAAATGTAGTTTTTTAAAGCAGTGTATCTTTTAAACCGTAAATATTTTTTCCAAAACAAAAACCGCTATGATATTTTCAAGTCTTTTGTGCATACGGTGATGGAAATAATTAAACATAATTTAATACATCAAAAAAATCTTCAAAGACAACTCTTAATTATTTTTAAAAGCAGTTTATCCCTTCGTTAACAGTTATAATTATAAATAAAAGTATACCATAAAATTGCAAATGCCAAACTGCATCCGGTGATGGATTATTTTTTATTAATTAGTTAATATCTAATTTTATACGATTGTATTTGCATTTTTACCATACGTTGTGTAATCGCGCATCTCTTTCTTTTGTATGCAATCTGACAGTGGCAGCGGTTTACCTGTTGTCTTAATACAACATGTATGATATATGTTTTATAGATGACATGTTTTCCACAAGTCTTGTACAAGACTAATTAAAAACAAGTATACTAACTTGTATATTGAGTTAGCCAACGTTAAGGATATTTTAACTTTTTCATTAAAACCCGTTTGTTTATTACCTCCAAACTTCCCTCAACTTAATTAAAAAATTTAACGAAAAATCTCGCCAAAATCATCTCTCCGGGGAATATCATCCGTCGGACATACATTGGCTGAACAAAAGTTTGTAGCGACGCGTTTCTCCGTAATTAGGAGAGACGTTATAGGCACATGGCGTTCCGAATTTATGACGACCCTAAGTAAGGAAGATGGTGGATTTAATATATGGGCCACGGCTTTCAACAAGTTGTGACGTCTATGGGTACTGTTGTGGCTGCTTGAAGGTCTTATGGATTGTGTGTGGGGTTGGCGATTATTCCTCCATTAGATTGTTTTGTTCCGTTTGGTGCCGGACGTAAAGAATAGCACCATCCCATTTCTTCCCACGGGTGTCGTAAAAGGCGACTAAGGGACTTACCAGAGAATGGGCAGCAGCGTTACCTATGCATTTTTAAAACCATACTGCGATTGCCAACCCGCCTTCCAAGCGTGGCAAATCCCGTTTTGGGGAGACCTACGTCCAGCAGTGGACGTCTTTCGGCTGGAATGATGATGAGATTGTTTTGTCAGATTCAAATTGTTACGCGACCAAGCGAGACAGGGTGGCAGGGAGAAGACTCCAACGCACCGATATTTTAGTTTACCTATTTCTAAATGGTACTTAAAAAAAAAATAACATAAGACCTGCTTTATAGTTAGTTCAGTTAATATGTAGTTGTATATATAAAAATCTGTTTTATGAATGCAAAAAAAAAACCCTGAAATGGATCAAACCACTTACCTATGAGGAAACGGAAGAGCTCTTGAAACCCACAGCATAACCTCTCACACAGGGACATAAACCCACACATACACAAAAACAGACGCACAAACACAGACACATACCCAAGCACACACACACTCACACACATAAACTATTCTTATGCTAATTTTGTCTTCTTATACATGATTTTGTTATAAATATGTTTCTCTTTTTAGGGTTCCGTAGTAAACGAGGAACCAGGTGAAAGTGAAAGTGATCAGGGACCGTACAACTCCGGTTAAGAGTTAAGCCAAACGAAAGGGTAACCCATTCAATGGGTTACCTTTATCATAATGTAACCCATTGAAAGGGTTTTATACTAGAAACCCATTGAAAGAGTTACATGATAACCCATTGAATGGGTTTTATACTTGAACCCCAGTGAAAGCGTTACATGATAACGCATTCAATGGGTTCTATACCTACTTGAAACCCAGTAACATGAAAAAATCATAATTATAATTATGTTACTTCGATATCCTCCCACCACGCGTAGCAGGACCAATTCTATCTCTATTCTACCCAGGGACCATTTTGGTTACCATTTTAGAAAAACCCTATCGTTTTTGATTAACTGCTTAGAAAAATCCATACGGTGTGGGTAATTTTGAATGGCTTAAATTAAGCCGTTCAAAAGGGTTACCCACACCGTATGGGTTTTTATCAAAAACCCTTTCAATGGGTTACCAAAATTTAATTTAAGGGTTACCCATATCGTATGGGTTTTTGTTTCACCGCTAAGAAAAACCCTATCGAAAACCCTTTCAATGGATAACCAAAATGGTCCCTGAGTGTGATATTAAATAGCCTGTAACCTCTCTCAAGAATTGTTCTATCAAATTATTTTTTTTTTAATCCGACTGGTAGTTTCATTGATTAGCTCGTTAAACAAACAAACTCTTCAGCTCTTCTTCATAAGTTTACGGTTTAAAGTGAGTTCTGATACAGGCGAATAGAAGAAGCAAATCCAATTATAATATTGCATCTCTTAAATCGTGGAAAGCGACTAAAGTGATTCTATTTATCTGTATTTTCGATCACGAATCCTAGGATGAGCATTTTGAATATTTATTCGTACCTATTCAGTATTTTATCCCAGCAAAAGAATTTCAGTTCGAAACATATACGTTATCTAAAAAACTGTATCATGCATTTTCGAATCGATTTCACAAACATTTTATTTTACTTCAGGCAATGCTGAATGCTGTTGCCAGACAAAATAAAACTCTGTATACAATAAAATAAAACTCAAATCGAATTGTAACACATTGCTCCTGTTTTCGACATGCATCCAACCACTATAACTCACTTTGGAACTTACAAAAGTTGAAATTTTATCGTAAACTCGAAATATTTCCAAAACTTATACGAATATCGGAAGTTGAGTGATTTACTGTACAACTTGAGAATATAAATGAGAGCTCCGGTGTACAGTCGGAGGCACAGTTTGCGAATTGCCAATTCCAATGAATACTTTAGCAGTTTTTTTTTGTGATAAATCTGTGTAAATAAATTTTCAACAACAATCTGCATTTTTTCATAAATTTTCCTGTTTCTGTTGCCCTTTTTCGATGAAAAATGTTATCAAATTGATATAACCTGAAAAAAAACTGTCTTTTTTTAATAAATGGTATTATTACTAAACGTTTCAATAAGACAACATTTAGAAAGCAAAAAGAAGAATAGGAATAATTTGAACAAACACCAATTAAAATAATTAACTAAAAACCACATAACCTAAAAACCGTCAAAACAACCAAACGATTAAATTCCAACCACTCTAAATCACTGAAATCAAAACTAGCCTCGCAAATGCTAATGAAAACCGTCACGAACAATTGGACAAAATAGCAATTAAACATACCACCGAGTAATAGCTCCCCTCCTATAAGCTCACTAACTGACAGATGTCAACGCTGTCAGATTTCCCGCCAATTTCACTGTCATGACGTTGAGGTGTTTTCATTGTGTGATGATTTATTTACCGAGCCATAGTTTAGGAGAAAATTTTGGGATTGTGTTCTGGTTTGTTTAGTAGTTTTTATTGGTGATTAATAAAACATTACAGCTTTAAGTTGATGACAGTATCAACTCGAGCACTTCATAGTTGGAAAATATGCCAGGATAAACCGGCCAAGTGGGTATTTACTAAGAAGCGTCAAATGTTTTCACAATGTCATTTCCAATATTCAACACCCGATTTATTTACTTCCTTTGGTTCCTCATAATAATAATTTCAATCACTGCTTCCTGATAAACACTAAATTCATACGCTATTTTAAGCCGGCGAACACAGACCTCAATGTATGAATTTCGAGGCAATTCTGCTGCTAGACAACACGGACATAGTACGGACGCTAAAGAGAATTAAACCAAATTGAGTTAGTGTAGTGTTTAAATAGTAAGTAAATTAATAATAGTAATAAGGCTGTGCTACAAATGTAACACAAATGAACAAAGTGTTTTTAATCATTATCAGGCGCTAAGAAATTGCTTACAAATTAGTGTAAAAGTGCTATTGGGGATATAAAAAGTATATTGGGCAAAATACACCCAGCTCCGCCAGTTAAAATGCTAGTTATTAGACTAGTTTTTAATCATTATTAAGATCTTCAGTTCCTATTAATACAGGATAAAAATAAAACAAACAGGCTACTTTAAAATAATTGCATTTTATGGAACAATTAGCTGACCCTTCACGTCGTCAGTAGAGTATCAGTGGCCAGGAGAACACAGGTATTATCTGCATAAGTATCTTCATAACTTTCTTCAATAGTTTATGACACCTGAAACGGAACAATGGTTTTCTATTGTCGTCTTAGATTATGTATAAAAAATATTGTATCGCCTGTAAATCTCTGTCTCACTCTATTTTTCTCCTAGACAAAGACATCCAACCTACAAATCCAGACCATCAAAGCTTTAATTGTTGTAATAATCTTCATCAGTAATACAGATTTTCTTGTTTGAAGATCATTTTAAGAGGTTAGTTTACCATTTTTTGTATCCAGAAAATTGTTCAAAAACGTGTTTTGATTACAACTAGATTCTCAGAAATATGTTCACGTTTAACATATATTTTTTCCGCCGTCACGAACTGTATAGATTTGGCTAAAAAAATGTTTGAAACAAGCCTACACTTGGTTCTTGTCAGCGCCTTAAAACGCGCCATTATTGGTTACTAAGATAACAACAATATTGTGGCTTATTTAGATAACTTGTGACGAAGGCTTGACGGATTTATCGTCTTAGTGTTGTAAGAAATTAATATTATTAATATTTGACTGAGTACGGACGCCTATTAATTGTTACAAGGTATTTAGGGTATTTGTAGGTACAAGAGGATGAAAGCTTTTTGGTGGTTTTAATTTTATGTTTCTACTATCGTGGCATGTCTCATATATACCTTATATTAAAGAAAGGTGACACAAACAGTTACCTCACAGAAGTACAGTCTATTCTTTGTTACAGAACAATGTACATACCAAACAATCTCACCTGCTACAAAAACAAACAATAGATAGTCACAAAAAATATCCGTCTAATATCGTATCTGTCAAAATTCTCGCGCTAATTCCCAAACTGTCATGGCGCCGCAATACCTGTCAAAAGTGACGTGTTTATTTTATTAACAAGGTGACAAGGGCAAGGCAAAGGTAATAAGATATTATTTTTAATGCTATTTTCTTCTTTGGGCGACGTTATTTTGAATTTGGGTAAATAATGTATGGAGGTTCTTATGACTTTTTCATGGTTTATTAGGTAGAAGAAATTGGTTTTGGGACAAGGAAAATGTAAGTTTTTTTTTTAATATGGTTAGTTTTTTTGTAGGAAAATGGCGTTATAAGATTAAGACGATAACTCACAAAAAATAGCAATAATTGTCACGGTTACGTACCCATAACAACTCGGAAACAAACTACGATTCGGGTATTCCCCGCAAACCGAGAGTAATGTGGGTCGATTGTGTTCTTTCCCCTAATTTATGCGGTCCACGTCGAGGAGCACGTACCTTATCTTCCTATTTAATATATCAATGATAGCATTGCTTATGTCAGGAAAGTGAGAATTCCATTATATTCAGGGTGTTAATTTGGCGGAGCATTGGTGGCCCAGTGGTAACGGCCGCGGCTTAGAGTTGTAGGTCGTAAGTTCGAACCCAGACGGCGAATTACTTTTTGTATATTATTTCATCACCACTGCTCTCAAAACGGGGAATGAAACCATCGTGAGAAAAGCCGCATGTCTTAGAACCAAAAATTCGAAGACATGTGACATCTATAAACTCACACTGGGCCCGCGTGGTGGATTACGGCCCACTGCCTCTCACAGAGAGGAGGCCTGTGTCCCAGCAGTGGGAACATTATAGGCTGATTATCCAGTGTGTTAATAATACGTTAACCGAATACTTTTTCCTTTTTTGGGGAATAACAATAAATCCAAACACACGATACAGTGAAAATAAAATACAAACACTTCAGCAAAATATATTTTTAAAAGATTAGAAAATAAAAGTAAGAGAAAAGCTTCCAATAAAATAAAATTGTTATTAACCGAAGGAAAGCGTTTACCGCAGCAAATAAATATAAGTTAAAAACGAACACTTTTCAAACAGTTCCTCAATTTTTCCTATTACTCTTTGAAGTCTGATCGTAATTAATAGTGTAGTGTTTATTGTGATAAAAGGTTATCGATAAATAAGATAATCTATCGATACCAATAAGTTAATCCACGTTGTGTTGCAGCTGTAGGTACTTACTGTTACAATAATGCTTTAGGAAAATTACAGAAGCATGAAATAACCGTGTACAATTAAATTACCCTTGCTTTTTTAGGAAAAGTCGTACCTATAAGAATTGCGCGTCCAAAAACAAATCATAATTAACATAAAGATAAATAAATAAGCAAATTAAAAACAATGTTGAAGATATTCAAGAGATTTTAATAACTTGCAAAGTAAGTACTAAAAACTTTATCTCCAACGACCTGCCATAACAAGGAATAACATCACTATCGACATTTCCGATTTTCAAACCGCAAAACTGCAAACAACTTTCATCAGTTCCAGGCTTCCAGCATTTCATTTTAACTAACGAACTTCACGTGCTACCAAAAGATATAACGAGGTGCAACCAAATTATCGATAACCGCAACTTCAAGCGAACATTTGCGAAGTTTATCGATAACTATGTATCGACATTTCCCACCACTAGGAGGCGACAGATAAGCATCAGTTGCACAAAGTTAATTAAAAGTCGGTCTGTTTTAAATTAATTAGAAATGATACAAGTCTTGATATTTAACTGTGTTCTAACGATTGTTAGAGGATTGTTGAAAAAGGTTTTAAAAGTGGATTTTCTTTCCATTTAGTAATGAAAGCTATTGTGAGTGCATTTTGGAGTTTTGTTTTTGTTTTGTAGTGCCGAAATCAGTTGTTTTGTTAGTTTCAAAGTGGTTTTCGAAATTGAATTAGGGGGAAACTAGCTCAGTGTTTTTTGAAATAATTCTTGGTCTTACACTAACTTTTTTTGTGTGTGATGTTTCAAATACAATGTGTAACTGAATTAATTTACATTATGAAAGTAGTTGCTTCAGAATATTTACTGAATCGATGTAATTTTTTTATTGAGAATTTGATACCCCAATAATAATTAAAACTGCGTAAAAATTACAGTCACAGTTCAGCTGTACCATCAAGACCAACCAAAATGGACAAAGTACCTACTACTCTAGACCTAGTGTGCGATTGTGTGCGTGCTTAGAATTGTACACAATTTTCTCCTACATGTACATAATAGTAAAAATTCAGTGTATTGTATGTGTCGGCGCGGGATGATTTAGTCGATTTAATTTAACACTTTTTTAAAGTTGTAATCGATTAGTTTTAGTCTGTGGTTTAGAACTTATTTCTTCGGTGGTATTATTTATTTAGAGCGGGTAACATCGAATAGGGTTGTGTCATGGCGGCGGAAGGGATCACTTTTGATGCGACGCGGTGCACACGCATAAATCCATTGGCTCTAAATGCAAGCTTAGGAAATATTGTGAATTGACTTTTACAATCATTGGAATCCTTATTTTTTATGATTAAGTTTTGTTGCGACAGTTGTGAGTAAATTAAGTCCGTTATTTTGCGAGTATTATTTTACAAACTCCTGCACGTACACGCCCATGATGGCGGACCAACAGATAACGATTCAACAGCGACACTTAAGTATCTCAGACCGCTCGAACACCCATCATATGTATTATGAATACAACAAAATATTCTAATTGGGGTGTTTGGTGGTGTGCATTAATTCCAGGTCATGTTGTTGTTCTTGCTGATTGGCTTTTTCTTTGATTTTTTTTATCATGTCACGAGTTATTCAAGAAATAAACTACTGTACAACTCTTGAGTGAGCGTAATTTGCATCAACTGACGCAAAATAAGAAAATAGGCACCGTTATATAATATTTTTTTTTAATATGAATATGGAACGATATGAAAGTATACAGGGCAGTAGAATCAATAATCATTTAATTATTCCTTGCGGAAGACTTTATTTTATTAAAAACTAAAGCAGTGCATTCATGATGCGACAAAATATTTTACCCATTACATATCTCGACAATTTGTCTTTCGGTAGGTATGTATGTCGCAATTTCTATGAAACAAGATGGCGTACTATTTTACATGCACACTAGCCATATCTATTATTTCTCGCAAGGAGAATACAATGTGAATTCTTGGGCGAATGAAATGTGTGAGTGAGACATGGAATCCATTTGTTTACGGAATAATTTTAATCTTCTAATGTAAGGCTATTCTTGATTTTCGGAACAGGAATATGTAACTTTGTAGTTCCTTATAACCCTTCTAAGAAGGCTACATAATTATAAAACTAAGTTTTTCGTGTCTGTCTATGAGTATACTTAGGTTTAAAGAGCTTTATTTCTCATAAGAACTTAAAAATATCAGTTCGCATAAAATGAGATACTTAAGACGCAGATATATGCCATTGACCTTGAGTGGTTACCTTGCGTTTTCTGTACTGAGCTCACGCAACGCGTCTTACGTTCAGCCAGTAATAGGGCTCGCCCATCAAGAAGCGCTGTCCCCAATTTGACGCATTATTAATTTATTATACACAAAACAAAAGGTATTTTAATAAAACGCGTATATTAAAAGATCAATAATTAAATTATCTTTAAATTGGTGAATGTTTCAGAAAAATAGGCTTGGTAATTTTGCGCCATTCTCAGTTTTTTATCCGCATTAGACATAACTTTACAAATTAATTTCACTATGTAATATAAACATTCACATATTAAGTTATTGAGAAAATGCTCTAATTTAACATATATTTTTTTCAAATCATTAACACTACTCGTTTAGACGTGATCTTCAGTATAAAATCATTAAAAGTCGGTTATCGTCGCCTTAAGTGATTAAGTATAACTAGTACTATTAATACTAGTTGAAGCCATTATGTTATTTCAAATAATGTGATGTATTCCCTTCTGCGTTTGAATGTGTTTGTAAAGTATTGAACAGCCGTGCTCCTTCAACCAATATTGTTTTTTTGCCATAATTAGTGCGAGCGTGCTGGTTTTAATTGGATTTGGATATTTAGATCTTCTTAACTACCTACTCAATGAATTTTGATGCGGTTTCACCATCTTCAACTGATCATCACCAAAAAATCAACTGTTCCATACATTTGTGTTCACTTAAATCGACAAAATGTATGGAACAGCTGATTTTTTTCGTGATTTCAAGGTTGCTCCCATAGAAAAAGTTTTTCTTAATGATGAGTACAATTACCCCTTTTGGGGTTTACTGTAAACAAAAACTAATGTTACCTACTACAGGTACAACACCCAAATTAATATTTAAAATATATGCAGGTCAGAAATCTTCAAGAAATAAAAGAAAATTTGTGACTTTTCTGCCGTGATGTATAAAATGTGTGTGTTTTGTGTCATGCAGTCCAATTAAATTACTACCTCAGCAAGACGGCAGATTGTTTCTTAAACAACTATTCAGCAGAGTTAGTTTCAAATTAATTGGAAACTGAATCGGTTCTAAATATTAAAGTGAAGATGTTATTGGTTTGTGGTCAGAGTCGAATGCAATAGTCGAGAATAGGAGTATTAACGTTTAGGTATTTCATAGCTACTTCAATATCAGCATTTCATTTTGCCAATAATATAATAATTGGTAGATATGATCGTATGTTTGTAACAGGAGCGTGAGTATTGGCACAAAAAAAGAGGCACATCACCCGCAGGGGGTGAAGTCGGGCTGTGATGATGATGATGTTTGTAATCTAAAATCACTCAATATTTCAGGTGAAGGTTTTTAGTATTGCCTAGCTTCTGCCAGCGACTACGTTCGCATGGCAGTCTTAAGACACCAAAATATAAGGGGTATTCCAACAAGAGGGCCGAATTTAAATTTGCCGCCATTTTGTTAATACGAGTTGCCGGTTTTTTTTTTTGACAGTGTACAGACCACGCGATTTAAGAATATGGAGAAGTATTCAATCCAACAACGTTTAATTATTGTAAAAAAAAATTATAGCCACGGTAAAATCTGTAGCCGAGAATCCAGAAACTTCCATTCGGCATCGTGGTCAAGAATTAAACATTTCCACAAGCACTATGCAACGAATTTTGGTAAAGAAAGAAAGAAAGAAAGAAATCATTTATTTGCTGATAATGTAGGTATACAGTATAAGTTGGAACATTTATTAAGATACATTGGTTTGATTTTTTTTAAAAGGTTTGGATTTGCACGCGTACAAGGTACAATTGGTGCAAGAAACAAGCCAAGGGAGCATGCGCAGTGCCGTGAATTTCTTTAAAATTAAATCCGGTGCTCCTGTTGGGACACCCTTTACTAAAATAACAGCCAAATTTTTATAATAATAAATAATAATAGTAAAAATCTTTATAAAACTTCACAGTATACTACGTTTATACTTCTGGTCTCAGCAGCCAAAATACAAGATGTAACATAAATATTGCACAACTGCTTAAGGGGTCATTGTATCATTAAGAACAACTTTTGCTATGGAACAAAATCTGAAATCGCGAAAAAAAAATCTGCTGGTTCATACATTTCTGTTCTCATAACTCGTCAAAATATCCTCCTGATTTTTTTTTTCGCGATTTCATATTAGTTCCATAGCAAAAGTTGTTCGTATTGATGAGTACAATGACCCCTTAAGAGGTTGTCCGTTATTTATGTTACACCTTGTATACAGCGAGTCAAGACTGCTCGCGGGGGCAAGGGGCGCACAGTTGTCCGTGTGAGAAGCAGTTCGTCCCGAGGTTTTTAACTTCGCTACAATTTTACTGTATATAATAATATGTTCTTCAGAAACGTCAGGTGCGTAGTACTCGCAACCGGCGTGCGTGTATGACCAGGGGCCCAAGTCTGCTATTTTTATAAATTCAGTCATTCCATCACGATCCCATTGTCATGCCATTGTCATTTTGCTGAAAGTTCGTAATCTGCTAAATTCATAATGGTCGATCATTGGTCGGTCAATGTTCTCGTAATCGAATTATGTTATTTTAATGGCATTGTCATATTGCCATTATTATAAAACCCATTAGTAGAAATGTCATTAATTTGTCATTATGTACGAGATTACCAATAAATCCATTTCTTTCAATGTAGTGTCAGTGGCCGACCATTGGAAAGTCATAATGACGCCATTATAATAGTAGATTACCAAACTTGTCAAAATCCACTATTATATTATGTAATCAATGATCGACCATTCTGACACTATTGTAATAGCAGACTTGAGGCCCTGATGTATGAACGTAAACGAAGCAAAAGCAGTATGACATAAGGATCGTAACAGGCGGCGTTCTGTACTTTCTGCCTACCGCCATACGAAATACGCGCGAGTTTATTTTGTAAGTAAGTTTTTAGTTGATTGAGAAGGTTTTTTTCTATTCTAGTCTTTAACATCGCATTATCAGACAATGACCTTCCCCTTGTTTTTCAACTAAAAGTTGATGATTTAAAAAATAATGCAGTTTTATATATTATATACTAAGGAAACAATCTTCTTTTATTTAATTAAAATTCCAATTCATTTATTTATTGTAAAACATAGGTACATTATAAGTTGTTATTTGGTAATACATTGAGGGTGCTATGTTTTGCCTCTAGGGCGTACAAAAATAGTAATACATGCAAATATAATTAAAACAAGAAATTAATATAGATATATGAATCTCAAATAAACAAGTAAATAAATTAGACCTTCTATCGCATTAAGAATTTAAATCACACAGAACAATGTCGATAAAATAATTAAATAAATTATGTGTGATGGAAAAACAAAATGTCCGCAGTTATTTTAATACAATGAAAATTCTTCTCTTTTTTAATTGCATTTGATTACCCTAGAAACCAACCCGGAAAAATATTACCAAAATGATTATCTCTGTCGCGATTATGTCAGTCGTACGGTAATGCATTGTCAAGTGAAAAAATAACATTTCGATAAACACGCTGACCTGTCTTTGTGACAAAAGTCGACTAATGAACAGGCAGCTTTACAAATTTACACATGTACAGTTGAGTACAACAGTGGAGACAATCAACGAGCATTATTACGTCATACGATTGGTTCGGCTGAGTACATGTGAATACTGAAGTTTTAAAAAAGATAATTTCATGTTTTTCATCTTGCTAGTGAGTGTCATTGGTTTCGTAACTAAATAATTGGAGAATAGGTACGCCAACCCTTATGGTGAGACTAAGTCTGTCTATCTGTCTGTCACACCTAGATATCTCAAGAACTACTAATGCTATCAACTTGAAATTTAGAATACTTTTAGATGACGTTTGCCCAACTATATTGCAAACAAGAAAGAAATTTAAAAAAAAAAAAAATCTGCAAAAGGGACTGAAATGGGGTCTTAAAAATTGGAAGTGGGGCTACTAGGGAACGTGGTGTATCATATGAAAGAATGTTGTTTGCACATTGTCAAACATTTTTTTTTTACGCAGAATACCGTTCCCCCCCCCTTATCTCCGAAGTTTGCAGAGATAAAAATCTGAAATTATTCTATATGATAGAAGCATAGGTAAAAATTACAGTAAAAATAAAAAGATGTCTCTAAATAGCACAGTTTTTCAGAAATCATCAACATCATATATACGTACGGAACCATCGGTGCGCGAGTCCGGCTCGCTCGTGACCGGTTTTTTTTTCTTGATAAGAAAATGCTTTTAATGTTTTCATTTGCCTATTAATAAAGTCGAGTAGAATGTATTCGTATTCTTCATTTTTAAATTTATATGAAATTATTTGACAGATGAGTTAATTGAGCTTGATTTATCGTAAAGTTCAATAAAATATTTAAAATGACATTCCCGAAAATTTAATAAAAAAGTCATAAAATATAAAACTTTATTTCCTCTCCAACACTGTTTCACGAATTAAGATGAAAATAATATGAAGTGAACAATTCAACTGTAAAATATTTTCACCTTGTTTGACGTCATGCGACGGTGTTAAATGAGTTAATGAGAAATGGGAATAATTCTCTTTTCGTTAAGGAACTTCTACAATACACTTGTTAGTTATTGGGGTTGGCAGAGATATTCGGTTCAGGCAATATTTTTCTGCTGTTTTTGGCAACTCATTTTAAAACTGCCGGTTGTAGTTATCTGAGGAGTTGGGTTCGATCCCCGAGTCTGAAGAAGCACCTATTATTACTTTTACCAATAGGATTTTTATATTTTTTCAATATTCTTCCTCGAAAACTGGTTCATATCGCACTACGATTAGGTTCACAATGCAATGTATTTCACACGCGTGCGATTTTTTATTTTCCAACACGTTTGCGGGAATAAAAATTGCCACAGATAACTTATACCTATACTGTCTTAGTCCAAATTGGTTCAATGCCTCTATTCACACCGTCTCGCGCCAGACGGTCCTCTCTATTCGGTGGCGATATTTTTTTTAATCCCGGCAAAGATGCGTCTTTACAGCGTTAATATTTTTGTAATATTTAAATAATGTTTATAAATAGAATACCATGATTATTACAACAAAAAAAAACGTTTATGATCCAATTAAATGAAAATTAATTTGTGTTGTTTTGTGAATTTTCTATTTTTAAAGCGCTGAAAAAAAAAATTAAATCATAGTGTCCCTATAATTCATGACAATAATATTTTTCGTTATTTTATTTTTTTCTTCATAAGTGTATTGAAAAACGTCGTTTGATACACGTGGACATTTGTTATTGCATTTCTCGGCTCAAAAACAACCTCGTCTACGGCTCGAGTGTTAATTCCGCCACGAATGCAATAACAAGCATTCTCCACTTGTATCAAAATGTACTATTCTATTCCAGTCAAAAGGTATACTCGCCTTCTGATAAATGGGACGTATTACGTACAACATAACTGGAGAAATATAGGTGTACTAGGCATACCCTGCCTTTCCCTCAGAATAATAGAGGCGTGATGTTTGGTAGCTTACATTCCTAATGTAAAACTTGAAACGTAGGTTCTAAGGCACATCTGTTTTCACCAAATTAGTTCATCCTAAACCAACTAGATGGCGCCACACATTCTACCCTCAATTTATTATTCAATGTGGCGGTTGCTCCGATTATTTTCCGTGGTAAGTGATGAATTGGGTACATATGTTTGAAAAGCCCATTAGTGCGGCAGACCCTTGGGCTCAAATTAACGGCTTTCTCGTTTCTCTATTTCATTCATAGGTAGGTATTTTTGCGCGGATCTTACATAAAACAGAAATAAAAGGTATATTTATTTCTATTGCAGTGCATAAGAATGTAATCTAAAATAATACATAAAAGCCATGATTTTTCACTGGAATAGAATAAAATAGAATACTCTTTAATAAGTACATCATAAAAATTACAGATTTTATATCTGTAGTTTTTAAATTAAATTTTAAATTTTTGCAATGTATTATTATTAATAATATTTTTTTTTATTATCTTTATTTAAATATTAGAAATATTGTCTGAAAAGTCCATTGCTATACTTTGTACGTTAAAGTTAGTGTAAAAAATCGAGAAAATCAATGTTATCTCCAATTTAGGTACATTTCTAATTCAATTCTGCAAAAAGTTGCCCTAAAATAAATGAAACTCACGTAAGGCAAATTAAATAATGCTCGACATATTATATACAAAGAGTTTTCACCAGGTTTTTTTAATAACTTTGTAATTCCTGGTAGCTCTTTATACAAATGAACTGAACTGTACAGGGTGATAAACTTTGAAAGTCGTTTCAAAGTGTAACATTCAGTTCAGTTCATTTCCATACAACACCGGTGTCATAAGTTTTTTCTTAGAAAAATCCTCGATTCTTTAACATTACCGAAATCAAATTCAAAGAGTAGAACTTGTCAGAAATCTTCTCGGGCCTCGAAGAAACGAGGAAACGACAGAGAAATTACACAATGTAAAATATTTAGCATAGTTCTTGCAATTCTCCTGTATAGTCCGTGACTATAAGCGCAACATACGACATAGACCTCATTCGCATAAGGTTTAAGATGCAATTATTGCTCATGAAATGCAGCAACTATATCATCGTGTTAGCTTCACTACGCAACTTTTGACAGGCATTTAAAATAATCACAATAGTCTAGTGTCATTTTGATTAGACGCTATGAAATTTCTTAAAAGCCACTTGATGTTCTACTTTTTCATTGACTATTTGAGAACCTGGTTTTATATTATATATATATATATATAAAACGTTTATTTCGGAAACTTGCTCCATAGATCTTTGTTAGTGATACAACGTACGTAACTATGTTAGTACTCACATTTAATTAAAAATACAATAAAATAAAATAAACCTACATTTATACCATCAATTCATGTATTTTCCTGCATTATCAGACCCGTAGCTATGCATACGGGTCCAATACTCCATGAAAACGCCGTCCAGCCTATTCCCAATCACCTTCAGGATGCCATTGGCACTCCCACGAATCCTGCGTAACAATGATGCCGTTCTTTTCCTCATGATTGCTGAAAAACTATCGGTAGTAGATATAATATGTCGGTATATATTGCATGGCGTCCTAAGATTACGGTTGATAGTGATGTATGAGAGAACTTGACAGGAGTCGAATTACACCGATAGATAACATAAAAATTGGGATAGGTTTGGGTGGGGAAATAATGGAAAGTTCACAAAATTAGTTTTGGAACATACAAATTACTGGTGAGGTTTTTCTTCACCCTATTTTGATGAAAAACACTTTTTTCTTGCTAACACTTTTGTTCCGCACAACTGTACTATTTTATTTCACAATCAAACGTCTACTGGCTCTGCACAACATTTTACCATTGAAAATGACTTTTGCCCCACTCAGAAATAACGATAACATAACCGCTATTTCTAAGTGCTGCCAAAGTAAAAAAAATAGGTACAATTAGTTGCCATAATAAAAATACATTTAAAATTTTGTTACAATAATAATAATTTGTACTGTGACGGTGCTGCCACAGTGTGTATATTATAATTCGGTATTAAAATAATATATATTTTTTATTTAATAAAACAAATCACGATAGTATAAAAAAGAAAACATTTTATGTTTCTGAATTAAGACCTACCATTTACTCAATACCTTATCTCTAAAACTTCCACTAACATCTGCCCCTTCTTTGTCCACAGTAAAACCGAAATCAGTGGAAGTGGTGACAGGAGACGGGAAAACCCTGGCTGATGCAGCAGTGTTCGGACCCCTATTGGAGAGAGCCAAGGTCAACATCAGCTGTACCGTGAAGGAGGGGAAGCCTCAGCCGAAGGTCGTGTGGTACTTCAGGAAGAACCGGGGTGATGACATGAGGGAGTTGAATGGTAAGTGGCTAAGAAATTTATTTTTAATGTGTAAAAAGAACCACTCTTTTTATTTTCGCCGCATCTGCAATACGAGATGCATCACAGTTGCGTCGCCAAACCAGATACAAAGCTGAAATATCTCGTATGCCTGTAATAAGGCTTGCAGGGGTCCAGCGGCGTATACCACGATTCCTACCGGCTTAAATTCCCTTCGGAAATTTGGAGCACAACCCCTCCATCGTCATTAAAAAATGGCACAGTCAGTGGTGTTTAATAATGCCAAATAATTTAATCACACTGTAGGCATTTATTACACCATAAAATTTAAACATTACAAAACACCTACATTACATATATTTTTGTTTTTAGATCCCAACAACAAAACATTGTTTTTGTTTCATTTATTACTGTCTCTATCGTAACCCGTTGGTCACTAGCTTGGCGCTCAAAAACCAGCGTGTCACGTGAGCTGTAGTAACTTCATGACGAGTTTAAAAAAAAAATACAAACGAATTTTTCGCTCCGGCTTACCTCTTTCATAAAATCACCCTTCGCCACTGCAGGGGTCTGAGTTTCTCGATAGATTTAAGCGTTGGATTCGGAGTCTTCAAGTGACGAGTGTACAGGGTTCGTTTAGACACGTTGCAACGTCGATTAAATTTCGTCGACAACAACTAATACAGGATACTGGTAGTAAGTATTGAGTATTGAGTATCTTTTCCACTAAAGTTAAGTCAGTACTTAACTACACATTACAGTTATTGTATTGCACACATATCTTTGCTAAACATGTAGTGGTAAACGAATGACTTTAAATACATACATAATCAGCCTATAATGTTCCCTCTGCTGGGACACAGGTCTCCTCTCTGTGAGAGAGAGTGGGCCGTAATCCACCACGCGAGCACAGCGCGGGTTGGTAGATTTCCCACGTTTTCGATTTTTGGGTGAAATTACGTTTAGCGCAAAAAGAATATACATTATTTAATTTGACACACTAATCATAATAAAATAATGTTTTTATATATTTTATTTATATATATTTTTTTTATAATTATATTAAGATAAATAATTATAAATTTAAAAATAGAAAAAATCAAACAATTCGCCTACTTCTTGCACGTTATTTGTTTTAATTTCATTGATTCGATGTTATGATCCATAACCCTGGCTACCTCTGCGCTACAGTTCTTTAAGTGCAGGTTGCTGCAATATGCTATTTAGACAATTGTAAATAAATCAATAAATAATAAAGTTTAAAAAAAAAAAAAAAAGTATAAAATAAAAATATTTTCATTAAACGGAAAGGCGAAACTGTATACGTGTGATAAATTAATGATGCCACGCTGTATAACATCTTTCTTTCTGCTTCCGTCAATTGTTTAAAATTAACAGTTTTTGCGCCATAAAATCTCTCTCTCATCTTGTACTGACGATCCTAAATTACATTAACTCGATTTTCATGTTTACATTTCTGTGGCAAGAGGGGCTTGTGGCTATGTAATAATAGCCTCACGGATTGACGAATCAGGTTAAACTACGCTTGCCGTGGTTGGTCCGTGGTTGGGTGACCATCTTTACATACCTCGGAAAGCACTTGAAGCTCTTGGTCTCGGCTGTCATTCGTGGATTGACAGTCGTTATGGGTCCTCAGAAGCCTGAAAGTCTGACGACCAGCTGTGCTACCAAGGAGTATCGTATTACACAGTATCTGGAATGTGGTGGTCAGATACAAAGAAAGAAGAAAAGATATAAGAAAGATAAGAAGTAGTTAAGATATTAGTAAGTTTTTATTTTGATTTTATGTATTATGTTTTCTCTTCTACTCTTACACACGTTGTCTACATCTCTTCGTCTACTTTCCTTGTCGCAGGTATGCTGGAAGAGATTTCTATAGAAATAAGCATCACCTTCGTACGTATTTTTCTGTTCCTTTTTTCTTGTCTGTATATATGTGTGTAAATAAATAAGAAGGAAAGAATGAAGAAAGAAAGGAGAAATAAAGAAAGAATAAAGAAGAAAGAAAGAAAAAAGAAAGAAAGAAGAAAGAATGAAAATACATTTATTTAGCACAGACTAAAAGGCACACAATATAATATACAGCAGATAAAAATAAAAAAAACAAGTATATAGTGTAAAGTGCGACGTAAGAAATAGGCAGATAGGCAATCGCTCCAAGTGAAATACTGGTATCCAGCTGCATCCGGTCAGACTGGAAGCTGACCCCAACATTGTTATGGTTGCTATGTAGATGATGATTTCTGTGGCAATAAAGTATGATTTTAATAGTAATTTAGTATATTTTTATAGTAATCTTGTGCTATTTTATCCTTCAACTCCATCAGCAACCACTAAATGTAATCTCAACCACCAACAAATACTCAGTTATCGCAACCACACTCCAAATACAAAATCGTGTCCCAATCTATAATTTCGTTGTACGTACTCATAAATTAATCTACCTCAGTTATCAGCTAAATTAGGGCAAAATTGAAGCCTTTACCGAGATTTGTGGTCATTAAATCAAAACGTATCCGGCCCGGTCCGATTCAGGTGGTTTTGGCCGGTCCGGTCCGTATAGATTTGTTGCGGTTTCAAATATGGGAGGTGAATAGGATAGAGGTATTCTTGTTTATGTGCTCTGGGCTACGATTTTGGTGACAATTTCAGAATTACTTGAAATGCAATCTGTTTTAAGCGTGATTAAGAGCGAGAACCACCACCATGTAACAATTGAGGAACCTAGTCCATCTAAAATTAGTATTTTCCTCAAAAAGCCGGAAAAAAAAGATTTAACAAAATTCCTAATGCTAATTTCAAATTAAAAAGATTTGAAGATTTTATAGAAAGTTTGGTAGCTTACCATATTTCAGTTCATACTTAATTTGATAAATGATAAGTGATTTTTATTTCTGTAAGTAGGTTTGTAAGATAAGATAAGATAAGATAAAACAAACACTTTTACACGTCAATAATATTTTAAAAACTAGGTGAGGTCGGCGTTTATTTTATTATCAAGTTTATAAATACATCTCTCAGAAAAAAATAAAGTGCACAGTAGACATTGCAAATGATCTCAAAAATTCCATCGAATGAATTAAAAACCCTTATTTATCACACTTCACTTGAAATAACGTATAGGCTAAAGTAGTAAAGGTTAAGGTTTTATAATACATTCAAAAATCACGTCCTACCAAAAAATTTTGCTCAAAAACCGAATCCAACAGATCTCCAAAGAATCCACCAGCCCAACTTTTGTATTCAAATCTTGTACCAGCATAACCACAAAGCAAACGGTTTAAACGCTCGCCGGTAGCGGATTCGATTCCCGAGTTGTATATATTTATTGTTTGGGTGGCTTCGCTGAATGCAAAACAGTATTGATTGTTTTGGTCTATAACTAGGTCAGGTTTTTGGGTCTAATTTAGGACAAAGTTAAAGGGATTATTTCAATTAGATCCTTTCCTTTCGGATTGTCAACAATTTATTTATTAGCCTATTAGAAGATTAGAACCCAGACATGGATTACATTAAAAACCATCCACGAGTAATGATAGGTATTACCTACATAAGGTTTTTGCACCCCCTCCCCCCCGTGCTGACAATTGTTTTTTTTATTAAACTTGGCCTGAGCAAGACATAATAGTTAGCGTTTTGAAACATTCGATTTGGGAATGCAGTTACTGATGAATTTAGAATACCTAATACAGCGTATCCTTTAGATGTACAGGGTTATTTTTAAAACGTCAATAACCTCTTAAGGGGTCATTGTACTCATCATTATGAACAACTTTTACTATGGGACCAAAACTGAAATCGCGAAAAAGAAACCAGCTCTTCCCTACATTTATGTTCGAATAATTCGTGAAAATGTAGGGAACAGCAGATTTTTTTCACGATTTCAGGTACAATGACCCCTTAAGAGGTTATTGACGTTTTAAAAATAACCCTGTAAACATTTTTTTTTTAACAAGTATGAATAAGTACATGTGATTTTTCCCACATATTAAATTAGTATTCATAGGTCTAATCAACCTATGCTTTGTGGGAATTGTAATTAGATAAAATCATAGTATTTAAACACAGCGCGCTTGAATTGGAACACATTCATTCGTTTCGTCAATCAAGTATACTTTAAATTCAAACCTTTCTTGGTTTATTAGCTCCCCATTATAATACTGTAGTGTCTGACTGAATTTATTCTCATAGTTTCTCTAAAATGTATCATCTTATTATTCCACCTTCCTATCCTACCTTATACATCCACCTCCTTCCCTCAAAGCATGAACTCGCGATGTGACAATCCAATTGATTCTATAGACATTTGAAATGAAATCAATTTATTCCCGGCACTCCACAGATTGGAATGAAATACTTGGACTGAAAATATCTAGGATTAAATATTTCCGCCTAGAATCGCGGAGTGGAACTGACAGAATTGACAGATGAGGCTAACAATAGGAGTTGAAGAATCAAATTTTAGGTAGTGAAATAGGAATAGATTTTTATGACCTTATTTTCGAAAAGGGGCTCAGAATAAATGTTGAAGTGGGTAAAGTTTTAAGCTGCGCTTGCAGAGGTCAGTTCTTGGATGGGTTACCATTATTTAGATGCCACTTGACAAATTCTTGATGATCAGATTAAACCTAGAAAAAGTAATCGTCTTTTAGACCCAAGAAAATTATAAAGTTGTGGCGGCATCAACATCGCCACATGCGAACTACGCGTCACACTGACGTCACGCACAATCCTTCATCGCGCAAGCAGAGTTTACCGCGCGACTATAATATATACAACGTCTCAACATCAACCGTCGGGCAGTTGCCCAACAGACACAACACCCGTCTGGTCGGAGGATCCTCCCTTTTCTATAGAGGATGAGTGAACTTTACACCCTGTTCCTTATGCCTCTATAGTGTCTTGAATAAGCCCATGAAATAAGTAATCTTAAAAATAACTGCATATGTGAGGCCTCTTCTCCTCAATAGAGGGAACTTCAGACCACTGAGTACAGCACCCTAATTGCAAAACACACTTTCAATCACAATCTGGAAGATTTTTATGGAAACTGCAAATACGTGGCTTCATATGTTTTGAAAATTCGTCTACTCAACAAATTGAATAACGCAATGAATGTTTTTGGACTTTCAAAATGGAGGCCTTCCTCACAATGTTTCCCTTCACCATTTCTTAAGACGCAGATATATGCCAGTGACCTTGAGTGGTTAGCTTGCGTGTTCTGTACTGAGCTCACGCAACACGTCGTAAGTTCAGCCAGTAATAGGACTCGCCCATCAAGGATTATTCATTCGCATTATTAATTTATTATACACAAAACAAAAGGTATTTTAATAAAACGCGTATACTAAAAGATCAATAATTAAATTATCTTTAAATTGGTGAAAGTTTCAGAAAAATACGCTTGGTACATTTTGCGCCATTCTCAGTTTTTTATCCGCGTTAGACATAACTTTACAAATTAATTTCACTATGTAATATAAACATAATCTAAAATATTCACATATTTAAATTATTGAGAAAATGCTCTAATTTAACATATATTTTCAAATTATTAACACTACTCGTTTAGACGTGATCTTCAGTATAAAATCATTAAAAATCAGTTATCGTCGCCTTAATCATTGTATCATAGAAATGCACAATTAAAATTGATAATTCGCATTGCTCAATGCCAGGCTTTCATCCAATACCTCGGTGTTTAAGATGGATGACTAAAACACCCCAGAGCATCACAGGTCCACAGCATCCAGACATACCCATGTAGCTCAAAATACCCCCTACCCTATTACTTTTAGCTCTTTTCTCTAAACCTTGATGATACTATCAAGCATCAGAATCGAGCACAATATGCCCCACTTCAGAATTCCGTAGCTATCTCTGAAACCATTTGTATGCGGAACCCGGCGCAGAGTGATAAATTACACAGCTTGGCACGTGAGCCCTATGATGCATTCATATCGAGTTTTTAGGGTTCCGTGGTTATTTGATTAAATGATTTTTTTTATTTGTAGTAATGGTTTAATGTGGGAATGAAAGGGGGATAAAGACGTATAGTTTGTCTTAAGAATTTTCGGAAAAAATAAGCTACTTGTCCCTGCAATTTATTGGGTGTGAGGGCTTTAGGCAACTAGAATAAATTCTATTTTTTTTTTGTAAATTTTGACGTTCAAAAGTGCCTCATATATATTTGAAATAAATAATTTGACTTTGACTTTGACTTTTGGAAATAAATACCACGCAGATTTTCAAGCAGCTGTAAATAAGCTTATAATCGGCTGTAATCACTACTTCATCGGCCGTGGTTATTAAATCAACCATTTTTTAAAGCGATCTGTGAAAAGGTGTCGATTATTTCACTTATTCTCTTACGTTGGTACTAGGTATTTTCTTTGAACTCGTGTTATGTTGAAAATCCCGTCAGAAAGCTTGGTAGACAAAGTAGTATAAACACAAAGGCCTGACATAGAAAGATAGATAGCATATACTTACACATACACAAACTCACGCCTTTTTCCAATGGGGTAGGCAGAAACTGCAGAACGCCACTTGATACGATCCTAACATACTGCTAACATATAAAATATACTTTATTTCCTGTATCTGATGATGCAGGGGTTATTTTTTTCTTCATACGGAACCAAGGAATATGGCTCGTGCTTGACTGTTCAATGGATACGTGTCTTATCCAACTCGTTTACGGTATTAACAGAGAATTTGATACTTTAATGTAAATTATTGCAGACTGGAATGACATTTACATACATAATATTAGTATGCCAGCAGTTAACGTTGTTAATAACTACTGGAACTAGCTTCTGTGTCATTATTATATGTTTTCCTGCAGGTTTACTCCGTTTCAGGTTTTACTTGAATGTGCCCTGGCAGCTGAGAGTATGTCATGCTCACTCAGATGTCTCGCTGATGGTGCCGCGTGTGTTGGATCATTTAGCTCCCTTCAAAATGGTTGAGCTGAATGGTGCTGATCCATGCGTCATGTTCGTGAACGGGTGCTGTCAGTTGGGACTAGTCATCTTTTAGCTGCCACGGCTTATTGTAATTATTTTAGTTTTGAATTGTTTTTGTTTTTTTAATCTTTTTATCACGTACACTTCTAACGTTTTGCATCGTTCTTACATGTATAATTTCAATATGAATGATGAAACCAATACTTTGTATCTATATTTTAATTTACAAGAGTCTCCGTGGAGTTTCTTGCCCATTCTTCTCCATAGAAATCTACTATTTCTAACTGACCAACTTCTTGACAATTTAAAAGTGCCTGTAAATGGTTTAATTGAAATAAATGCTTTGAGTTTGAGTTTAAATCGAATTAGGATTATGTGTCAGAAATCGACATTGTGCTTTAAGCAAACGTGGTGATCAATGCTCATACCTTCTCTATATGAGAGTTATAGGCTATAATATTATTATTAAAGTTAAATTGATCAAACTGTATCAAATTCAAATTCAAATTGTTTATTTGCAAGAAAATACAAGGTTTACAAGGGAAGATCTTACAGCCTTAAGGTCATTGTATTCTGCCTGCGAGCAAGCGTGCAAATTATTCATGATTTTAATTCACAATTTATTATCATGCAGATTCTATTAATACCTAGTACATTATTATTACATTATCATTATTATTACATTATTATCACATTGTTATCATGCATTATTATTACATACAAATGTCCTATAAACTAAAATAAATTCAACTAATTATTCTAACAGATATTTTTATGTTCTAAAAATTCTTTTAAGCTGTAGAAACACTTTCTATGTAGCCACTCTGATAATTTTGTTTTAAAAACACTACCCTGCAGCGATTTAAATTCAAATAAATTCAACTAATTATTCTAACAGATATTTTTATGTTCTAAAAATTCTTTTAAGCTGTAGAAACACTTTCTATGTAGCCACTCTGATAATTTTGTTTTAAAAACACTACCCTGCAGCGATTTAAATTCGTCTGGTAGGGTATTGTAAATTAATATACACATATTGAACACATTTTTCTTATAAATATCTTTATGAACAGCTGGATGATATAAGAGGTTACGAAACTTAGCCCTTTGTTATCTTGGTATAACCTCGGTATGTAGCTTAAAATAATGCATGTGTGACTTCGTAAAAATACAGATATCTCTAATATACATACAGGGCAGTGGAAGAATTTTAAATTTTTGAAAGAGGGGTCTACAGCTATCCAAGAACCATGCCCTGTTTAATACCCGGATGCAACGTTTTTGGAGCTTAAAAACTCTGTCGGCATCGGTCGAGTTACCCCACATGATTAGTCCATAGCTTAAAACAGATGACACGTAACCATGGTAAGCTGTAAGAGCAGCTTCTACAGACACATTTTGTCTCAGCTTTTTTAAAGCAAACACGAACCCATCTAGTTTCTGACCTATATGCTCCACATGGCTTTTCCAATTCAGGTTTTTATCAACATGAATTCCTAAAAGTTTTAATTGATCCACTTGTTGTACCTTTTCACCATTATACAGAACATCTAAAGCTAGAGGTTTGATATTACAAGAGTTAAATTCAATTAATTTTGTCTTGTTAACATTTATATTTAAGTTATTATTTTGCATCCAACTTATTATATCTTTTAGGGTCTTTTCCGTGGCTGATTTGTAGTCGCTTTTATCCGTACATTTTATGACAACTGTAGTATCATCTGCAAAAAGAATACATTTCTGCACGGTGGCCTCTGGAAGATCATTTATATAAAGTAAGAAAAGTAAAGGACCGAGAGTGCTTCCCTGAGGCACGCCACAGTTATTTATTACCGCTATTGAATTGAATTTCTCTTTGGAATATACTCTGTCACTTTTCTTTACAACTTTGGAAATCTCGGTACACTGCTGCCTGTTTCCTAGATAACTAGATATCCATTCATAAGCTTTCCCTCTAATACCGTAGAAGTCCAATTTGTTTAGTAGCTTATCATGGTTAACAAAATCAAAGGCCTTACTCATATCTAAAAAAAGGGACACAGCAGGATTGCCATTGTTAATACTTTCTGTTACAAATTTAATAAAGTTAAAGATTGCAAGAGCAGTTGAACTACCTTTACGGAAACCAAACTGCTCTTTGCTTAATATGTCATGTGTACAGAGAAAATTATTTAACCTATTAAGCATTGCCCTCTCAAAGATTTTCGATATAACGGGTACTATCGTGATAGGCCGATAATTATTAGGATCTGACTTTTTTCCATTTTTAAATAGTGGTTTTACAAACCAAACTTGATGTAAAATCAAATATTTTGGGAGTAAGGCGAACAGTGCAATGGTTTTCTGGGCTCGTGTCATCCAGTACAGTGTCTTTGCATTATTATACCTACAACAATAAGTCAAAGATTTATTTGCAAACTAAGTGTAACTAGCTTTAAGACTGGATGATAGAATATCGAGTTTTCGTTATACATGTAAGTTTAACATTGTATTATACATGTTGGATTGTCAAGATTTTACTTTGTTAGATTCGGTCATCATGTGGGCAGAAGTTGGGTTTCGTGCAATGAAAACACACTGGGTGCGATACACAACGTTTATTGAAATCACATATTGACACAATCACTACAAATTATAATCACCACTATAACCGAGCATAACGAATCAAGTACAGTTCCGCGACGTCTTAACTCCGATGCGATCAGACCAAGACACGGAATTTTGAATGTCGTCCTCGCCATGCATCGGCTCAAAACATCACGACTCTGTAGAAGCGCGCCAGATGTGCGGGTAGATCACGCGATGTCGGCCATACTCTCACGCTGCGATTCGTTACATGTCCGTACTAATGACCGGATCCGACATACCTACATATAATCCTCCCAGAATAAATTCTCTAAATGTTGGTGAAAACCTTATCAAAACTATTGCTTAGAACAACAACAAACAACAACACAACACGGTCACACACAGACAGAGACAAAAAGTGACTTTAATTTATAATAATGATGCATGGTTATAGGGTTAAAGATCAATATCTTTGCCACTTATAGTCCATACACGTTGCTAATGTTATTTGTGTGTTGCATCAATAAACATGTTAGCATCGGATCAAATCCTTTGAAAATTAAAGACGACATAATCCCACTAATATTATAAACGCGAAAGTTTGTAAGTATGGATGGATGGATGTTTGTTACTTCTTCACGCTCAAACGGCTCGACCGATTTTGATAAAATTTTGTATGGAAGTAGCTGACACCCTGGATAAACATAATTATAGGCTACTTTTTATCCCGATATTCCTACAGGATCGAGACTTACCCGGGGTGAAAGCGCGGGGTGCAGCTAGTATGACATAATACACATAATGCGTGTCATGGAGGTTAAAGAATTAGGAATTCATTTCACCAGTGATCTGCAGTTTTGCAAACACGTTTTGTGGGCGTACAGGAATCTGGGATTAGTGCTGCGTCAGGCAAATTACTTCACAAACATCAGTGCATTGAGGGCTTTGTATTAGGCTCTTCTGAGGAGTCATCTGGAATATAGTGCGGCAGTCTGGAGCAAAATATGCTCGAACGGATACAGAACAAATTCGTCAGATTTATTTATTTAAAGCTATATGGGAGTAACCCGGGATACCCTACCTTATTCTGTCTCGGTATGGTGGGCTACGTGGTCGCTCACAATGGGCCTTATCAGAAAGCTAAAAGTCACCCAAAGGGCAACGGAGAGGGCTATGCTTGGAGTTTCCCTACGTGATCGAATCAGAAATTAAGAAATCCGCAGGCGAACCAAGGTAACCGACATAGCCCGAAGAATTGCCAAGCTTAAGTGGCAGTGGGCAGGGCCCATTACTCGCAGAACTGATGGCCGATGGGGCCATAGGATGAAAGGTTTTGGAGTGGCGATCGCGTACTGGAAGACGTAATGTTTGAAGGCCTCCTACAAGGTGGACCGATGACCTTGTGAAGGCTGCAGGTATCAGCTGGATGCGGGAAGCTCAGAACCGGTCGAAGTGGCTGTGCTTGGGGGAGGCCTATGTCCAGCAGTGGACGTCTTTCGGCTGAAATGGTGATGATGATGATGGTGGGCTACTATGAATTAGAAATTAGGCGTGAAGTGGCACTAGCAACGTATCTTTTTAAAATTTTAAAAGGTAGTATATAAAAGCCAGGTATACTATCAGAAATAGGGTTTAATTTACCGGAGTACGTGGCGATGCCATAGACATAATCACCACTAATCTTACACTGTACACTGGGTGAGTTCACAAGGGCCACGTATTGTGTAGCATGTAAGGTATAGTTTAGTATATAGGGTCAAATTAAATTAGCTAGTGAAACTCCGAAAACGTGATGGGTATCGATATCTAAACACGACAAAATAAAATAAAAAAATATGTGATGATTTTTTTTTGGGACAACGGACCGCTTTTGGTGTTAAAGTAATGAAGTATGAGTTGAAAAAATCTGGTTTTTTTTTATTTTATCATGTTTAGATATCGGTACCCATCATGGCTGTGAAGTATACCCAAAAGAAAAAAAACATGATTTTTCGAGTGACTACTTACTCTAACTGCGGTTGAAGACCCCAAAAAAAAAAGTCATCAAATTAATTCATTTTTTGTGTGATCATGTTTAGATATCGATACCCATAACGTCTGCGGAGTTTCGCTAGCTAATTTAATTTGACCCTGTATTTAATTTACTTTGTCGCATTAGATTTAACGCAATAGAATACTCTTTATTATGTACACCATAAAAGTTACAGATATAAATGTTTAAATTTTAATTTTTCAATATTTTTAAAATCAAGAATAATATCCTTCTACATGCGGCCCTGGTATTACGCCTAGATTCCGATCTCTGATAATAATTAAGTAAATTCACAAGCTTACAGTATAGATTGTTACTTTGTAGTACCTATATTATAGATATTAAGTATAAATATAATTTCCGAACTCACTAGCCATGTATAAGCCATCAAAAGCTTCTGTGGTTTTTAGCATAATTATTAACTCTGCGATATATATATATATTTTTTTTTTAACATTAATAAAAAAAAAAAAAAATATTATCATCATCTGCCCGCCTTTTCCCCAACTATGTTGGGGTCAGCTTCCAGTCTGACCGGATGCAGCAGTATACCAGTATTTTACATGGAGCGACTGCCTATCTGACCTCCACAACCAGTTACTGGGTAATACGATATCCCTTGGAAAAACTGGTTGTCAGACTTTTGGGCTTCTGATGACCCGTAACAACTGTCAAAGATCTACAAATGACAGCTGGGACCAACGGCTTAACGTGCTTATCGAGCCACGGAGGAATCTTGGCATGAAAAGATGGATTTATTATCTGTAATGGCAAAGGAAACATCATCGTCATCATTTCAGCCGAAAGACGTCCACAGCTGGACATAGCCCAAGCACCGCCACTTCGACCGGTTCTGTGCTTCCCGCATCCGGGTACTAGGGGCCGTTTTTTATTAGTGCTTGTCATTTAGGGGTGGGGGGGGGTTGCCATAATCGCCACGCTTGGCAGGCGGGTTGGCGATCGCAGTATGGTGTTAAAAAAGCATAGAGAACAGTGCTGCCCATTCTCTAGTAAGTACCTTAGTCGCCTTTTAGGACACCGACGGGAAGAAATGGGATGATGCTATTCTTTACGTACAGCACCACACGGAACCGAAAGGAAACATGTCATGTGACAAATAAATAAATAAAAATAAATAATTCTGTCATAGTAGATCATTACATAATAATATTATCTTAACTAAGTGAGTTTGTTTGTTAATTTGTGATGCTTTTACGCTAAAACCGCTGAACGGATTTGGCTGACATTTGGCACATGGGTAGACCATGGCCTGGAGAAGCACATATACTAATTTTAATCCTGGATCGCAGACGAAGTCGCGGGCAACAGCTAGTACCATAAAATAAGCACCAAAAGACCAAGGGACACCCTTAGGACATTATCTACTTAGATTAGATTAAACTGTCCCAAAAGTCTGGACTAGTATTAAGGTTTCAAACTGGATTCCATTGAGTTCAATATTCCTCTGGGGACGTGGATTATCTGTATGTACTTTTCATTCGTCCCTTTTGATTTCTATATGAGAATTAATTTTGAAGGTTTTGAAACTGATATGTAAGCTTGTATTAATATTGGAAATATTAAAGTGGGTTTGTTTGTCTGTCTAAAACATCTTTATTTCTACAACGTATACTAGAAAGGTATGGTCATATTTAAGGGTGTCGTACAGACCATCAAACTGAACTACTTTCTCCATGGGACCGACGTCGTAATTGCGAAAAAAATATTATCAACTGTCCATACAAAATTTCAATACTGACTCGTTCTAAATGTATAGGACAACTGATTATTTTTTCATGATTACGATGTTGGTCACATGCTGTATAAATGATGTTGGTCACATGCTGTATAAATGATGTTGGTCACATGCTGTATAAATACAGAAATTATGTATTATAAGGTTGAGGTTCCGCAGTTTATGAACATTAAAATTTACCAAAGACGACCTCTCTATTAATCTTCCTCTAAAATCATCTTTTACAATAGAAGATTTGATTTCACATCCATAGTTTCAGGGCTGAACTGACTGAATCAATCACTCACAGACGAGTGAACAGTAAATCTAAAGATACAATGAATATACAACATTGTTTTTAGTATATTTTACGCGAAACCCGAATATAGTTTGTTCAGAATAAGGAACTGAATCGATGTTAGTATTTTTTACACCATGTTATATTTTGTCCAAAAATATTTAGTGTGATGGAAAATGCTATCACCATTTAATTACTTACAATACAATCACCGTACGGTTAGGTACCTACTGCCTAATTATTATCAATGAGCGCAAGACGACCCTGGAGGCGCGGGGGCGCCGCACATACCGGTATTTGCACGATCTACGCGGTCATAAGTCCCAATATCCAAATAACAAAAACATTAACAAAAACGAGTTCCACGAACAGAGGACGAACCAGGGAACAATACCCATCCTCGATCTACTTGCCACCGCACACCTCGCGCGTGTAGCGTCAGTCAGAATTCGACCGTTTCACCTAGTGTACATAATCTGTTCTCGGCGCTTTTCTAAACCTAAACTTCGAAAGTGTATTTTTATATTTTCAAGTTGACCTTACGAATTGAAAGTGATGGATTCTGATAGAGCAGGTAAGAGACTTACAAACTACATTAATAAAGTTATGATCAGCTTATAAACAACATGGTTTTTTTTTATAATGTATGAACTCATTTCCTTATCGTGATTTCCTTTAATATTTTTTCTTTGCTAGTGTGTATGTTTGTGTATCGGGATAGATCGGGCTATGGGTATAATTACAGGTTATTAAAACATCTCCGGAAACGTCCGGATAGATTCACTTTTAGGGGATTAAAGATATTGAGTAGGTAATAAAATTTATAAAATTCAGTTTTTGCTAGCGACGTTTTTAACATAGTGTAAGTTTGTTTTATGAGCACAGGGTGCGTCAGGAGTAAGGATTGTGACCTGACAATACTTGTTTGACCGCACGATAAAAGAAAGTTTGCCTAATTTAGATGCAAAATTGAATCATCTAAAATATCAGCTTTTGTCATGTGAAGATTACAACGAACACCAAATTGTTAATTTGAAACGTAGTTTTGCCTATTTCAAATCAGAACTTTTCAAACAAAGGTGGACCAAAGAAGAAAATTCATCATTATATTCATTATAAAGAAGAAAATGTTCTAAAATACAACCGGTCATGGCTGGGAGGTACGTTTCAAATCCCTGTTGTTGAGACCTCATATAACACCAAGTCGACCACCCAAATCGTTCGAAGAGGCAAGTAAGAGGAGCAAAAGGCGAAAGACTGAGGAACTTCGTTCTGGTTTAGAAAAGGAGATATACACGCTGCGCAAGTAGAGCTGGGAAAATCTCGGTAAAAGAGATGCATCAAATTAATGTCCTTAAGGATATCACCAGTACTCCGACACGAGCAACTAAATATATGAAGAAAATAATTTAAAAAATTAAAAAATATTTAAGAAAACATAAAAATTTAAAATAAATTAAGAAAATAATTTAAAATTCATCAGAGAGCGATGAAGAAAGTATTACAGAAACTTTTTTCTTTAATCTAACTTTTTTTCCTGTAATCTATGTACCTATCTTATATACTACAGTTGTTCATAATGATGAGTAAAATGACCCCTTAAGAGGTTGTGCATTAATTTTGGGACATGTGTATAAAATAAAAATCTCTTTCTTTATTTTCTACTCAGCTAGAGATGAGGACAAGATATCGATAATTTTATGTTGATGTTTCTACGATGTTATAATTATAATTTTTTAACTGATGTAATGGACCAAAGTCCGATTAGTATAAAAGGTAAAATGGTTAAATTAAACGATAAGTAGTTAATTAAAGATATTTATTGTCCCTGAAATAAAACATATTTGTTTAATAATAGTCGTTTTGACTGTTTTATATTTGTTTTGTTCTAGTCCGTGGTTACAACCATTGCTAAGTTCACTTTCGTTCGTTTCTGAAAACCTCGTGTTGATAATCTCCAATACGAATTTCAAAACTACCGTAAACAGAACAAAATTCATTACCCAGTCTTTGCCTTATCGGGGTCAATATTCCACTCGGGTCGTCCCAACATATAGGTATTCAGAATTAAATAAATCGAAACCCATTCGTAGTAACAGACAAGCTCAGATATTCATAGAAAACGTTTGGAATATAGTCGCTACATCTACGGAATATATTAGCTCTACTGCTGCTGAAAATAAAGAAATTTCAACCTTACTTAGATTCGGTAAGGTTTAAAGTTGGGTGGGTAAGAGTGTAGTTTAGAAAAATCATTTTGAGATATTAGGTATTTTGACCCGATGTGGTCTTGTTATCGTTACAATTGGATAAATAAACAAAGAAAGGGCAAATAATGTAACTACGTTTACAGGGAGAATATATTGTGTTTGGTGATGAATGCATCTTTCCATATTATGAACCGTCACTTGTCCCTAAAGGTTCATGAGAAAACTAGCATCAGACAGCATCATCTGGCATTAATGCTTAAATGGACCTTTTTGGTGCAGCCGTGAGGCACACACTGTTGTTATTATTAAAATTTTCATTTTTTTTTCATTTTTAGTTTGTGTTGTTCTGTCTGTTATTCTTTCTTTCTTTTCTAAAAGCTTTTATAAGAGAGGAACTCAAAATAAGAGATGAGATGAGCGGGGGTGATCGCGTAGCACACTTATAATGGCAATCCCATATATTTTAACAGTACAACAAAATCATTGTGTTATTTATGTTGTTGATCACACAAATTTTTCAAACACTTTACTTTGTAAAGTATTATATTCTTTTAATTTTTGTGAATGTGAGGACTATGTGGGTCATTGTTTTTAATTTTGTCTCAGTTAGTTTGTATCATAGTCTGGCAGTTTGAGTAATTTATGCGGTCTACCCAAATATTCACGCTGAAATAATGGTAGTATTTGTATATTAAGTTTTCAACAACTTTGATCATAAATAATTATATATTTTTGTACTAGCTGCGCCCCGCGGTTTCACCCGCGTAAGTCTCGATACCGTGGGAATATCGGGATGAATAACCTATGTCTTAATTCAGGGTGTCAGCTACCTCCATACAAAATTTTATCAAAATTGGTCCAGCCGTTTGGGCGTGAAGAAGTAACAAACATACACACACACACACTCACAAACTTTCACCTTTATAATATTAGTAGTGTGATGTGATTATAGTGTGATTACCACTACAGCCACTAAATCAAAATTCTATTGACGAACGCACAAAATAATCCTCCAATACAAATAATATTTCTAAAAACGAAAAAAAAAGGGTCTGAATCCCGAAATAAAAAGTCTAGCCCAATCGTTTCCAATCTAGTCAGCCATTGGAATGAGTCCCCACAGAGCGATATCAGTAAATCTGTACTAACACATACATACTCGTACATACGAACGTATACGAGTACGTACGACGTGTTCCGAATCGTTACTCGTTTCAATTGTCATGGGATAAACTGACGTCACTGACCCGTCACTCACCGTTTAACATCACTGAAAAACTGTACCATACACATATAACTTGTAGATATTCATAAAGCTGGGCACAGAATCGTGGAAACTATCAATTCATCAATTCTATTTTATTTGTAAATTTTGACTTTCAAAAGTGCCATTTATGTGCCTATTTGAAATAAATAATTTGACTTTGACTTTATGAACGTCATTTTAATTTCACGTATTTGCCAAGAAAATATGACTATGTGCAAGTAATAATAATTACGTTCGCAATTTACTGGAAACTATCCCTAGTCTACACTGAACATGTGTGTAGTACAGGGAGTGTGCAAATACATTGAATAGAATACTCCTTATTATGTGCACTATATATTATATAATTACAGATATAAATGTAGAAAATGTACATATAACGGTGACACAATGAGCGGTCTTATCACTAAAGGCGACCTTTTAAAGACAAGCTTTGAATAGATTAAAGGGAGAAGAAAAGACAATACTGTGGTGTACGATTTACATAATTATACCTACAATACAAGACAAATGCATGCACTGATTGGACAGGTCCACTCAAATTTGTGTGGTTCTTTCCTCAAAAGACCATTTCAGACACGGATCTACATGGTCTTCACATGATCTGACCAAGATTATGTCTGGACTTTAAAACAGACTTTGATCCCTGAGTTTGTTTCGCCTTTTCTTCTCAGGGGTTGTCAGATAGGAAATGTCGGCTACATCTAGATTATTTATTTTTTATTTTTTATATGACATGTAAAAGTGATTCTAATATCCTATTTACAGAATAAACGATTTCATTTCGTTTCAAATAAACATAGATGATTCATCAAAATGGTACTTACGATGCATCTATCAAACGATAGCTATAGTAAGTATGATTGATAAAAAACAATTATTAATACGATCATTCATGACTCTTTCTTAATGATCTAATTATAAGAAGAAGAATATACAATGTCCGTACTAGGATGTCTGATAGAATTCATTGATTGCGAAAAGTATGCTTAACCTTTGCGTAGGAACTATATTATTATCTACTATTGAAGTATATTTTTTTCACTAGACCTGCACATCCAAACAATGTTCTTGCTCCACTCAACATGATATCTTCAATGATATCTAATATATTCAAATAAATAAAAATAATAAATAATAAAATTTAATTATTTTCCAAAACAGGTTACAGACTTAAATAACTTGGATAACAAAAGGGTATTATTAACAGCTAGTGGTAGGAAGTAAGTACTGAGCAAATAATAATCTATGCTGCAGAAATCAGTAGACAATATAATTGGTGAGTCGTGCCTCTTAAACTAGGGTTACCTGTATCTTAAGAGACAGTGTTCAGCTAAGAGATTAATGCGATAAGATTTATACAACTTGTGAGTTGTGTCGATCTACCTAGTGATTAAAAATGTAGGTTAGTTTATTTAGTTTCTAATTAAAATTAAAATAAAGAAAGGAAAAAGAGTTTAAGGAGCATGGGGGTGTGAGTGTGGATGTTTGTATGTGTGTGTGTGTGTGTGTGTGTGGGGGTGTATGTATGTGTTGTGCAAGTCAATCAATAATGCCGGTTAGAACATCAATTCCAAGCACGCTTTCAAGTAATCCTAGCTCCAATTGTTACTTATCTTACTTCATTTATGTCATTTTTTTATTCTACACTCACACCTTCCCATGGGGATAGGCCAAAACTAGAGAACGCCAACTGCTGCGATCCATAAATATTCCTTTTGCTTCGTTTACGTTCATACATCTTACCGGTACAGTCATGAGCACTAATATGTAAACGCTTAGCAGTATTCAAAACCGTTTTTCTCGTGGAATAACGATTGCAACTTTGAGAAAAGATCTATTTCATAATAGTTTGGGTTCCAAAATACTATGTTCGTAGTAAAATAAATTTTCAATCAATATCGTTGCAGGAAATCACTTTTAAAAGTTGCTGAGTGTATACATATTGGTGCTCGTGACTGTACGCCGGTTGTGAGTACTACGCACCTGTGTGTTCCGTATATGTTATATCTTCTAGTTAATAAAAATGTTAAATTCGTTCACTGACGGACAACACAGAGTCTGAACCGCTGGGTCTAAAACTAGACATTTTGCCCAAGAGTTCCTTATTTAGCGAAGGTGTGAACTACGAAAGGAGTTTGAAAATCCATGCCCTAAAGGGGTTAAATAGGGGGCGAAAGTTTGTATGAAATTTCTTCATATTTGGAAATCCCGTCGGGCACAGTGATAGTTATCTCAGAATGTATTATTTAAAACTCAATTCCTATCTAGTTCAGTCTTATATTGTGAAGGACTATCGTATGTTTCTGTGAGTGTAACTTAGAGCTATCATGTTCCGGGTCGTTAGCTGTAGCATCAGCTGTCATGAGCTCTCATCATTCATGGTTTTCATTAAACTTCAGCAAATGTAGTACTCACAGATGACATGTATCGTATTCTTAATAGATTCAACTTGATTATAATATAGATCTTCCATTTCAATACTGCTTTGAAGAAATTTATATATTTACTAGCTGCGCCCCGCGGTTTCACCCGCGTAAGTTTCGATCCCGTGGTAAAGCCACCACTTAGGGGTATAAAAAATAGATACGAGTAGTAGCTGATTCTCAGACCTACTGAATATACATATAAAATTTCATCAAAAACGGTCAAGCCGTTTCGGAGGAGTATAGTAACTAACATTGTGACACGAGAATTTTATATGAAAGATGATTAGAAGAGAGTATGGATTTTTGTGTAAATAAGTCGGTCGTAAATGTATTCAGATTTTGTCGTTAATAATTAAAATGACGTCAACATAATTATTTAAAAATCTCTCTAGGTAACATCTCCATAATTAATAAAATTTCGCCCTTTCTGCACCTTACAAAAATATATTTCCTGTAAATTTCTGCGATGACAAGCTAGTAAGACAATTCCGTTCAATAAGCAGCCGACGAGAATACTCAATGAGGTACCTTCTGCACCCACCTGCCCGGGACTATGATGTCATCGAGGTATAATATTTTTCATTTGACGATACGTTTGATGTAGAGCAATGTTTTACGAGTATTTTTCAATGTTTTTGTGAGGTTAGCAGTGTCAAAAGCTAGTCGTATCTAACATCATAAATTATATCATAAATCGAAGAACGCTGCTAAACTGACAAAGACGCGATTGGCTTTTAAAAATAGGTTTAAAGTGTACTGTTTAAAAAAAATAATCTTCTATTGTGAATTTCAACTTTTTACAAACCGCAGTTGCACGGTTTAAAAACATGTAATTGATGTGTTGTTAAACATGTTGCATTTAATTTAAAGTAAACCTAAGTTACCCAATAAAACAACTAAAATTACAATGCTTTTTAACAGCTACGATTTTTAAATTACACTTTTACCGACAAAGCCGCAGCCATAATAAGTTGCGCTCAGAAAATTTCCCAAGCTGGGACTATTCGAAAAGCCTCCAATCTTGGCTTGGAATGCTCGCAAATCTACCAGCTGGGAAGGCCATGATTCCGGCTGAAATCCCACGTTCATCCGGATAAAATAATGATATGGATATTTTTTTTGTAGGTGAGCTTTGAGAAATGATCTAAAATAAGATTACATTTGCAAGCAACCAAAAGGAGTTGTTACAGTGTTTTTTTATATTATTACAGGAAATAAAATTTATGACCCCCTATAACATAGAACTTTATCATAACTGGCGAAATGTGGCTGTCCTATACAGGGTTATTTTTAAAACGTCAATAACCTCTTAAGGGGTCATTGTACTCATCATTATGAACAACTTTTACTATGGGACCAGCAGTGAAATCGCAAAAAAAAAATCTGCTGTTCCCAGGGCCGGATTTAAAGGAGGGCAACCGGGGCGATAGCCCCGGGGCCTCCACAAACGGGGGGCCCCATCAATAGAGACTTCGATTTTTCCTTTGATATTTTTTTTTCTCTTTTAACTTTACCTACAGTACTTTGTACATAAGTACATGATTATATTAATCTTTAATATTAACAGAAATCATTGATCTATATTTGTTCACTCCAATCAGGTAATCAGTGAAATATCAAAATCTCAAATGGCCCTGAAAAGCACTTGCAATTTACTACTCATCTTGAGGGAGTACCCCAATGGCTCAATGGCTGAGTGGGGTGGTACTTTAATTTCAGATAATTCTTGTTTCCGATTATATTTATATGTGTTTGTTAAATACTAAGAGAATCTACTTGGTTTCGCAATAAATTATTTATTGAAAAACTCGACTGATAAAAATTGATAATTTTATATGGAAAATAATTTAGGGCGAGGGGGCCTCCGTCTTTTGTTGCCCCGAGACCTCTGGACCTCTAAATCCGGCCCTGGCTGTTCCCTACATTTTAACGAATTATTCGAACATAAATGTAGGGACAGCTGGTTTTTTTTTGCGATTTCAGTTTTGGTCTCTCTCTGCCTAACCCTTCGAGGATTATAGGCGAATTATGTTGTATAAATTATTTGTAACGTTTATAAGAGACCTTTTTATTAAGTTATTTATCAAGCTTACTGTATTTATTTATATAATACTTCAAGCATAGAAATGTATAGAGGTGGGGAGGAGACAGCATAGCTGCTTGGGTAACTTTATTGAATGCCGAAGTTAATAAATATAAATGATTTCGATAATTTAAAAATATTAAAATATGCACCCACCAAGAAAGATTTAATAAGCACAGCTGAAAACAAAACAAACTCTGCAACAATCGTTCCCGAAATATAAATCTGTTTCTCAACTCCACATGCCTTGCATTCTCTTTTGAGTTAAAAACGGTATTTTATTTAAAGTTCTGTTTGAAGATAAATATTGTGAACCCTAAGTGAGGCGTCAAAGGGCATCAGCTGAGCTATATCTCACTGTCGAACCGCCAGACGGTCAAGACATCGGTACATTAAACAAACATTTTTCAAAGTTCAGCGAGATCAGTCGAGAGGATTTTATAAACTGTTTCTTTGTTGGTATCAAAGCAAATAACAGTTGAGTGTAAAAAACTATCTATTATTGTTTTTCAATGGAAAAGTCAAAGTTATTTGTTTGTCCTAGTTCAGGGGTCGAGACCTCATTGATGTGACGTGGACTGAAGATTTAGAAAGAAATCACTATTACTATTTAAAGAACATAAAATCATATCCCTGAAAGGTTAGGCAGAGGTGTACCTATGCAGGGTTATTTTTAAAACGTCAATAACCTCTTAAGGGCTCATTGTACTCATCATTACGAACAACTTTTAGGTTTGGTCCCATAGACCAAACCTGAAATCGCGAAAAAAAACCAGCTGTTCTTGTGACGTGTAAAACGTGGGCAACAGCTGATTTTTTTTTCGCGATTTCTGGTTTGGTCCCATAGTAAAAGTTGTTCATAATGATGAGTACAATGACCCCTTAAGAGGTTATTGACGTTTTAAAAATAACCCTGTATATTACAGCCACATTTCGCCAGTTATGTTTAAGTCCCATGTAATAATGTAATAGGGGGCGAGCCTATTGCCATCAACCGGTCACAAATCCAGACTCCGGACTGCACCCAATAACACTTTGCCTGACCTGTGAATTGAACCCAGAACCTCATGCTCAGCAGTAGCGCTGGCGACCTAGTGGTCGCCAGCGCTACTGCTGACCAACGACGCAATTGATGAGATGAGATTACTATTTATTTACATTAAATGCGGTACATTAAAGAAGATGAAAATAAAAATCGCCAAAAAAAAATCAGCTGTTCCTTACATTTATGTTCTGATAACTCTTCAAACAGCTGATTTTGTTTCGCGATTTCAGGGTTGGTCCGATAGTAAAAGTTGTTCATAATGATGAGTACAATGACCCCTTAAGAGGTTGTGCGTTAATTCTGGGACATGTTGTATACACAAAATAAAATATTGCTGTTAAATACAACATAAATTTGTAGTATATAAGACACCATTTAACCCAACATAAAAGCAGTAGTCTGCGTGATGGTGCCGGACGTAAAGAATGGCACTTCGTAAAAGGCGACTAAGGGACTTATTAGAGAATAGGCAGCAGCGTTCTCTATTTATTTTAACACCATACTTCGGTCGCCAACCCGCTTGCCAAGCGTGGCGATTATGGCAAACCCCCCTCTTTGGAGGAGGCCTATGTCCAGCAGTGGACGTCTTTCGGTTGTAATGATGATGATAATGATGAAAAGCAGTAGTTACAGTTATAACTAATAGCAAGATTATCTAGAAATTAATGAAATAATGATACAAATTGTTTTATATTTACTAACATTTTCCTAATAATAAATACTTATCATTCTTTCTTTGACATATTTTCCTTTACCAACAAATCCACATGTTTAAACTCCAATACTTCTCTTCATACACAATTTCCTCATCTACTTCAACATCAAAACTCCTTTCATTAGCAAACCTGAAACTAACACAAAACTTGTTTACACAAAATTACCTATCTTCCATGGAATCACTAGCAGCACCAGGTTCTAAGACTACTGGTTCCGGGTTTCAGCACCAAAAGTAACCACAGCTAATACTTTGGCCGAACTTTGGCATTCCTTTCCTTAAAGTTTCCGGTGCACTTTGCTACGGAATCTGGCTTTAGGTATAGCGTTCCTTTATTTCTTGCTGTTCTATTTTGAATTCTTTATTGAGAATGGGAAGGTATTATTACTTGGAAGGGTTTGTGAAGTTTGCTTTGTATGGATATTTTTTGTAGCAAAATTAGTGTTGTACATTGATATATTAACATGATGTATGATGATTGACATTGATAGTGGGTTAGTCTCTAACATCACGTAAATATTAAATGGACCCGATATCGTGCGTCATGTGCTCGACAACCGAAATAGATAGACATTACGCGGGCTATAGCGGGAACGAGATAGCAATAATTGTCATTATTAAACAAACGCAAACCGGGAGTAATGTAGGGAAAAAAAAAAAAAAAAAAGATTGTGTCCTTTCCCCTAATGTATGCGGTCCAAATCGAAGAGCGCGTACCATATCTTCCTATTTAATATAATAAATTAATAAATAATAACTCAAATAATATAATGACCTCATATTAGAAAGCAACTTAAGGATATTCAGTTTAATAGTGTGTTGATCTTTAATTAGATTTTCAATAAACAATTTCTAATAAGGAAATTAGTCTGGAGTACCCAAATAATGAGGGCGTCTGAAGAAAAATTTTGAAAAGAGTAACCGTTGTGTTTGTTGCCGGCTTTTTTCCATAGGAAACGACCAATTAGAACCGTGCACTTAGCTTCTGACGTTTCATAAGTGCTTAGGTAGATTGAAGTGAAATAAAATATTTTTATTTTGATTTTGAAACAACCATAAGCCTCTGCTTCAAAACTGTTCCGATATTTTATAGAATAATACAAACGAAACACAATGCCCACAGCTATCAGACTCAAGGCAAAAACAGTATTCGAATATTTTCCGACCAATCAAGTTTATCGCAGAAAAAACCTCACACCGACTGACTGAAAAGAAAAGAAAACAAACACTATCACGGCTGATACCGAAAAACGATAAGAACAGGCATCGAGGCGGAAACTTTTAGGGCTGGCGCAGCCCAGGCGCAGCACAGCGCAGCTTTTCCTGGCAAACAATTATCCCTTTAAGGCGCTGACAAGAGGCAAATGATGAAAGTAGGCTTGTCTTAAACAAAAAAATAGCCAAATCTATATAGTTTGTGGTAGCGGAAGAAATATATGTTATTCTTGAATATATTTCTCAGTACTTGGTTGTTACCAAAACACGTTTAGAAAAAAAATCTTGATACAAATTAACGGTAAACTAACCCTTTACTTTGAGTCTCAATCCAAAATATCTGTATTAAATATCAACGTACGGTTGGTATTTAATTAATAACAAGAACGTCTTATTTGTTTGCAGAACTTGGTTGTTTTTTATTTTCGATTACTCAACTAATTTTTGAGTAAATAAATAATTACTTTGTATTTTGCAATAAATTACAAGCGTTGTATCATCGTGCTTCTCTTTCTTTTGTATGCAGTCTGACAGTGACAGCGGTTTACCTGTTGTCAGCGTCTTCATATAATTATATATTTTAATACCACCCTGTTACTGTTCCACTGATGGGCAAAGCCATCTCATACCTACACAGAAGGCACCAGCATTAATCACCACGCTTGCACAAGGTGGGTTTGCGATTTCAGACTTAAAGGGACGATAACCGACTTTTAATGATTTTATACTAAAGATCACGCCTAAACGAGTAATGTTAATGATTTGAAAAAAATATATGATAAATTAGAGCATTTTCTCAATAACTTAATATGTGAATATTTTGGATTATGTTTATATGACATAGTGAAATTAATTTGTAAAGTTATGTCTAACGCGGATAAAAACTGTGTATGGCGCAAAATCTACCAAGCATATTTTTCTAAAACCTTCACCAATTATAGATAACTTAATTATTGATCTTTTAGTATACGCATTTTATTAAAATACCTTTTGGTTTGTGTACAATAAATTAATAATGCGTCAAATTGTGGACAGCGCTCCTTGATGGGCGAGTCCTAATTACTGGCTGAACGTACGACGCGTTGCGTGAGCTCAGTAGAGAACACGCAAGCTAACCACTCAAGGTCACTGGCATATATCTGCGTCTTAAATAGGAGAGCAGCTCAGAGGCGTACCTCTGAGCTGCTCTGCGACTGTACGTAAAGTCGAAAATAAATAACCTTAATAGTGTACTATTTAGGTTATTTATTTACGATTTTATTTACAGTAAAGGCTCTTGTAGACAGGCGCGACGCGACACTAGTATCACAATTTCTATGTAAACTTCATGGACCATGTCGCACCCGCGATATCGCACCAGTCTACACGAGCTTTACCGCAATGTTGATTTTTGTTTGGCAGCCACTCTTCGCCAGGTCTGCGGGCGCCCTTAGAGGCAAAATTATTGGTAGTTTATTTCCAAGCGATTTGAGAATGGCAAAACAACATAAAGAATAATTTAGAGGTTGTGTGTCAGTTGCAGTATCTTGGAAATATGAAATTTTAATGCTTTGCCGTGCAAAAGTTTTGAGATTCGACTGTAAATATGGCTCCGTCGTAACTTACTGTCTTGTTCAAAGTTATTCGGAAGATTGTGAATTTGTTATCATATTGTGCTTCCGGTTACTTTGTTCTCGATATGCTCTTGCTCCTGTTAAATTTTGTAATCAATTTATGAGTTGGAATAGAAAGCTTTGGCTTTCAAAAAGTTGTTCTACCAACGAATATAAACGGTTTGATTAGCTTAAGGAATGATCTCTCATTTTTCGCCATAATTCAAACTCGGTTTCAAATTGAACAACAAAGCTAGTACAGTACAGAAGGCCGCACGTCAATTTAAAAAAAAAACTAGTATAAGCTGGCGTCTAAATCTATTGAAACTAGTATAAACCAGGGACCACTTTGGTTACCCATTGAAAGGGTTTTCGATAGGGTTTTTCATGTCCTATCAATGGGTTTCTAGTATAAAACCCTTTCAATGGGTTACATCATGATAAAGGTAACCCATTGAATGGGTTACCCCTTCGAAAGGCTTAACCCATAACCGGGGTTGTACGGTCCCTGATTGAAACTACTATAAGCTGGTCTCTTAATCTATTGAAACTAGTATAAGCTGGCCTCTTAATCTATTGAAACGCGTACTACACTAAACTCCGTGGTTTATATAATTAACTAAAGGCAAACAAAAACGATTCTACGTGACGAGAGAGCTGTCAAATGCGTCTGGTTATCCGACCAGACGTAATACCTGTCACTTCAGTTGACATGCTACGTCACAGTTGTAATCTTCAATTTAGCAATGTTATAATGCGTTGAGATTAGAGAACCTGTTTTTTTGGGCTTACATTTACGAAGAGTAGGTTAAGAAGAAAAGCAACATCCCATTTCTTCCCTGAGGTGTCGTAAAACGCGACTAAGGGACTTATTAGAGAATGGGCAGCAGCGTTCTCTATGCATTTTTAAAACCATACTGCGATCGCCAACCCGCCTGCCAAGCGTGGCGATTATGGCAAATCCCCCCCCCCTTTTTTTGGAGGAGGCCTATGTCCAGCAGTGGACGTCTTTCGGCTGAAATGATGATGGGGTTAAGAATAACTGGTACAGTTCAACTGTACATTAATAAAAGAGGAAACTTTCGAAAATAAATTTAATTTGGATATAACGTATTTTTAAATATGAAAATCTATTTAAAAAAAAACCCTTTACGATTTATTTACCTTTCAGTTACCTAAACCATTGCCGCCTTAGTACAAAACAAGATTTATATTTTTTGACATGGCTTAAAACATGGAGCCAGTTTTTGTAATAAGAACGTAACAGTGATTGAAATACCGGTCTCTATACAACACTTAAAACTTAGGTCGGTACTATGTTGTTAGTTTCATAATAAGAACTTTACCATAGACGGAATAAAGTTCGAAATTCAATAATGGCTCCATGGTTTAAAGCTGGGTCTGAAGATAAACCTTGTTTTGTAATATGACGGTTGGAGTTTAAAGGCTCAAGGCCAAAGTGTTACCACCGACGTACGGTCTATCTTATAACGATCTGCGGAGCGAGCACGGCCTACTGTGACATGACTTGAGTCACACATTTTATCACAGTTTGAGCGATAAAACTGTTTTGTCATAAAATGCTAGTACAAATTGACATGTCATAATTTATCATGTCTTGTCACAAACTTCTTGACACGCCCGTGCTCGGACCGCAGTGCGTATAAGAATCGTTGACGATACTGCTGTTATTAGGGAACAACACAGAGCAAAAACGTCTCAACAATATCATAAGTTCATAACATCGTAACACACCTGTTTTCCCCGAAGGGTATGTGGGGGAACTATTATTAAAAAAAAAAAAAAAATCGTTTATTTCGACCAACAAGGATCATATTATGCACAAGGTGTTTTATCAAATTAAAAATATAATAAAAAACACACTTTTAGACATACCACATAAAACACATTACCGACCTTGATTGCTCAGTATGTGAACCATACAGCAATAGTTCAGGTACTGGCAATCGAACCTCTGCGCGAATACCCTCAGGATGCCGCTGGAGCTAGCCCGAACCCTGCGCACCAGGGATGTACACCGTTTTCGCATAGTAGAATAGAAACAGTCTACATGCGACTCGGCGAACATCCCTGATGCGCTGCAGAATCGGGGCAGCCCCATCAGCATCCACATGCATTATAGTACAGCCACATTTCGCCAGTTATATTTAGGTCCCATGTAATAGGGGGCGCGCCTATTGCCATCAACCGGGCACAAATCCAGGCTACGGGCTCCTACTGAAAAATTCGAGATGGAAAAACCCAATAACACTTTGCCCGACCCGGGAATCGAACCCAGGACCTCATGCTGAACAGTAGCGCTTGCGACCACTAGACCAAAGAGGTACAACAATATCATTCATCAGTAACTTCAGCCGAAAGACGTCCACTGCTGGACATAGGCTTACCCAAGCGCCGCCACTTCGACAGTGCTTGTCATTTGGAGGGGGGAAAGGAGGGGGGCATAATAGCCACGTTTAGCAGATGGGTTGGCGATCGCAGTAGTGTGTTAATACATAGAGAACGCTGCTGCCCATTCTCTAGTAAGTCCCTTGGTCGCCTTTTACGACACCCACGGGAAGAAATAGGATGGTGCTATTCCTTACATCCACATGGAACACAACAATATCAGTTGTCTCAAACGTTCAGAATGCAAAAATAAAACAATAATATCAATACCAATCGACAGAATGCTCACATCTAATCCAGTTTACATTAAAAAATGGCGGTTGTCAAAAATTCGTTTTCATTTCGATGACGATGCGTAAAGCGGGCCTTGACAGGCTCACTCGTGTAGCAATGGACAGTGGTTCTTAAACTGTTTGAGATGAACAATGGGGTGCAAGTACGGTTGAAGTCGCGTTGTGTTTCATTGGACGGTTTAATAGAAGACAGGGTGTTTTGGCTGTGTTATTTGATTGATTTGAATTGATGCATTAAGGATTATGTTATTGTTATCCCAAACTCAAAGCATGTATCCTACTATCCTACGAATATTATAAACGTGAAAGTTTGTAAGTATGAATGGATGGATGGATGGATGTTTGTTACTCTTTGATGTAAAAACGACTGGACCAATTTTGATAAAATTTTGTATCGAGGTAGCTGACACTCTGCATTAACATATAGGCTACTTTTTATGCCTATATGCCCACGGGATCGAGACTAACGCGGGTGAAACCACGGGGCGCAGCTAGTTTCATATAAACCAATTACAGGCACTTTTGAATTGTCAAGGGGTCGGCACTCAGAAAGATGAAGCTAGTATAATCCAAAGCGTATCCATTTCTCGTAGTCCTCATTTACTGCAAGTGTTTATTGTTTCTTTCATATTAATAAACTTTAATAACATGGACTTAATACTCCTGTTTAACTATTCAGTGTATAAGCTGCTTTAAGTTCTTATGTATCCACAATTTCAGGCTAGTTTCGATAAGATTGTTCTGTTTGTTTACGCAGGTGGACTTAAAGCGTCACAACAAGTGGGTACAATATTGTTTCCAAAAATGTCATAAACACATGAAACTTTGAGCACAGCTGCCAGAACCAATCAACGGCCCGTCAACCTCGCGATATGGTAGCGTATCGTTAACCAATCACATGACAGCTGACGACCGATTTGAAACCTTTTTCAAAATATTTTTGCCCATTTTTTTTTTACATTGCAATCACAAACGTCGTGTGATCAGATTACAAACGGTTTTTTTTTCTTTATTTTTGGCTATGCTTCGATAGAAAACCTTTGATGTATAGCGAGTATTTTTTCGATTCCAATTTTGAAAGCTGGTAGTAAAAATAATGGTGGTACAGTGAATACTTCATCCGGATGAAATATTGATGACGGATTTTGGATTTAGGCGATTTGTGTCTCTGGTTTTGGGACTGTTTTTATTCTGTTAGTTTATTATTTTGGTTGCTTTCAGCTGTAGTGTATAAGCATTGAAAATATTGACTGTAGTACAGTTAAATGTGGTCTGGTGTTATACCTAAAATAAAAACTCGATACAATTGTCATATAACACGTGGACTGCTACAGAAAACACACTGCATATATAAACTTGAGTAAAAAAACCGACCAATAAACGCCGAAAAAAATCCCCTTTTTTCCCCTTTCTTTTTATTTAACTTTTTTTTTTTATTATCTGTTGTTATAGCTTAGTATAGCATAGTACGGTTAACAGACAGGAGGAGGGATGGATGTACGGTCGGACAGGCGAGCCCTATTGTTAGGGCCCCGTTGGCAACTTTTGTGTCCTAAAAGTCCAAATCATAAATAATCCAACACAGCACGCCAAAAAACCATAAAACTCCCATAAAGCAACTCGTGCAAACAGATTAATTATAAACAAGTTAATTATTAAATTTAATTGGCATTTGACCGTAACGTGCCTGCGTAACTATAGAACTAAAAGTTCTACTCCAGGGGTCGAGTTTCATTAAAATTTCTAAATTAAAATGCCAATAGTTTGTCACCCCTGTGTTGGGAGTTTGTTGGCGGAACGTTCAGGGAAACTTATGTGAGGGTGAAAATGTACTAGTTTTGTTTATGTGAGTAACACATAATAATTACTAGCTCTTTTATAATATATGTTATTGAATAGGCCGCAGGACATAGTAAGGACCCGTTCCATAACAATAAAGTTCGGGGTGGCAAACCTAATCTATTAAAAAATAAAAATAATATAATAAAATAATAATAAGCCTACATGGGCACTTATGAAACGTCAGAAGCTAGGTGCACAGTTCCAATTGGTCGTTTCTTATGGAGAAGAGCCGGCAAGAAACTCCACGGATACTCTTTTTAAAATAAATTGGCTTTTACAATGTTTTCAAATTACAGTTTGAATAGGTATGAGAGGACAGCGTAGGCCCGTCAAAAGTACCAGGTGCTTAACAAAATAGATAATGGTCTACAGATCTACAGTCTATTAAGCCTACAACGTCCTCACATTGACAAAAAAACAATATAAAATACGATTAAAATGATAAAAGTTAGAACCTTGTTGAAATTAAAATTGCAGGTTTAATAATGTCAAATAAGAAAAACATTACCTATGTCAGCGAAGTTTGTAAAGAAAAGAAAAGTCCATTAAGTCTAACAGGTTTTGTTAATACAAAACATTACAAAAAAAAACGATATAAAATATTATTAAAATAATAAAATTTAGAACCTTGTTTAAATTAAAATTGTAGGTATACAGTATGTAACAAAAGCCCTGTTGTTCCTTTTAGGGATGTATACATTTACCTACAAGCACAACATTGGTGGAATTATAATTTAAAAAAAATAAGAATTGGCTAGTCGAGAAGTCAAAATCAAAGAACTAAAGAGGTAAGAAATCAGTTAAACATTACAAATATTAATAATTAAATATTTATTTTAATTATTTTTGTTGAACAGTTTTTACAAATGACTTGCTTTATTACGTGTGTATACCGATTCTTAAAACGTAGGTAGAAGGAACAACAAGGTTTTTGTTACATATTGTATAATGTCAAAGAAAAAAAAAGATTATGTCAAGGAAGTATGTAAAAAATAATTAACATAAACATCGCAACTTGGGAGCAGTTAATAGACATTTACATAAATTTTTGCCCAAGTTCAGCTCTGAAAATACATGTGAGATTGATAAGCAAAATCGGTACCTAGCTGCCATTATTGAACCTACGACTTCATACTTTGAGGCGCTAAATGATATTAATATCCATCGAACGTTCATTCACCCCTTCGTGCCTCAGAAAGCACGTTAAAACGTTGGTCCTGGCTGCGATTCGTAGATCTTTGACAAGATGGTAACTGGTAGTCTGAAGTCCAAAATTCTGACAACCAGTCTTACCATCGCGTTACCCAGTAAGAGTGCTTAAGTGCATCCGTAGCCCCCGATGTAAGTGTGCGAGGGTACACGGTTTTAGTCAGTAGAAGTCTGACAGTACCCTCCGTCCGTCCCAGCGCGGAGGATATCCATGAGGATTTACACCCCGCTACCAAAAAGAAATAGCTGGCATTCGTAGATCTTTGACATTCGTTACGGGGAGTCAGAAGCCCGAAAGTCTGACAACCAGTCATACTGAGGGGTATGGTATTACCCAGTAACTGGGTTGTGGAGATCAGAGAGGCAGTGGCTCCATGTAAAATAGTAGTATTCAGCCAATGATGTATTACCTTATGCGTTACCTGCGCTCAATAATGACAAAGTAAATGCCAGGCAATTGCCTGACATTTACAAGAATAACTATAATTATTACGTACGCGCCAATGAACATACATCAGCTAGTGACGTAACTAAATATGTATGTTTATCTCTTTCTAACAACAGTTATCGGTATAGGAAGGGTATAGGTCTTTCCTTTTCTTCGCGCACTGCATGATTATACGCAAGTATGTAGCTACATTCATGGCTTTCGCTGTTTTTGAGTGCACTAATGTTCGTGTATGACGCGTCTATTTAGAATACGTCATTGTATTCAGCTTCATCTGGTTAGACTGGAAGCTAACCCGAATATAGTTGGGAAAAAGCTAGGCAGATTGATTGAACTTCATATTTTTAAAGTACCTTCCTAAGTCCATAAACCTCCTCCACACCTATATGAAATTAAAATGAAAATTGAAGAAAAAAACCGGCCAAGTAAGAGTCGGACTCGCGCACGAAGGGTTCCGTATCCATAAAAAAAAACTACTTACTAGATCTCGTTCAAACCAATTTTCGGTGGAAGTTTACATGGTAATTTACATCATAATAATATATATATTTTAGCTTTATCATTCACATATTTTAGAAGTTACGGGGGGACACATTTTACCACTTTGGAAGTGTCTCTCGCGCAAACTATTTAGTTTAGAAAAAAAATATATTAAAAACCACAATATCATTTTTGAAGACCCATCCATAGATACCCCACACGTATGGAAACGATGAAAAAAAAAATTTGAGTTTCAGTTCTAAGTATGGCGAACCCCAAAATTTATTGTTTTTTTTAATTTTTTGTGTGAAAATCTTAATGCGGTTCACAGAATAATCTACTTACCAAGTTTCAACAGTATAGTTCTTACAGTTTCGGAAAAAAGTGGCTGTGACATACGGACGGACAGACAGACAGACATGACGAATCCATACGGGTTCCGTTTTTTGCTATTTGGCTACGGAACCTTAAAAACAGTTTCAGAAAGAGGACTAACCTATACTTGGACAAAAAACATTTGATAGTTCCTCATTCCAAATCTAAAAACTTTTCCAATTAAAAGGAGAAACGATGGACAGAAACAACGCTATACAAAACACGTATGCAAGAGAGAGACAAAGATAATGAAATAGTTGCAGAAGTGAGCACATTGCGCGATTTAATTAAGCATTTTAATTCATTTTAATTAAAGTTTGTTGAGAGTGATTTCCCTCGTCGCAGTGTTTTGTTTCTGAATCAAACGGAAGGATTGGTGTGAAGGAAGCAATGTATCTGGGTTAAGTGATTTTACCACATATTAAGGCTTGTTCAGACTGGTGCACTGACTGTCGCGCCCGCTATATCGCGCCAGTCTGCACGAGCCTTTATACAGCGTACATTTGGTTCGATTAGGTATTGAAGTTTTGTATCGGACAGATTTTTTCGCAATTACGATGTTGGTCCCATAGACAAATTTGTTCAGTTTGACCACACCCTTAAATATGAGCACACATTTCTGAGACTATATTGTAAGTCTGTATTGTGTAAATAACGTGGAAATACATGGCCTTACGTTTAGGATTAGTCAGTTCTTAAATGTATTTATGTGGAAGAAAAAGGAGCATGTTACGAAAAAGTTTTCTAAGAATAGTTATAGTTGTAGATAACCAACCAGTTACCAAGCGGCATTGGGTTGTGGAGGTCAGAGAGAAAGAAGAAAGAAAGAAAAATAATTTTATTTGTCACAGGAAATCGTTTTTTTTTTTTTTTTAATTTAGCGTGGGTTTGCTTTTGATCTTAGTCTAGGGCAGAGATGACAGAGACAAAGTCGACGATGGAGTGAGCTTACCCAGAAGAAGCCTGTTCACTCTAACTTTATGGAGAAAAATTATGCGTATATGTCTGGTGTTCTGTGAGAGAAAGTATGCAAGGGAGTCTACTGTTCCATGTTAGTTTTAATAATGCAAAATTAAATTAAATTAAATTGAATCTGTATAACATTTATACAAAATATGTTAATATTAATATTTTTTGTGCTTCTATGTTAGTTAATGTAATTGGTGTTGTACCGTTTTGATTAACTATAAATAAAATAAATAAATAATAAACTTTGAAGAGATTAGGGTTGTATGCATTCGGAAACACAGACGCAGATAGACGTGCATACGAAGACATTATATGTAATTAACTCGTAGGTAAACATTACACAAAACAGATCTACATATAATCACGAGCACAAAAAACAAATAGTCGGAAGCTGCACGTCACGACTGTGACAAGAAGGCAGAAGGCGGATAGGCAGTTGCTCCATATAAAATACTGATATCCAGCCGGACTGGAAGCTGACCCCAGCATACTTGTGAAAAGGCGAGGCTGCTTGATTGAACGTGGAAATACATGGGCATGGCTTCTGTTTATAATAATGCATGCCTCTTGGTCCGTACTTGAGTGTATTTATTTATGTTATTTTATTAAGGATTGTGATCCAGTTCCATGTGGTGCCAGATATAAAGAATAGCACCACCCTATTTCTTCCCGTGGGTGTCGTAAAAGGCGACTAAGGGACTTCCTAGGGAATGGGCCTCTATGCATTTTAACACCATACTGCGATCGCCAACCCACCTTCTTTTGGGGGAGGCCTATGTCCAGCAATAGACGTCTTTCGGATGAACTGATGAATGATGATGAAGGACTAAGGATATTGTGATTATGTGAAGGAATAAGAAGCAAGAAAAGGTTGTGCTAAAGATGAATTGTAAGAGGTAAAAAAATGCTGAGATTACGATCGATAGAGATGCATGAAATGACCTGTGATGGCCTTATCCCCATTAGTTAGGGCTCAGCATAGCACCCCATTCATTTGGGCTCAGTATAGCATGCTGAGCCCAAATTAATGCGGATAATGTCATCACAGTAATAAATGTCATCTTAAAAACATCGAACGTGCGCCGCGCATACTGGGGCATAGCTATGAGTGTCTGCACAGTGATGGACTGACTTTGTGTGAGTGCGCAAACATTGAGGTGGTGGAGGAATACAAGTACCTGGGTTTAGTCATAGACAACAGCTTCTCATGGAAAACACACTATACACTTATGTGACAAACTTAGGTATGTGCTTGTAAAATTCCACCACCTTAGTTTTGTGCTGGATAGGGCAACACTGTACATGGTCTATTATGCACTGGTGGACTCACTGGTTTCTTATGGGCTGGCATGCTATGGTAACACATTTAAAACATATTTGGATAAAATAAAAAAATTGCAAATCAGATTCATGAAACTATTAGTAGATAAAAACACAAAAAACCGTTGTAAAAGTAGTGATTACGAAGACTTATTTTTGGAATGTCAAATGCTGCCGGTCCATGAGAGGGTAGTGTTGTCAGTAGCTTTAGAACAGTATGGTAGCAATGAATTTAAAAACAATATAATACGCACAAGATCTCAAAGAATTAGTAACATGAAAAGATTCAAGGCTTCTACATACCGGGGCGACATGTCGCGCGACGCGACGCGACACAAAGGCACGTCCCGCGAACCGCGGGAGCTTTGTGCCGCGTCGCGTCGCGCGACAAGTCGCGCCGGTATGTAGAAGCCTTTATAGTGCCCACTTGTAATAATTATTATGGTCGAAGGTGTAGAACTTTTTTAGTCCCAACTATTTCTAATAACCTTCCAGTAGATATAAACAGCTGTATCACAAAAACCTCCTTTAAAAATAAAATACTTAAGTACCTCTTTCATATGTTTTGTGAAAACCTCGCTGCAGAGGATACATAAAAGGGAAAAATATAATTGTTTGTATGTGCCTATTGTACCTAAGTGAAAGTGTCATTATAAAAACCAAATTATAAAAACTGCTGTGCAGTTTGGCAGAAGTAAATGTTCTGTCTTTATATTATTAATCTGAATAAACACTTTTTCATTTTCATTCATTTTTATTGCTTACACAAATGCGTTACTATGTCAAAATAAATATGCATTGCTGAAATTTCTCAGTAACAGCCAGGAATCTGGATTTTTGCCCGGTTGATGGCAATAGGCTCGCCCCATATTACATGGGACTTAAACATAACTAGCGAAATATGGGTGTACTACTAGGGCACCTCTGCCTTACCCCTCGGCCAATACAGGCGTGATGATAGGCATTGCCCTGCCTGCTTGCATTCATGCACCAAATACAAAAAATAATTCAAGCAATGTCAGTATAAAGCCATAAAAGCGACGCGCTTATTAAAATAAAACTGTCCCACGATAAAATTATCATACAAATATGTAAAACACACTGAGTTTTAATTAAACATTCGACTATAGTGATTTCCCCTGTCGCCGTGGCTAGTTCATGCCGCTCTGTTGTTCAACTTGAATTCTAGGTACCGTGTATATACTCGTATGTAGCCTACCCTGTATATTAATACGACAGGATAGACAAAGAATAAAAACTTTTACCAAAAAAAAAAAACTTTTTCCAAAAAAAAAAAAAACTTCTTCCAAAAAAAACACAAAAAAGTGAAAAATTACTTTCATTTCGGAAGTCGGTGTCTTTGGATCAGAATTTTAGTTTTTCGCACCGACTTTGTAGTTTATTTTTTATGGAAGTCGGTTTTTTTTTTTTTGTAAAATAAGTTTTTTATCTTTCCCTTTTTAGTGGGTCAGTTTGTAAATCTAAGTTACAATAGCATAATGTCAAATCCTCATCACCTTTTACAGAGTATTGCCCTTCCCGATGTAGGGACGTTAATTGTTGAGGAGTTCTCCTGGTCAGAACCAGGAGAACTGGAGCTCCACTTCACCATATGAATTGTGACGAGCATAAATTGCTTAGCAACCATATTAAAGAACCTAATCGAATCGCAACCTGTGAAATACTTATTATTAAGTAGTTCCGGTGTCATCTGTGGTCTTCATCATCCGTTCCACTTCACCAAATGGTGCTTTCCGAGAAAAAATGCACGAATTACTATAAAATATATCCAAATCGCTATAGGTGTGCCTATATAATTTGAGGATTTCCGTCGATTTCCATGAGATCCCCTCATCAGATTCTGACTTGGTGACAATGGAATCACCTCGAGAGCATTTCCTTTCAAACTAAAGAAGATTTTTTAATATGGGTAAAAAAATAAAAATAAACACAGACGAACATAACTTTTATAACCTCCACCTTTTTGGAAGTCGGTTATAAAGGGAAAAGATAAAAGTAGAGGTTCCTCCTCTACCTTTATCAAAAATTGAAAAAAATTAAACTATACATTAAAGATGTATAGTTTAACAGGGGTTAATAAATAACGTACTCAAGCCATAACGTGCCCACTGCTGGGACACAGGCCTCCTCTCTTTGACAGAGTATAGTGGCAAATACCTATCTGCGGACTGTGTATATTTGCATTTTTGCTGATTAAAATTACCAAGTCACTTGACACAACTATCTTATTTGTTAAAAAGTCCAAAATTAAAGTAATCTTTACAAAAAAAACCGGTCAATATATACCGGTCGTACGTATATATGATGTTGATGATTTCTGAAAAACTGTGCTATTTATAGACATCGTTTTATTTTTCCTGTAAACTTTACATACACTTCTATCACATAGTATAATTTCAGATTTTGATCTATGCAAACTTTGGAGATAAGAGAGGGAACGGTATTTTTTTTTTTAATTTTCATCAAAAGTCGAAAACTATCCTGCCAACAAAAAAAAAAAAATACGTTTGAGAATGTGCAAATAGCGCTCTTTCATATGATGCCCCATATGGCCTAGTATCAATCCCTACATCAATTTCTTTCTTATTTGCAAAATAGTTGGGCAAACGTCATCAAAAACTATTCTACATTACAAGTTTATAGCATTAGTAGTTCTTGAAATATCCAGGTGTGACAGACAGACAGACTTAGTCTCATCGTAAGGAACCCTAATAAATGAACCATGACGCCTATAATAGCTTTAATAAAGGTCACAACATAGGGAGTAGGCCACAATCCACCATGCGGGCCCAGTGTGGGTTGGTAACAGGAGTGTGTTTTCTACTAACACATTACAACAGTAGAATAAAAAATGGATCTAATTAAATCCCAGCAAAAATATTTCATGTAAAGAAGGTTGCCGAGACTTACATAACGTTTTCAAAAGGTTATCAGGTCTAACGTAGAGCCAAAGCACTAAATCTACAAGGCCCTGAATCTACAAACCTTAATTCTTGGTCAAATTTACGGCAAAAGACGGAAGTGCCCTAGCGGTTTTGATGAGCGAGTGAGTAAGTCAGTTAGCCAGTGAGTCAGTGACGAAATCTACCTATTTGAGGTATTTATAAAATCCAAAGTGTAAAAGCTAGACAGATGAAACTTAGTGTGTTTTATAATTCTACTAACTACATCATAAACTGAGAAATTTAGCTCCCTAGCATTATCCAGACCGACGCTATGAGGGTTTTTAAATACGACGAAACGCTTCGAGAAAAAAGCAGAGAGGGGGGCAAGGCCCCTGCTTTTTTTGGCTCGTCTTGGCGCTACCGTGCCCCAAGATAAAGTTATGGATGGATCAGTTATAGAGGCTCTTGGTTATGAGAACTGCTAACATAACACACGTTGATAATGGATTGCTTGGTACCAGATGCCACAGAAATATAATAACGGTTTATGTCTTGACCGTATTTTCTTCTCAAGTTGCCACCTGGAGGCTCGAAGTTATTGTAAGTCTAAACAATAGTTAAAATAATATATAAATATGTAGTCATACAAAAAGAAAATAATAGCCATTTCCTGAGTTTTGTGTATATTTTAAGGACATCAAGTAACGATGGTAAGTATGTGAGCAAGAGTGGTAATCATTGCTTGTTCCTTCTTTGCATCCTCATAATATAAAAAAACAGGACGCTCTGGATTCTAGAGCGTCCCATTTTTATGAATTCTAGACTAGAAGAACATATAGTGACCTAATTGGTGATGTTCTTCAGAAAGGTCAGGTGCGTAGTACTCGCAACCGGCGTGCGTGTATGACAAGATGTGTGAACGTTAATGAAGCAAAACGAGTATGTAAGCATCGTAGCAGGTAGCTTCTGTAGTGTCTGCCTACCACGAGGAGAAAAAGGCGTAACTTTATGTATGTGCGCATACAGTATCTTTAATTTTGGCCTGTGTATCCTATGACAGACAAACTGACAAAAGGATTACGCCTACCGCTTTTGCCACTAACATCCCAAAAAAGCCAGCCTCCATACAAATACGAACATAAATTATATATAACTGAAACGCCGAGAATGCTGAAAACTTTGTACCATTATAAACAGTTGGAACTAATTAAAATGGCCGTCTCACGGGCTGAAGAAATGGGAACAGACGCGAAACAACCCTGTATTTAGGTCACTGGTATTATTTATGTTCTAATTTTTTTGTGAAATGAGTTTCATTGATTTCTCTGTTGTATTAAAATGACATCATTATTATTGTGAAAACGCGGAAATAACACACGATTGAATTTAGAACTTTATTCCGACTTTGGTAAAGTTCCTAAACACAAAACTGACAACTTAGTACCGAACTAAGTTTTCAGTTTTGTATAAAGAACGGTATTTCAATCACTGTTACGTTCTTATTACAAAAACTAGCTGAATGGTTTAAGCCATGTCAAAATATAAATCTTGTTTTCTACGAGTAATGAGGCAGTAGTTGTTTTGGGTGCTAAATACAGCCTAGATAGAGACACTTTTTAACCGACTTCCAAAAAGGAGGAGGTTATAATATGTTCGGGTGTTTTTTTTTTTTTTGTTCACCGATTTCTCCGTCAATTATAGTCAATAATATTTTTGTTTTGAAAGGGTATTATACTCCCGAGGTGGTCCCATTGCCCCCAAATCAGAATCTGATGAGGGGATCCCATGGAAATCGAGGGAAATCTTAAAATTTTATAAGCAAACCTATAGTGATTTGGGTATTTTTTATAGTAACTCGTGCTCTTGCTCTCGAAAAGCCCATTTGGTGAAGTGGAACTGATGATGGAGACCACAGATGGCCACCGGGACAATATAATAGTAAGTATTTAACGGGTTGCGATTCGATTAGGTACTTTAAGTGGTTGCTAAGCAATTTATGCTCGTCACAATGCATATGGTGAGTGGCAGTTCGCCTGGTTCTCACCAGGAGAACTCCTCAACAATTAACGTCCCAGTATCGGGAAAAGCAATATTTTGTAAAAGGTTGAGCAGTTGAATTTAGGCTATTGTAACTTAGACAAATTAAAAACTGACCCACTAAAAAGTGAAAAATAAAAATCTTTTTACAAAAAACAAATTACTTTTTTTTTAAATGTTGTGTTATTATTTTTTTTGGAAAAAGTTTTCATTACTGTAATACAAGGTATGCGAGGAATGCCTCCGTGTGTCGTGTAGTGGTCGCAAGCACGACTACTGAGCAAAAGGTCTCTGATTCCGAGGTCGGGCAAAGACTAGAACTATTAGGTTTTTCATCATGAATTTTGCAGTAGCAGTCCAGACTCTGGATTCGTGCTCGGTTGATGGTAATAGGTTCACCCGCTATTACCTACACGGGACTTCAAAAAATAATAGTCCTCTAGGGGCCGAACCCAATAACCTATATATAATATCACCAGTTTCGGCCTACTGGAGATATAAAAATATATCTATCGATGGTTTTAACGTCCCAATAATCTATGAGACATGGAATCTTACCGGCCCACGCTATCTACTGATGGGAGGGTGTATCGCCTACAACAGATATCTATTTGTATGAAAATGCCAAAGTATGCGTCCCAATATACGATTTGTTTGACAGGTCAGTACTACAGATGGCAGAATAGAATAGAATAGCAGATTTGGCTATTCCCCGAATTGCAGGGATAAACGTAAAGTAGCCAAGCTAAAATGAACTCTTTAGTACTTGCAATAATGATCATAGATGTTTTTTTTTATTTAAAGTAATAAAAAAAAATTGAAATTCAAATATCTCGAAAACGGTGCGGTCTAGGCAAAAAATAACAGAAATTTACCCCCCCCCCCCCCCCCTTAGTGACACCCCCCGTGCAAGCACCATACCAACATGAATTTAAGTTTAAAAAAAAACAACATTAATGCACTAAGGTAGCCCGCGAAATTCAAATTTTATTACGTTTTATGTAATTTGCAGGTCAGTAACAGGTTGTATTTTGATTCGCGGCCATAACAAATATGGCTCTACAGAATTATATCTTAATCCAGTAACTTATTTAGAAGTAAGAAATAAATAAGAAGTTTTAATATAACCCTAATTACACATGTTGTTTTTTAAAGTGATGTTGGTTGTAATGGAACGCACGGGAGGGCGAAGTAGAGAAACCTACTTATTGTTTTCGTTAGATAGATAGCCTTTATCAATGATTGTGAGACGCCATCCGAGGATAGATATAATTATACTGTCTATCATCAATAGCGATCTGTCTTTCACTGAAAATAAGTTTTGGGTTCGGCCGTAGACCGAATGTCGGCCATCGACCAATCTCAACGGAAACCAGCCTTCGGTGCGGGAGATATTATAGTGCACAAGTGTGTGCCCAGCCACAGGTGCTCTCTCTCTTCCCTTACTCTCATAGTCCGATGGGATGGCAATCCGACAAGACCGGAGAGAGATCAGGCGCAGGGCCAACGGCTTAACGTGCTTTCGGAGGCACGGGGGTATCACACTGCCAACTTCCATACTCCGGGCTGTTACTAAGAAATTCCTAATGAAAAATCCAAATAATGCTTTGCCTGACCGGGGAATCAAACCCAGGACCCCACGCTCAGCAGTCTCGCTTGTGACCACGAGAGCAACGGGAAGTCCACTAATGGGACTTCAGCATAGCTGACGAAAGGGTGCATATGTTACGGTAAGTGGGATTAATTGAAAATTATTAATAATTGCCTATATTATTAATAATTTCCGAGAGTCGAGGTAAAAGTAAGAAATTAATCACATTTATCGGTAGCCTTAGTACCGATAAATGTAATAAATTTTCAAAAATAATGTACGATAAGCGTCTTTCTGTTCGATCGAGTAACAGAGGTGAGGGCGGGGGGGGGGGGTTCTCAAATTTGGAAGGACAAGGGTTTCAACACTGCAATTGCAATGGCTAGTGCAACTGGTAGTATGTGTGAAACAATGTCTAATGTAAGATCTAAATGTACCATATACTGAGAAATAAATAAATCTAATCTAATCTAACTCCAACCGCTGTAAATGCAGAAAAATGCGCGTTCTTTGCAATTCTAAGTGCCACAAGTCTTTCTTGCAAAAACAAATAATAATTATTGATTTTAGGATTGTAATTACGCTTCTTTACGCACGCTTGACTTGGGGAGTAAGCTGGTGAATGCGTGACGAGAGCGTTACGGAAGCGAGCGAACGGAAGTTGAGAGGGAGATATAAGTTAGTGAAGATTGACATATACATCTCTGCCTAATCCTACGAGGAATACAAGCGTTATGTTACGATATAATGATGAAAAACCCGTCACGGGAAGTGATAAAATGCCTCTTGCGTTACCAACGCAATCAGCCCCCGTACAAACCAACTGTTCTTTACACCACAACACAAACTATTCTCGAATAGCTCACAAGGAATCTTAGTTCTGCACTGTTCCAAGATTAATAATACATGCAAGGAAACTAGCAACTAACCTAAACACTGGTTCCAACAAAACATCGCAGAATGGACGACGCAGCAGCAAGTCACAGGGCATAAGTGTTGGTCCAATAATAACTGGGGCTAAACAAACCAGGGACTAAGTTTACGAGGGAGGCTAAAATCTAGCCAAGTTGTCGTCAAATGGGATGTGGTAAAAAGCATGGGCTCTAGCGGGCTTTAATGTTGATGAAAGTGTCTATCTGAGTCATCGTGCCTTATTCATTGTCTTGCTCGTGTAGTTAGTTCTATAAACACCAACACCACCCCGATCTGCATAGCTATTCACAACTACACGACAGGTTGTCGAATCGAAAATGACACATTTTCAATCACTAACCTGCTTTGCCCCCGAGAGCAAATAGCTCTCGGAAGAATGGCGGTTGTCTATTTGATTGTTTTTGTATTTGGATGGTTCATTCAGAAATCAAGTCTACGAGTGGCTTATAAATAGATATATTTTAGATGACAATATTGCTGCTCATTATAGTGAAACCCAAATCCGGAATTGGCAATTTATAGTCCTCATTGAGTAGGAAATAAAGAAGCTAATAAATTTATTGAAAGCATACGGTACTCGATGTTAGACATTGACATGTAAAACCCAAGATATTTTTGCTTTGATCAGCTGATCAAAAAATACAAAGAATACTGTACATACACAGAAACGGCCTTGAATAAATGATAATAATTCGTTTATTTATTTTCTCTCACAATGGTTTTGTAGCACTTAACAGCTTTGAGAGTTTTGAACTATAAAAATTCACATTGTGAAAGCTGGTGCCTGAAGTAGGTTTTAGAAAAAACCTGTATTACAGGTCACCAGGCCCCACTTAGTGGCATCATACAAATAAACAGGCAGGTAACATGTATTTCTACTAAACAATTAAAACAAAAAATAAATAAATGAAAAGGATAATTAAAATTAAATTAAAATAATACAACAAAAGCAGTCAAAAGGTGAATGGTGATGAATGTGTAGGTGAATGGTGGAGAATGGAGTTGAATTTGTAGGTGAATGGTGGTGAATGTGTAGGTGAATGGTGGTGGAAGTGTCGGCAAAATCTGGAACATGTGTGATTTTAAAAACTTTATTTAGTTTTATACAGGAATTTAGCCTGCAACGGATACCTAATAGCCAATCACACAGCCAATTGTGCACCTAATTTACCTATAACCCTGTTTTATTCACGTTTCTTCATGCTCACAAGAGACCCTGCCACCGCCTCTCCCTTACAACCTCCCAACTTGTATTACCACAGGAATCTAGTGACAAAGCCGCTGTACACCAACTCAATTACATACTAAGTGCGCTTCCACGAACACACTATTTGCACACTGTCATACGTCAGTGTATATAGTCAATGTAAATTTAATGGCCTTCAATTTCATGTTGTTTAAGAACACGTGTTAGCTGTACGTTTCCCGAATAGAATAAAACTAAAACCCGACTACTGAAAAATCACGCTCTAAAAAGTATGAAACAAGAAAATATTATTATATTATTTTTCTTTATCTATGATCCTATTAATTGTTTGCTGCACCGTACGACGTCATACGTCGGCGCCGGCTGTCGCTGAAAACCAGCGCTGGGGCTCTGTCTTGCATAGGGTCGCAGTATAATGCTGAGCGATAGCCGTTTTGCGTGGATGTGACGCATGTTTCCCCCAACCTTTTCTTATTTTTGTGTTTATGTTCTTTGTTGCGTCATGTTTACCGCAAATAAACGTATTTTCTTTCTTTTTTTTTCTGTTTTTCACATCTACCAACCCGCACTGGGCCCGCGTGGTGGGTTACAGCCCGCTCCCTCTCACAAAGTGGAGACCTGTGTCCCAGCTGTGGGAACGTTATACGCTGATTATGCTAATGCTAATAATATTTATGCTAAATAGATAGTAGTGTGCAGTTTGTTTGGCAAAAATGATGATTAATATGTTGTTGTAAAAGATTGCGCTCTGTAAAAACTTAAGTAGGTATGTAAAAACTTAAAATATCCCTTGAATGTAAAACTCCACCTTACAGTATAAATTGTTACTTTGTAGTACCTATATTATGGATAATATTAATATAATTTCCGAACTCACTAGCCATGTAAAGCAATCAAAGGCTTCTGTGGTTTTTAGCATAAAATTATTACCTCTGCGATATACGAGTCAGGATAAATTGTTTATGTTGTAAATATTTTCCAGTATGAAATGGCTTGTGGCTAACTAATAACACCCACACGGGTCGATCCATCAGGTTAAGCTACGCTTGCCGCGGTTGGTCCGTGGATGGGTGACCATCTTTACATACCAAGATCCCTGCCTCGGAAATCACGTTAAGTCGGTAGTCCCGGCTGTCTTTCGTGAACCTTTGACAGTCGTCAGAAGCCCGAAAGTCTGACAACCAGTCTTACCACGGGGTATCGTACGTATTACCCGATAACTGGTTTTTCTAGGTATATCTGACCTATAAAAACCAGTTATTGGGTAATACGGCAGTCGCTCCGTGTAAAATACTGGTATTGAGCTGCATCTAGTTAGGCTGGACTGGCTGACTCCAGCATAGTTGGGACAAGGAAGGTAGATGATGGATTTTGGTTTTATTTCATTTAGTTTATTTCCTCATCTATCCGTGACATCACAGCAGGCCCTATCAGAATACCAGCGCTGCGACACTTATTTTTAAGTGCCGCGGCATCATGCTGAGATACGGGCCTTTTGGCCTCGTACAGGACTTTTTGTTTACTTTGTTTTATTTTTGGTTTTGTTCTTTTTTTGGTTTCTATGAGTGTGTTTTGTGTAATTTGTGATCTGTGCGAGTCCCAATAAATGTTTTTTCTTTCTTTCTTTCTTTCTATGCACATTTGCACATCCTTCGGTGGAATAGTTCGTATAATAAAATTATTCTAGGAATTCTCTATTTTTTTATATTTTTGTATGTTCATTTCGAATATTTTAGAACTTTAAATGTGTAAACTTTTCAGGCTATAACAGACTTGATATACACTACCTACTTTACTGGCAACACTAAGTCAGAAGTTCCGTTGGTTTAGTGGCATGGTAGTGGGGATTAGTCTACGCCCAGGCAGAAACGATTCCTTTCTAAGATTATTCTTGTTCTTGAGCTCATGGTGAGCAGTCACTCCTAAAAAGACGCCACGTAATTATTTGCTAGATATTTCTAAGAAATAAACAATTAATATTATAATAGATAAGGTTTTACTGTAAAATCAAATGATCGTCAGTCCTCAATAAAACGCTTATTTAACGATCCTGCTGTTTCAATTCTGGTTGTTTCTACAAATGATTGTAGGTAGGTATTTAATTAAATGCAATTTGCCTGTTTATTATTTATTACACGAAGTTTTGTTTTTACATACATCATAACTAACTATTAATTTCAGAAATTTCACGCTTGTCAAGAAAAGTTTTTTATCCAATCTTAATAGCACTTTTAACAAGTTATTATTGTAATTGGCGTAACTCAATCCTTGCCTTAATACATAATATACAGGGTGTTTGGCAGAACGTTTGAACATACGAAAATGGTGGATAGGTGGGGTCATCTGCTACTTACTCAGCCCTAATTTATTTGTCCCTGGCCCCTGGATATTTTTTTTTTTTTGCTTTCTTCTATTTTCACCCCTTTCTTAACTTTAAAGTGTAATTTTTATTAAAAATGGGTAAAACAGGCAGTGGTGAAACTAGAAGAAAGCAATTTTTTTTTTTAATATCCTGGGGGCTAGGGCTAAATAAATTAGGGCTGAGTAAGTAGCAGATGACCCCACCTATCCACCATTTTCGTATGTTCAACGTTCTGCCAAACATCCTCTATATTCACTTCAAATTTACAAAGAGTAACTTTCGGCCCTAACTTAACATTTCACAATTAGCCACTATCACTTCAAAACCACTAATAACTCTAAAAGAAAAATTACCGTTTCCGCCAATTCCGTCTCAAAACCAATCGCTTAAATCGTAAGTACTTTCCACCAATTTCACGTTCATTTGTTTCCGAAAATTCTGGAAAGTTGTGCTTCCGAACTCAAGGGAACTCAAGCTCCAGAAAATAAGAGAAAAATCAATCACAATAAGTTGGTGGAACTTGGTACTTAAGGGCCTGACTCAGTTTAAACGTTGGGAGAAGGACTGGCTGAGTTTTTGTCGGGTGGCGGTATGCCATAGCTAGCAAGTAAAAGTTTTTATAAAGAATGATTTTTTTTTTGCGTTTGAATTTGGCGTTCGATATCTTCGCGCCATTTTTGTTTCTGCTTTGTTGCATTATTGATGGTATTGGTGTTGGTATTTCAGTGGTTTTTTTCCTATAATATATTATAGGAAAAAAATGAGTAGAAAAGTAATATCAGGATAATCTAACTTTTATTTCACCAAAGATTGCAGAAATCTTAACAGCAGCCTATCTAGTATATTAGAAATGAAAGATGCACGAAATAAAATACCAACCTTTTTCTAAGCTCGTAAGTCGGTCATACGTTGACGTTTGACGATTGACGGCACGGTTGGCGCAGTGGTTAAGCGATTGACTGCTGCGCTGCGTGTCGCGGGTTCGATTCCCGCACGGAACAAATATTTGTATGACTTACAAGTAGTTGTTCCGGGTCTGGCTGTTTGTATGTATAAGTTTAAATTTTAAACGTTTTAAAAAAAAATAAAAGAAAAAGATACTAATATTTTCAGTCTCTCAAATTATTAAATAAAAAAAATAAAAAAACATTTTCTCTACGTCATCATTGTTCCACCTTCTCCCTATTTGCCATGCTTCCTTGGTCAACCAGGTCTTGCCCGCAATCATCCACCCATCTGGCAGTTGTCTGCCAAACAGAAGCAAAATTAAAACGTCACTATTTTCCTCAACAACACATTCTTCTCCATTCAACCCAGGACGTAATAAAACAAAATTTCTCTCCAAACAGTTTCCTCAAAAGACTATATTATGTTTATTAGACGCGTGTAATATATTGACCAATAAAAATGGTAATTTCGCGGACAAAATGAAATTAAACTGAGGGGCTATGTACCAAGAGATTATCTACCGCGATGAGCAATTTGATATATTAGAGCAATTTAATTTATGACTCGAGGGAGTAAAATGATTCTTAAATCTGCTTATTCATCTTAAATTTTGGAGGAGGATTATTGTATCGCTGGCTTACGGTTGAGGGGAATATAATGAGGAAACCATGACTTTACGTTTTAGCCAGATTTTACCAAATAAATAAAAATAATGATGGGTCTGAAATCGCTAACATGCAATGAGCATCTAATAATTTATGTTCAATGCTTCTCGTATAAAAAAGCAACGCTGTGTGAAGATTTTGGTGTTCTCTATTCATATTAGGTACTTATACTTACTAATAATAAAAAACCGGTCAAGAGCAAGTCGGACTGACGCACCGAGGGTTCCGTACGAATATATGATGTTGATGATTTCTGAAAAACTGTGCTATTTAGAGATATCGTTTTATTTTTCCTGTAATCTTTACATAAATTTCCATCATATAGAATAATTTCAGATTTTTATCTTTGCAAACTTCGGATATAAGGGACGGTATTTTTTTTACATTTTTCAACACAAGTCGGTAACTATTCTGCCTAAACAAAAAAAATATGTTTGCGAATGTGCAAATAGCGTTCTTTCATATGATACCCCACATGCCCTAGTAGCTCCACTTCAAATTTTTCAGACCCCCTTTCAGTCCCTTTTGCAAAAAAGATATATTTTTTTAAATTTCTTTCTTGCTTGCAAAATAGTTGGACAAACGTCATCTAAAACTATTCTAAATTTCAAGTTGATAGCATTAGTAGTTCTTAAGATATCCAGGTGTGACAGACACAGACAGACTTAGTCTCACCATAAGGGTTCCTTTTTACCATTTTGGTACGGAACCCTAAAACCAGCCAAGTGCATGTCGGACCACGCACAATGAAGGGTTCCGTACTTGGGATGAATTTATCCCAAGAACAAACTTAACATTGTAGTTGAAAAACATGATCCCCATACATTCCAACCGCAAATGTAGTTTTAAGATAATTAAATCTAATAATAAAGATACACCAAATAGAGCTAAGTTTAATAACACAAGTGACAAGAAGGCTTCCACTCAACATGATGCTGTGCTATGCTGTGATATACCCACAGCACAGCACTGATTTTCAGTGGTCACCCGAAAATTACGTAAGTCAAGTTTAAAGATTACTAAGAGGATACTTTTTCCCAGTACCTAGTAGGATCCCGTGGGATAATGTCTGTCTGACCTGCACGCGGACGAAGCTACGGGCAAACGCTAGTAATTTGAAAATAAAATGGGATTAAAATCCCCGTTTTGTGTTCATGCGAATCTAGACCCAAATCTTAATCTGCTCCCGAACACCTGTCACTAAGAGCCCATTTAGAAAATTCAACATTTTCATCAAAAAAGTCAATAGCTCTTTCCTATATAACATGGTCCTCACTTGAACTAGTGAGCGCTCCATTGGTCCGTACCGTCACACTTATACGGCCAGGGGAAAGGATTTCTGTGTCTTCGAGTGAAGGCAAGGCTTTTTATTTTGGCTCCTAGGTTCTTCGGAAATACGGGGCTATATTGGACAGCTGCAGGTATTCACATTGGTATTGCGGAAGTACGGTAGATTATCATGTCTCATGTTTCGTTTCGCTATTCAATTCAATTTATTTATTTCGGAAAAAAAACATCCATATTGTGTTAGTATTAAAACTTAGAAAAATATGTTAGGTAGCATAAAAATCAAAAACAAATTATTATTCCAATCACATCCAAAAATTAACTATCAAAATCATAATTATTCCAAAACAAATTTAATTACAATAATAAACAAAATAAAAATAAAATCAAAGTCAATATAAGTACATTAGAATTAAATAAAAAAATAAATTACAAACAAAACAAAATTAAATCAATATCAAATCAAATTTAAATTAAATCAAAATTATGTCAAAATTAAATTAAAATTAAAGCATGACCATAACTTAACTTCTGTAACAAATATCAATTTGAATATGCTATGTTATTTTGATATAATTATAGGTACCTAAAAACAACGATTTTTGACAATTTGAAACGGAGTCAGGACTCTTAGGGAGTGATAGAGTGATTAAGAAGAAGAGAGATATGTGCTTACGGTCGAACAAGCTATATTGCATACAGGCAGCTATTTTTTAACCGACTTCCAAAAAGGAGGAGGTTATATGTTTTTTTTATTTTTTTATGTTTGTTTACCGATTGCTCCGTAGATTATGGACCGATTTTGAATATTCTTTTTTTGTTCGAAAGGGTATGCTCCCGAGGAATCAGAATCTGATGAGGGGATCCCATGGAAATCTAGGGAAACCCTCAAATTTTATAGGCAAACCTATAGCTATTTAAGTATTTTTTATAGTAACTCATGCATTTGCTCCCGGAAATCACCATATTTTGAAGTGGAACTGATGATAGAGACCACAGATGGCCACCGGAACAACATATTAATAATAAGTATTTAACGAGTTGCGATTCGATTAGGTACTTTAATATGGTTGCTAAGCAATTTATGCTAGTCACAATGCATATGGTGAGTGCCAGCATCGGGAAAAGCAATATTTTGTAAAAGGTGATGAGCAGTTAACATTAGGCTATTGTAACTTAGATAAATTATAAACTGACCCACTAAAAAGTGAGAAATAAAAAACTTTTTATAAAAAAAATAACCGACTTCCAAAAAAACACCACAAAGTGAAAAATAACTTTAATTTCGGGAGTCGGTGGCAAAAAACTAAAATACAGATCCAAAGACACCGACTTCTGAAATTAAAGTTATTTTTCACTTTGTAGTGGTTTTTTGGAAGTCGTAAAAAGTTTTTGTTTTTAATAAATGGCATCTCGCAGGTCAACCTAGGAGGTTGTAGTCTTCTTAACCGGACTTTCCTGCAGGTGCCTCAGCCAGGGCATAAACTTACTTAACTAAATACCAATACTACTATTTAACCAATTGTAATACTGAATAAATATTTATTTATTTACTTTTATTTTACTTTTAAACATTGTTTGTTGAACAGAGCGTTACGGAAACAGGCGAAAGGAGGTTGTTCAAATTTTAAACATGGAACACACCGCGTCACAGCCGCGGGCCGTCCCGCTTAATATTATGTATTTTTTTAAATTCGCTATGGCAATAAGCCAGTGTGAATTTCAAAAAATACACTCACTTTATACACACACAAGACTGCAGCTTTTTTGAAGTAAAACTTCTTTTGCTAGCGAACGGTGATTTCTGTTTTACTTCAGTCGTGTGGTCACACTCGTTTTTTTTTCCATTACTCTTTGAATGATATAAAATTATTAAACACGCAATAAAAATTAATATTGGGATATATACTCACGTTTTGCCTGTACATACCGACACATTGAGTTGCGGTAGAATGAATAATAATAAGCTTTATTTCATAAAAAAATAGTACTCAGATTACATTATAGTTATGTGCTATGATAAAACAAAAGTACACAAAAGTTTTAGCATCTGGAGCCGAAATAGGAGGAACCTGTATTTCGGCTAACAGCGCCAATCCCATTAAATTTAGAGTTCTTAAATGCTAGCATTTTACAAAACAAAGGAATAAAAAATAGTCTTAGGTTGTTTTAATGGTCTGCACCTCTCTTTGTGTTATGTGATATAGTGAATGAGTGTGAGAGAGTGTCTATTTGTGAGTGTACTTGTGATTTTTATGAGTAAACACATGAATTAGGGAGAGACGCGGTTCAAAGTGAATATGTATACCGGGTGGAAGGGACATCGACGCGAATCCGTTTACCATGGATTCAGTACGTCGTTCTTGAAAAAAAAATTGCTCGTTGGTAATTTTAAAAAAAACCAGCTGTTTCATACAGAAGTTCAATACCTATTCGGTCAAAATGTATGGAACAAGGAATATTTTTTTTTAAATAATTGACGAAAATTTTTAATGTAGGGGGGTCAAGAATACACTAAGAATACATGGTAAACGGATTCGCGTCGATGTCCCTACCACCCTGTATAATATATAATATGTATATATATTTGTCTATAGATAATGAAATTTTTTACTGATAATTAATGTCACTAAGCACAAGGTTACTGATTTCAATCCCTATAAGACGTGTCTACCAAAGTAACTGCAATTTAATCCATTTTCGACACCTTTAGTTTTCGGTAAAGGATTTCCTAGAAAAGTCACTTTGTCGGAAACTTTTTAATGGTCTGAATTCGCTAAAATGCAGAGAGCAAGCATATGCAAGCATGATTATTCTTGCTCGTTCCTTTTTAGAGTTCCGTACCAAAATGGTAAAAAGGAACCTTTATGGTGAGACTAAGTCAGTCTGTCTGTCTGTCTGTCACACCTGGATATCTTAAGAACTGCTAATGCTATCAAATTGAAATTTAGAATAGTTTTAGATGACGTTTGGCCAACGTTTGTTTTTTTCCCTTTTTTTCCCCCCGTTTCTTTTGCAAAGAAGAAAGAAATTAAAAAAATATAATTATGTTTTTTGCAAAAGGGACTGAAAGAGGGTCTTAAAAATTTGAAATGGGGCTACTAGGGCATGTAGGAGGTATCATATGAAAGAACGCAGTTTGCACATTCTAAAACATTTAACATTTTTTTAGGCAGCATAGTATCCGTCTTTCGATGAAAAATTAAAAAAAAATACCGTTCCCCCCCTTATATCCGAAGTTTGCATAGATCAAAATCTGAAATTATTCTATGTGATAGAAGTGTATGTAAAGATTACAGGAAAAATAAAACAATGTCTCTAAATAGCACAGTTTTTCGGAAATCATCAACATCATATTTACGTACGGAGTGGTGCGCGAGTCCAACTCGCTCTTGACCGGTTTTTTTTCTGTATGAACAAATCTTTTGCCCAACAGTGGGTCAATTATAAGGTTCACATTGCGATTAATGGCACCCTATAATGGAAAAACATGACCTTTTCTTTACCATAAACTACAGCTACCTACTCTTAAACCACTTATTTTCCACGGCCCTCTCAAAAAACTACCTAAATAAATAAATTAGCGATCACCGAACATTATTGAAGCACGCATCGAGCACAATTCACAATTAGGCCTCGCTTCCGAAAGCGGCTATTAATTTGTGTTGCCAGCTATAAATTCTAGTTAACCCACACACTGCCGTAGTTTCGGCTTTTCCTGTTTTTTTTAAATGGTAGTTGATTTCCGTTGCGGGTAGAATAGGAATGGTTATTTATAGGAAAGGCTGTGGGAAAGAAAGGTGCGTGTTTCGAGTATTTTTTTCAGGAAAGTTTGTTTTTTTTTTGAGTTTGTTTATTTAATGGAATAATTGAGGTATTACTTTCGGCTCCTTTATTGTGTAAAATATGTTATAATTTTATATGGTTAAATAAAAAAGCGGATTGAATGCAGTACCAGATAAGTCGGACCCAAATAAAGGCTTCTACAGACCGGCGCGACTCGCAACGCGACACAAAGGCCCTGCGTGTCGCGCGACTAGCGGTGCCTTTGTGTCGCATCGCGTGTCGCGCCAGTATGTAGAAGCCTCAAGTCTCATGTGCCATCCCCCGTCATAATATTTGCAAGTAATGCTTCTGAATAGAATGTGCATAAATACATTTTAAGCGGGAAGAGTTTAGAGGTGGATAATACAGAAACTGGATTAGCTTAAGCAAAATTTTGATGTGCACCTTTCAATCCAGAACACAGGTAGGCAGGAAAAACCGGCCAAGTGCGTGTCAGACCACGCACAATGAAGGGTTCCGTAGTTGGGATGAGTTTATCCCAAAAACAAACTTAACATTGTAGTTAAAAAACATGCTCTCCCATACATCGATATACGTTACGGTCAATTCTTCAACTGCAAATTTAACTATTACTCGTAACTTGTAAACCCTACTTAGCTTTGATAGTTTTTTTTTAATTTCTTTATATAAACTACTGCCATACATTTTTTCACATATCCAAAACCAAACATTTAGCTGGCAGGGGGGGGGGACACTTGACTCTAACAAAAAATAGCACTTTAAAGCTTAATATTACGGAAACGGATCTCAGAATTCAAAAATGTTTTTCACAGACCCACAATATTTTGAAACGGCCTATCCAACGATGCCCCACACCATGTATTAGACGAAGACGGTGAGCGATGGGTAGTTCACCGTCCGATAAGGACCAGGCCCGGGTCGACGGCGCGTTGTATTCCACGCGCGCCTCAAAGAGTTGTCAGCAGCAACTGACGGGGTCCGTTAGGGCCAATGCCTGCCAGGGTTGCGAGTTTGTCCGAAAGGGATATCGCGGCCCTGGCACACAGGCAAATGAAGGAATACGGGTGGGTTTTAGTCAGTAAAAGTCTGACACGCCCTCCCGCTCCGCCCAGAGCGGGAGAAGTTATTTGATAATTTCCCACCCAAAAAAAAAAAAAAAATGTATTAGACGAAAAAAAAAAATATCATCCCCGTTTTACGTGCATGGGAGGTACCCTGAAAAAAATGTTTTTCATGGTTTTATTTTACTACTTTTTCGGCGTGATTAATATGTACACCCATGCCAAATTACAGCTTTCTAGGACTAAGCGTCTCTGAGCTAAGCCGGGGACAGACGGACGGACGGACAGACAGACAGACAAACAGACGGACATGGCGAAATTATAAGGGTTCCTTGTTTACTACGGAACCCTAAAAATGGTTTAGTTTTAGTACTTTCTGGGCAAATCTTTCACAAGGAGGTCAATGATATGCTTATGTTACAACAATCACAACAGTTGACCAAGAAATTAACATGCATACTTACTAATCAGACTTTCAAAAACCGGGGTATGATTCCAACCTGACCACACTTATGATGAACTTAATTCTGGGACTCATTAGTCCAAATCCTAAAACCCAAATTACGAATATAATTAAACGACAGGTACGCATCCCTCCATCAAAAATCTCGCTGAACTTTCCACGGGTTCTTTTAGCATAGGTAGGTATAGTCAAACTCATAATTACTTTACCTCTTTGGACAACAATCCTAACTAATATTATAAATGCGAAAGTAAGTTTGTTTGTTACCTTTTCACGCCTAAACTTCTGAACCGATCATCCTGAAATTTTGCATATACGTTGTCAGGTGTACAGAAACGGTCACAGGGTACTTTTCATCCCGAAAAAAGTACTGTTTCCGAGGAAAACAACAATAACGTTCTCATGATAATAGATGGCGCCACGTGTCTTTTGAATCACGATTGAATAATATTATTACAAGCAGAGTACAACCCGAATTGATTGTCAAATTCTAAAGTAACGCGAGCGAAGCCGGGGGCAAAAGCCAGTTCCTAATAAATTGAAAATTCACTAAGGTGAATTTATCTAACTGTCTTCTATACAAATATACCTTGTTGTTTTGTTTGTGATGTGCAAGTGTAATTCAACTTAAAAGAAAATGAAAGTTCTTAATTTTTCATTTATTTCTTATAAACCTACATGGGCATTTATGAATGCTTGGTTCACGGTTCTATTGTGCCTTTTCTTACGCAAAAGAGCCGGCAAGAAACTCCACAGTTACGCTTTTATTACTTAAATTGGTTTTATCAATATTTTAAAATCACATTATTAATAGGTATGGGGGGACAGTGTAGGCCTGTCAACAAGTACCTGGTACTTAAAAAAAATAAAAATAGTTTGCAAATCGAATTATAAATGATACTTTATTTTTGTATATTATTTCAAAAAACCTCTGTTTCACGTCAAAAATATTTTTTAAATTAATACTTGATGAGTTCGGCGTTTTCTATCCGACTACTTTGAGAAGAAAGACTGAAACAATCTCAGAGGTAACTGTCACTTTTAAAGTCAAGACATTATCTTGGTCAGGCCATAATTATTTTATGAATGTGTCCGATGGCCTGTCCAGTCCGTGCACGCACTTCAGTAATCGAGTAGATCAACCACGTGATGTTTATGACATGCAAGTGAAATTCAAACTCAAACTCAAAACTCAAAGCATTTATTTCAAATAAACCTATTATAGGCACTTTTGAATTGTCAAGGGGTCAGTCAGTCAGATGAAGCTAGTTGCCCATTCCAAAGCGTAGTAGGTTCCTATGGAGAAGAACGGGCAAGAAACTCCACGGACACTCTTTTAAATCAAAATATTGTTACATAGTATTGGTTACATAATTTATGTTGAAATTATACATGTGAGAACAATGTAGAAAGACGTGCACGTTAAAAGCGTCCGTAATAAAAATATAAAAAACAACTAAAATACTAAGTTGAAATAAGTCGTGGCAGCTAAGAAATGACCATTCCCTACTGACGGCGCCCGTTCACGAACATGACGCATGGATCAGCACCATTTAGCTCAACCATTTTGAAGGGAACTTAATGATCCAACACATACGCCACCATCAGCTAGACATTTTAGTGAGCATGACACTCTCAGCCGCCATGGCACATTCAAGTCAATAAAAGACGTACTCAGAAAATGGTAGGTACATAACTTAGGGTGGTAAAGGAATTTCGAGGTCGAGTATATCCATAGCACAGGTACTTTTAGTAAAGGTTTTTGATACATATTTCATGAGAGCGATCCGTTCACCAGATGTTGAAGTTTTCACTTCATTGCGTTAGATTTCGTTACACCTGACTGGATGGGTATACGGTTCAATTGAAACGATTTATTTTTTGTTTCGAGAATTGAGATCGTGGAATTAGGGCTTTGGATAATGTTGTGATGTATATTGTGTTGAAAATGGAAGGGAACTCCCAATTCTTGCGAAACTCATTTAATTATCAAATCATTTATGTATCATCACTCGCATTTTTGCGGGAAAAGACATGTTTATGCCAGGATGTGTGTAAAAATAAATGAATGTTACAAAAAATGTTTAGCTAGTATTTAAGTTATTATTATCATTTCATTTACTTAACACACACTTTGTTAAATTCGAATAGTAAATGCATAAAAATCTTTGTGAGATTAGATCATGGACCTGCATACTTACCTTTTGATAGGTTTTTATAACGTTGATGTAACGATAATGCGTCACGCAACCGACAACTTGCCAAAATTAACTTTTCAATAAATACAGATAAATAGTTGTTACTTAAATATAGGTATTTAAGTAATAGTTGTTACTTAAATATAGGTATTTAAGTAACAACTATTTATCTGTATTTATCACAAATCCGACTCGGCTGGGCAGCGTTCAGAAAGCTACGTAATATTGTCTCATACCACATTTTGCATTGTGTCTAGTCGAAAGTCTTTGACCAGTACGTGTTGCCGTGATGGCCTATGGCACTGAAACGTGGTCGCTTACAATGGGCTTTATTAGAAGGCTAGAAATCACTCAAAGGAGAATGGATAGGGCTTTGCTTGGAGTTTCCCTACGTGATCGACTCAGAAACAAAAAGATCTGCAGGAGAACTAAGGTAACCGACATAGCCCGACGAATTGCCAAACTTAAGTGGCAGTGGGCAGGGCACATTGCTCGCAGAACAGATGGCCGATGAGGCCGAAGGTTCTGGAGTGGCGACCACGTACCAGAAGACGTAGCGTCGGAAGGCCTCCCACAAGGTGAACTGATGACCTTGTGAAGGCCGCAGAAATCCGTTGGAAGCGGGAAGCACAGAACCGGTCGTAGTGGCGGTGCTTGGTCTCAGGCCTATATCGTACTGGAACTGGACGCCTTTTGGCTGAAACGATGACAATGACATAAATACAACACAAATGTACGTTCAATCATTCTAATAATAACAACACTTAATCAAGTTAAATTCCCAATAAAATCTAACCCAATCAACGTGTTTTTTTTTATATCCCATAACTCTAGGGTATGATTGAGGCCATATCAAAGAATCAACTGGCATATGAGTTATGTTCCAATCCTTCGTTATTTTTTTTTTTCATTTTTCATACAAATTAATTCGGCAAAGTCACGATTATTAATGTAAAACACCCTTACGTGAAATATGACAACGTCGACAAGGTAGCTTTCCCTTCACTAGCTGCCGCCGGGAAGCCCCGATACCAACATACCTACATATTTTATTTTACTATTTATTTTACTACTCTACTGCGAAGTTTGGCAACCTCGCAAAAGTAAAGATTCGTCATACTGGTGACAATTTTTGACCTAATTTAATTATGATTGATGATATCTCCGAAACGATGCATTTCACCTATTCTAGGAGTTTTAGTATTATTTTTACCTACAGAATATAACCCTAGAGTTATGGGATATCAAAAAAAACAGTTTGTATAATATGACCTACTCATACGAAAACCATCTGTTTTTCTTATTACCCCCAAAACAATTCGACAACGGTAACAAAACATTCATCTCGAATAGATTGTGGGAGTCTAAAGCACCCGTTTACCTCTAACCAGCCAACCGTGAAGCACATTTCATATTTTCGGAGTCTAACCCCCCCGCTGTTGTCCAAATACCTTCCCATTTGGTGTAATAAACGGGTCTTTTGTACCCGTATCAATAAAGGGTTAAAATACGACTGGTATCTATCAGAATGATGAATGGGCGATGGAGTTATTTTTTATTTTACAATTATGGATAGCCTTGAGTAACTTGGGAAATAGGAAATGGTTTTTGGGTTTGGTTCTTGAGTAGGTTACTACTGATACTACTTACAGAGGGTGTGGGTTCAAAACCTAGTAAAGAAAGAAAAATCAAAGGAAATACATTAATTTGCTCTGTTTTTAGTGGCTCCGTAGCTACAGCAGGCCGCACTTCAATGGTAAGAAAACTACTGCTGGGGAGTTTGTTGCGCCACTTCTTCTTCCACTAGGAAGTGGTGAAGAACGGGCGTTTTGGGGGACTGTCCTATGTAACTTTGACGTTCAAAAAGTGCTGATTCTCAGTCTAGTTTGAATAAATGACTTTTGATTTTGATTTCGATGTTTCACATCTGACAGGCGTCCCGTGACGGCTCAATTTTTTCAAGTAACCATAATAGGTAAGTAGCTCTAAATTGCATGTACTGGCTGCTGGGTTCTATGAATAAATTACATTTGCTTTTCGTGTTGGTGATGTTCTTCAGAAAGGTCAGGTGCATAGTACTTGCAACCGGCGTGCGTGTATGACCAGATGTATGAACGTAAACGAAGCAAAAGGAGTATATAAGGTTCGTAGCAGGTGACGTTCTATAGTTTCTGCCTACCCCCATGGGAAGAAGGCGTGAGTTTATTTATGTATGCTTTTGGTCGCGCAGTCAAAATTCTTTAACTTGACTAAAATAAAAAATGACACATCGGGCTTTAGAAAGAAACTGTTTCACAAGAGATGTCAGCACCAACTGACGGGGTCCGTTAGGACCAATGCCTGCCAGGGTTGCGATTTTGTCTGAAAGGGATATCGTGGCCCTGGCACACAGGCATTTGAAAGAACACGGGTGGGTTTTAGTCAGTAAAAGTCTGACACGCCCTCCCGCTCCACCCAGAGCGGGAGAAGTTATTTGATAATTTCAAACCCAAAAAAAAAAGGTATGAGTGAAAGAGACAACGCGCTACAAAGCAGACAATTTTCTGAAACTCAATCAATCAACCTGCCTCCTTTCCCTAACTATGCTGAGGTTCGCTTCCAGTCTAACCGAATACAGCAGAGTACCAGTATTTTATAGGGAGTGACTGCCTATGTCACCTCCACAACCCAGTAACTGGGTAATACGATACCCCTTGGTAAGACTGGTTGTCAGACTTTCGGGCTTCTGACGACACGTAACGTCTTTTTTTTTCTCAGTTAGTTTTTATCATGGTTTTTATGCGGTCTACCCAAATGTCTTTTCTTTGGTATTGTTCGTTGAATCGTTGAGCTCCTTAAGTTCTGAGTTGAGCTGCAGGACTACTGACAAATCCGTGCACTGACTAGACAGGTCCCCTCAATCTGTGTGGTTCTTTCATCAAAAGATCATTTCAGGCACCAATCTACATGGTCTTCACATGATCTGACTAAGATGATGTCTGACCTTAAAAAGAGACTGACCTCTGAGTTTGATTCGGCCTTTCTTCTCAGAGTTTTCAGATAAGAAACGCTGACCTCTTCTAGTTTTTAAAATATGATTGACGTGTAAAAGTGTTTGTACAAACCTACTTATAGAAATAAACTATTTATAATTATTATTTGAGCCGGAACCAGCGCGGCTTATCGTGCTTTCCGAGGCACAAAAACTCAATCTGCGATAATTATTTCTGAGCTCTAGTACCTACGGAAGAAAAGCAATTTTTCACTACCCTTCAACTAAGATACTGCTACATAAACTTATTTCTCCTCATTACAGTTCCTGAGATGATAATAACAAACATCTTTCAGAGAGATTCCATTTCAGCGCTCAACAATAGAAAATGTATTATTAAACTAGCTTTTGCCCCCCCCCCCCCTTTGACGTCAGAAGTTATCACACGGAACGTACATTCAGGATAAAAAGTATTATAACCTAAGCCAGGTGTTGGTCTACCTGTATGCCAAATTTCATCGAATCCTTCAGTCGTTGAAATAGGAAAGATCACTGACAGACTGAGAGCCAGACAAGGTTAGTTTTGCATTTATAATATTACTAACTTTTGCCCGCGGCTTCACCCGCGTGGTGGTTATAAATATATCCAATGGGAACGTATTAGCGTAATAAAACCGGCCAAGCATGTCGGACTACGCACAATGAAAGGTGGGATGAATTTATCCCAACAACAAACTTAACATTGTAGTTGAAAAACGTGTTCGCCTATAAATTCCAACTGCAAATGTTAGTTTGTGCTCACAATAATGAGTGATTTACCGCGTTATTTAAGACCATAGACTTCTTATAGGTTTTCTTGTAATTTATAAGTATAGAACTACAATCTGATTTTTTTTCAAAATTTTACGCTCAGCAGTTTCGGAGATAAGGGGGAGGTACGGAATCCTAAAAAGTATTTTGTCCTAACTCAGGTCTCAATCTCCTGTAACCCAAATTCCGTTGTTCATCAAAATCCGTTTAGCCGTGTTAAGGTAGCAGACAGACAGACTGACAGACACGGTTACTTTCCCACTTATAGGTAATACTTAAGGCACTTGGGCAGCAGCGTTCTCTATGCATTTTTTATAACCATACTGCGATCGCCAACCCACCTGCCAAGCGTGGTAATTATGGGAAATCCCCCACTTTTTAGGGGAGGCCTATGTCCAGCAGCGGACGTCTTTCGGCTGAAATGATTATGATGACTTAAGTCACTGACAAGAAGCAAATGATAAAAGTAGGCTTGTCTTAAACAAAAAGATTGCCAAATCTATATAGTTCGTGGTAGTGGAAAAAATAGTTATTCTTGAACAAAATTCTCAAAACTTGTTACCAATACACGTTTAGGAAAAAATCTCGATACAAATTAATGAAATGAAATGAAATCGTTTATTCTGTAAATAGGATATTAGAATCACTTTTACACGTCATATAAAAAAATAAAAAATCTAGATGTAGCCGACATTTCCCATCTGACTACCCCTGAGAAGAAATGGCGAAAAAAACTCAGGGGTCAGTCTCTTTTAAAGTCCAGACAAATCTTGGTCAGATCATGTGAGGACCATGTAGATCCGTGTCTGAAATGGTCTGAGGAAAGAACCACACAAATTTGAGTGGACCTGTCCTATCAGTGCAAGCATTTGTCAGTACTCGTGCAGCTCAACTCAAGACTTAGGAGCTCAACGACTCGACGAACAATACCAAAGAAAGGACATTTGGGTAGGCCGCATAAAGCGCTCAAAATGCCAGACCATCATTATAACTAACTGAGAAAAATAATTTAAAGAAAAAGAAAAAAAGCTCCCACATAGTGCTCACATTCACAATAATTAACGTTAAACTATCCCTTTACTTTGAGTTTCAATCCAAAATATCTGTATTAAATATCAACGTACGGTTGGTATTTAATTAATAACAAGAACTTCTTATTTGTATGCAGAACTTGGTTGTTTTTTATTTTCGATTACTCAACTCATTTTTGAGTAAATAAATAATTGTTTCATATTTTGCAATAAATTAGCGCTTCTCTTTCTTTTGTATGCAGTCTGACAGTGACAGGGTTTACCTGTTGTCAGCGTCTTAAGTATGAATCCAGACTGAAAATCAATCAATACCGTGCAAAAAGCAAACTAGTGAGATCTTAGCTTGTTTCTCTGTTTCAGCACTTTTCAGGCTGAAACTAGGCGTTTTCTAACTTCGCTGAGTTTCAGTTTGCAGATCGTTATGGAGCTTAGAAGCTAGATATTGTTTTACGAGTAGTTCATTTATATGGTTTTATTCTGCAACGATGTTAGATCGCGTTTTGTTTCAAATATTTACACCTGGTTTTTGAATTGAGAGTTGAAAGTTGAGATCTTTACTTAAGGTGGATCTGCAGCTGTAGCCCGCGAAATTAAAATTTTCTCCAGTTTTTCACCCGACTGCGGCGAAGCCAAAAAAGGAGAGTTATGTGTTTGACCTGTATGTAAGTCCGTCCCTATGTCCCTCGTAATTACTAAACGGCTGAACCGATTTTGATGAATGATATGTCGCTAAATTTGTTATTATTGCGCGAGTGTCACTGGATATATATTATTAAAATTATAAGAAATCTACGCAGGATACAACGGTCTAAATAGTTAGTAAAGAACAAGAAAGGAAGGTCAAGAGCAAACCCACCCTAAATAAAAAAATAAAGTTATCTGTTTTCAAATAAGTCATTTCGAAAATGTTCTCTACTAACTTTTTAGACCTTTGTATCCTGCTTATGAGTATCATGAAGTTTCATTAAAATCAGTTCAGTCATTTCGAAAAACAAGGGCTTGAAAGTTTGTATGAAATGCCGTAAGGTGTAAACGCTCTTAAGGTGACTCCTTTAACTTCAAAATGTTTGATAGAGAGTTTCCCTAATGTTTCATTTTCTGTCATATTGGATTGGAATGATTTTGACTAAACACTACTTAATTAGGTACCGGTAAGTAAAGTAAAGCTACTTTTTAAAAGATTTTGTTCGGAAAAGCACCCGTATTTTTGCAACTTAACTTAGTTTTGCTTGGTTGCAAAAATAGGACGCTTTTCTGAGCAAAATCTTACTTTTACTTATCTTACTGCGTGCTGAATTAAAAAACCCACGCGACGGTGAAAACGAGAAATGATGAGACTTTAAGGCTCGTGCAGACTGGGGCAGTATCGCGGACACGACAGGCAGTGCGACGTGCTGCGCGACACTTTCCTTGAAGTTTTCATAGAAATTGTGCTACTAGTGTCGCGTCGCGCCTGTCTGCGGGAGCCTTTATTGGTCTTTGGTAGATGGATAAAATGTAGGCCTGATACACGAGAATCAGGCCTACATGTAATAGCACTTCAAAGGTCTAAACTACGAAGTTTAGACCTTTGAAGTGTTATTACATTTGATAATTTACCCAAGGTTTTGTAACATCTTGATTTGTGAAAGAGTGTCCATGTAGTTTCTTGCCCGTTCTTCTCCATAGAAATCAAATTTTTGGATCGGGCAACTAGCTTCAACTTTTTGGCTAACCAACCAGCTCCTTAACAATTCAAAGTACCTGTAAATGGCTTAATTGAAATAGGCTTTGATTTTGAGTTGACAATTTTAATTTAAAAAAAATCAGAAGACTGAGTTAACTGTCATCTCTTTCTGATTCTACCTGTAAGTGAAAGACAACCATATTTTAACTTGAATAATGTCGCTGCAAAACCAAATTTCAGCCAATATGTACCTTTAAAAACCCAGAAAAAGTGGTTAAATTTTTTAACCGAAAACTCGGTATATCGTATCCAGCCGACCTGTTTGATCGGAATGGGCAGGTGCTATAAATCTTCAGAGTGTTCCCGTCCTGTGGCCGGCATTTATTTTGTTTTGTGTGCTACTGGAAATACTGTGTTTTAATCACTGAGTGAGAACTTTCGACGATTTTCATACTTTATTGGGACAATCGAGAGCGGGTGAAGCATTTTTTCTATTGTTTTTGGCCTTAATTTTTTGATTGAGTGTATATTTTTGTGTATCGTAACTAAGCTATTCTCATGTATTTGGTTACCACATTCTTTCGTGAGAATTCCTGACAGGATAAATAGGCATATTTATAATAGAACACATAAACTCCTAACGGAGATGTGAAGTTTCTAACTTTCGAAATGGTGCCACTACTTAAAGCGTAAAACGTGGGAGGATGATATTCTCACAGCATGTATGTCTATTTTTAATATTTCTGTTTAGTTTATTCTACCACTTATTTAAATTATATTATTTTTCTTTATGTTTGATGTACCTGCACAGCGTCCTACTAATTGTTTGCTGCACCGTACGACGTCATTACGTCAGCGCTGGGGCTCTGTCTTGCATAGGGTCGCAATATAATGCTGAGCGATAGCCGTTTTGCGTGGATGTGACGCATGTTTCCCCCAACCTTTTCTTATTTTTGTGTTTATGTTCTTTGTTGCGTCATATTTACCGCAAATAAACGTATTTTCTTTCTTTCTTTCAATAGGGTATTTGACTGTTTATTTTTATTTAGATTATTCGAAACCAACAAAAAAATAAGCCACAGTAAAAAAATATTATTTTAATATCTCAAAAAATGCCGAAGTTGTATGCGTATTGAAATATATTGTAGCCAGAGACAGCACTACTGCGATCTGACGTCACATCACAGGAACGCCATAGTAACATCGCGCCATTCAGTACAATGCTCGTTTTGCATGACAAGGATAGTAGAATAATTTCAAAAGCGTGTAACTTTTCCATTTTTCCACCGATTTTATTTATTCTTTCAAAAATCGTCTTTTTTAGTAACACCTATAAAAATAAGCATTAATTCATATATATTTTTGATAGCAGTCTAATACCCTATTAGTTACCTACTTAACTTAGGTTACTTCGTGTATTCGAGGAATAAGATTTCTATGTTAACATTGTTTAGATAGGCTGCAGGTCATATTCAGAATCATGGAAATATTGTACAACATTTTAAAAGAGTAACGGTGTGTCCATCCTTCTCCATACGAAACCACCTTTTGGAAGGGGCGACTAGATTCAATTCTATTTTTTTGTAAATATTGACGTTCAAAAGTGCCTTATATGTGCCTATTTGAAATAAACAATTTGACTTTGACTTTGACTTTGACATGGTGGTTTTTGATTTGCATAATAAAGTAAGTATAACGTATTTATTTTTTAAATCGATTGTTTTGACAAAATCGTAACATCTCAAGAATGGTCTGAAATCAGTAATCAAAAAAATCAAAGCCTGTATCTTCTAGCAAAAGAAGTATGTAAGGATCATAGTAGGCGGCTGTCGATGAAAACCAGCGCAGATCTGTCTAGCGTAGGGTCGCAGCATTATGCTGAGCGGTGGCCGTTTTTCGTGGATGTGACGCATATCTCCCTCCTACTTGTTCTTTTTTGTATTTGTGTTCTTTCTTTGCGTCATGTTAACCGCAAATGAATTTTTTTTCTTTCTTCTATATCATCTACCTATCAAATCTCAATGATGTTCAATACAATCCAATTATATTATACGTACGTTACCTCAACAGCACAACCATTAGGTACACTCGTCAATAAACGGGTTAGTAGCGGAGAGCCTCGTCTTAGTTTCCCTCACTTAGCTGTTAAATTAAGAGCCGAGCGTACTCTGGTTAAGGCACGCATACTAAGGACGGATTATACTATGGTTAGTCTACCTGAGAATAAAAGTAGGATGTTGAATAGCGTTGTGATTACGAAGATTCATTAAGGGGCCGCGACGGCCTAGCATGCGTAAGTTCATACAAACGTAATACCAAAATAATTTGTAAATCAAACATATTCTTAAGGTAGTGTGTATTTATTTCGATTGGATTACAGAATATCTATGTTCCCAAATATATATTTTGAAAGGACAATGATATAAAGACGAGGTATTATGAGGAATTTAAAATTTCTATAGAAAACTTATTTTTCTCATAACTCTTGTTTAAATCAGTGTCCATTCAAAATATATATTTGGGAACCTAGATATTCGGTATTCTAATCGGAACAAAGACACACTACCTTAAGAATATTTTTCATTTACAAATTATTTTGGTATTACGTTTGTATGAACTACGCATCCATCGCCGGTCTCTTAAGGTAACAGCTTATATTACGTTCGTTCAGCAAACTACTAAAACCTGCTAGTTCTGTCGCTAGTCAGAAGGTCGAATTTCTGACAACTGAGGGTCTACTCCGAAGCCATAATCCTAATGTTCGGTTGTTTCTTGACTTCCAAACTTTCGTTTTTTTGACATTGACTTATCTCTTTGATTATCGTTTTTTTTTCGACTTAGTCTTAAAAATCAATAGTAGAAACGACCGAACATTCGGCCCCGTCTACTCCGAAGATAAATTTGAAGAATCGAACGAAGTATCGGACTAACCTTCAATAGTTTTTAATCGCTTAATTGTGTACATTTAATTTTCATGTTAGTTCTCTTTTTGGATGTGGACACATCTTTGGATAGGCTTAATACGTTTGACTATTATCACCTTATTATGTTTTTGTGGTGCCGGACGTAATGAATAGCACACCCTATTTCTTCCCGTGGGTGTCGTAAAAGGCGACTAAGGGACTTACTAGAGAATGGGCAGCAGCGTTCCCTATCCATTTGATCACCATACTGCGATCGCCAACCCGCCTGCCAAGCGTGGCAATTATGGCAAACCCCCCCTTTTGGGAGAGGCCTATGTCCAGCAGTGGACGTCATTCGGCTGAAATGATGATGATGCCGATTATTACTTAAATTTTTAAGTTGACGGTTGTTTATTATGCACTCTTGTCTAGAAAGAACCTCGAGACTTGAAGACTATTAGATTATAAGTATCTGGAACACAGGAGAGAACCCTTTGCGATACGCACAAACAGTGTTATAAAAAAGTTTCTTGTAGCTGTATAATAATATAATTGTACCTGTAGCTTTATTTAAGCGGGCACGCCCTAATGCCTGGAGGCTTTTATTTAGATACCGTTATTTCTGCTTGAGTATAGTTTTCGACGATTATTATATATATATAATATATATATATTTGTATAATGGTGTGTGCTAGCTAACATAAGGCAAATAATTTAATTTAACGTTTTGTGTTGCGTAATGCAAATTATTTTACATTGTATTGTATAGATTCAAGTTTTATATGCGAACAGACAGCTGTGCTGCTGGGGAGTTTGTTGAGCCACTTCTTCTTCCCAGCTAAAGCACTAGGAAGTGGTGAAGGGTGGGCGTTTTTGGGGGACTGTCTCATGTAATTTTTAACGTTCGAAAAGTGCTGATTCTCAGCCTAGTTTGAATAAATGACTTTTGGTTTTGATTTTGAATATCATAAAGCTGTGATGTATCTCTACCGTCGGCACTTTTACCCACATTTTGCCACCACCATGAAACCTAATCTAATATTAATCTTTTATTTTATTCTTTGTCCACAGGAGAGACAGTAACCCCAGACAACTCCACCATTACCCGGGTGCTGCCTCTGACAGTGACTCGCGAGGAGTTGGGAGGTGAGCTGACCTGTGTGGTCAGTTCAGCCGCCTTGGATGCTGATATTGTGAAGAAGATCAAACTGGATGTTAGAGGTATGTTGGTGATAGATTAAGATAAGCTTAACTTATGTGTAGCGGAGAAAAGCCAGGACCAAATACCTCATGAGGTTATGGTTAGGTTAGGTTAGGTTGGTAAACTAACAGAAAATGAAGACGCTGCGACGGCCGCAGCTAGATGAAACACTTTTTTTTTTTCTCTTTATTTATTTAAAGGGGCTTTTACGCATAGCGTATGTAAAGAAAAGAAAGAAAGAAAATTTGTTTATTCTGCACAAACAAAACGCACATTTCAACAAATATAAACATCATTAAAATACACACATACAAAGTAGCCAAAACCCTCGTATCCAATACACTCAAAAATTTTGACAATCATTTCGATTGGTTGATGTCAGGGCCAGGGACCAAAGACAATTTATAATGCGTTTACTAATAGATTATAATGTCTATTTAGCTAATCTGTTGTTGTGGTACTGGCAAACCCAAAATGACAACAAAGTCAACATTCAACAAACAAACAAACTTGAATCAAAACAAAAACAAAATGCAGATTGCCGAGTGGAAAAACAACTACTTTTATACCAAACAAACTAGTTATAATATTATGAACAATTACAATAACCGTGCGTCGTATCTGTGCAAGAACAGGTCTTTGCTCAGCTAAATGCTGTGACTTCGGACAAACCTAACGTCAACAACGCTGATTTTCAGCAAAAACCATGGAATAACGTAATGACGTCCCCCTGTGTGACATAATAAATCGGGTAAGTAAAATAATTTCCACAGAAACAAGTGTGATTCTGATTATATGAAAAATGTAGTATGTACATAAAAATTAAAAAATAAATATAAACCGCCTTATTACAAAACAAGATTTATTTTTTGACATGGCTTAAACCATGGAACCAGTTTTTGTAATAAGAACTTAACAGTGATCGAAATACTGTTCTTTATACAAAACTGAAAACTTAAAACGGTACTAAGTTGTCAGTTTTGTGTTTAGGAACTTTACCATAGTCGGAATAAAGTTCGAAATTCAATAATAGCTCCATGTTTTAAACCTGGGTCTTTAGATAAACCTTGTTTTGTAATAAGGGGGAAAATGTTTAAGTATAAAATATTACTAAATGCATAACTTATAATTAAAAATACATAAACAAAAATATATCATATCATTACTTAGTAATAATTATTATTTCGATACACTAACTATACTCCAAAATGACATAATTAGATTTTCATTGATACACCATAATTTCAGATGCACCATGGGAATTACGATGGCGGCCATTTGCAAACGGCATGCATCATCGTTCCATGGCGTTGGCGTTACGTCAACCATGCTTTTTCCGACAGAGCTATAGATTTGCTCATTACTTCATATGATTTGCTCATTATGTCAGTCCCATCGTATCCTAAACAATAGTAAGTATTTCACACAACGTGGGCCATGAATTTGAACAAACCCTTCGCATCATCGCCATTTGGATGGGATAGAATTGTATGGAACATGCCTACATCAGTTTTGTTTAAATTCAGGGACCTTACAAAATTATTTCTACTGGACTCATATTGGACACATTCCATCAATAAATGTTGTAGGTCCTCGACAACTCCACACTCCTCACAATTGGGTGAAGCGACTTTCATCATCATGAAGGCAAATTTTTTGCATGGAATGTGTTCAGATCTGAGTGGCAACACTTTTGATACAAACCAAACCTGTTACCGTTTAGTCGCACTACGACACTAATGACGGAAACTGATGGCATTAAATGCGGTACATAACAGAAGTTGTGCGCTCAACGCACTTTGAGCGCCATGAATGTTATGTCTACTCCCGTTTTTAAGCGCTGCTATAGATATTAGAGCGTTTACGACGTACGGCATTTCATACAAACTTTCGAGCCCTTGATTTTCGAAATGACTGAACTGATTTTAATGAAACTTCATACGCATAAACAAGATACAAAGGTCTAAAAAGTTGGTTAAGAACATTTTCGAAAAATAGTGTAACAGACAAATTAGACCGATTTTAAATTTTCCATAAAAACAGAGATTTCCTGTTATCTGTTTTTAAATAAGACATTTCGAAAATGTTCTTAACTAACTTTTCATACCTTTGTATCCTGCTTATGCGTATGAAGTTTCATTAAAATCGGTTCAGTCAGGCTTGAAAGTTTGTATGAAATGCCGTACGTAAACGCTCTTAAAAGAAATAAAAATTTATGTATAAACTACTAAAAATTAAAAAAAATTGCTACGAATTAAAAATCAAAATCTCCCTCCCAAAAACAGATTCCTTTGAACCTACTGAATACAAGATTTCATCCTCATTGATTACTTAGATGGATAATGGTATTGTAAAAGGCAATTCACACTTAATCTTTAATACATAAATAGCATAAGATCGTACCCAGACGCGTCACACACGAGTGAACACATCGCGCGGCGTGAATTCAATACGCCAGCGTTTAACGCGCGTGAATTTTATTGGATTTTCCAAAAGATAGTCGCTTTATCGAGTCTTGTACGTACCTTTTTTACTTATATTGATTGTTCTTGGTAGTTAATGGATTATGAGGCAGTTCATTGTAACTTAAAAAGACCTCAATTACTAGTTTTCAAGAATCTACATAAAAGCTTTGTCTCGAATTGTGCTGTCACCAAGATCAAAATATTTTATTTCACATAAACCTACATCAACCGAAACGTCAGAAGCTAGGTGCACAGTTTCAATTGGTTGTTTCCTAAGGAGAGGAGCCGGCAAGAAACTCCACGGTTACTCTTTTAAAAATAATTAGCTTTTACAATGTTTCAAATTACAGTGTTAATAATAGGTATGAGAGGACAGCGTAGGCCCGTCAAAGTACCAGGTACTTAACAAAATAGAAAATGGTCTAGAAATTATGTCTAAACTGTAATTTACTAAAATATGATTAAAATAATAAAAGTTAGAACCTTGTTGAAATTAAAAAAAAAAAAAAAAAAAAAGATATACATCGTAATTTGGGAGCAGTTACTAGACATTTACGTAGTTTTGCCGTTAATGAGGTACCAGAGAAGCCAGAATTAATGCCAAACTTCCTTGTCTTCAACGTAGTCTTTAATCTTATAATATGCTTTTTTGATAAGGACACGTTTGATGTGTGTTTTGAATTTTCCATCACTAAGTTCTGTAACCGACTTTGCCAACTTGTTATAAAAGCGGATACTGTTTATAAGAAATGTCTTGCTTGTTTTAGTTAATATAATTTTGGGTATCACAATTTCATGTTTACTACGTGTATTTATATTATGGAAATCGCTTCTTATTTTGAAAAGTTCTAAGTTTTTGCGAACATTTTAAATACTTTCTAATTAAAAAATACTTCACCATCTTATGATGCACTGATGACATAAAATAAACACACAAATTCGTTTCTTTGCCATAAGGGTAGACCGAATTTACAATACGCCTCATGCTACTAGAAAAGCTTTTAATTAATTTCTTATAAGTTATTGATAATCATTTAAGAAAGTAAATAAATGTTTCGCTACCAAAACTGTTTGTATGAACTGCTTATCAATGCAACTTTACGTTGAATATTTTGAGATAATACTATAATTATGCACAGTTTGTCCTAAGAAGCGTACAATTTCAGAGACAGACATGGTCTGAAGAAAATGTCAGGTTACAAACGTGCGTCAATCAAAACCCGCTTCATCTGCCCCCACTCTTTAAATCCCAATACGAAAACCATCAAAGTTTCAACTCAAATGCCATTCAAACCAGCCCCAGAGACATACTTTTATTCAAATCCAAAGAAACTTGAGTCAAAGTTAGCACAAGTTGGAACTGCGGTGAATCATGTTAAAATTATATGGCAACTTAGCCCCCGAGTGGCTGGGGGTGATTAGAATATTAGGGAATTGTTTGAAATGACGTGGCAAGGCTGTTTTAGTGATGTTTTTTGATGTATGGAAAATACATCAAAAATCATCCAAACATCACTTTAGTGCGAAATGGCCAATAAATCAATATGATTTAGTGTGAAAGCGATATAAATAAAATAAAAACTTTTTAACTCTGACATAATCCATACAGGATACAGGAGGATATAGAGGGTAAAATTAAATTAGCTAGCGAAACTCCACAGACGTGATGGGTATAGACATCTAAACATATTCAAATAAAAAAAAAAATTGATGAGTTTTTTTTTTAGTTCTTCTACCACAGTAATTAGTGTAATCACTTGAAAAATCTGTTTCTTTTTTGTGTATACTTCACAGACGTGATGGGTACCTACTGACATTTAAACAGATTTTCTCAAATCATACTGCAAAGAACAACACTAACGATGACCAAAAAAAAAAACATCACATCTTTTTTATTTTATTTGGTCGTGTTTACATATCATTAAATCTTTTTTATTTTATTTTGTCGTGTTTATATATCATCAAATCTTTTTTATTTTACTTTGTCGGGTTTATATATCATCAAATCTTTTTTATTTTGTTTTGTCGTGTTTATATATCATCAAATCTTTTTTATTTTATTTTGTCGTGTTTAGATATCGATACCCATCACGTCTGCGGAGTTTCTCTAGCTAATTTAATTTGTATATTATAACTACGTCTGTAATTATCCCCATAAGTAACTGAGCAAAGGCCTATTAAAATAGTTACTAGAAAAAAATCTGTAGTAGTAAATCACCACTCTTACCATATCTATAAAAAAATTAAACCGATTTGAAAGATAGATCGAAATGGGAGCCTGTGTTTGAATGAAAAGTGACTGTACTATAATTATGTCATATACAATACACCTATGCCTACACTTTCGGAGAAAACAAGCGTGATGTTTATGTATGTAGTAGTCCAATGGTTGTTTGTTAAAGTTGTTTATTTTTTTTGATTTTGGTTTTACAAAATAAATTTTATATTAAATCTTTTTCCTTTTTAGGGTTCCGTAGTAAACAAGGAACCCTTGTAGTTTCGCCATGTCCGTCTGTCTGTCCGTCCATTCGTCCATCTGTCCCCGGCTTAATTCAGAGATGGTTAGTCCTAGTAAGCTGTAATTTGACATATGGGTGTACATATTATTCACACCGAAAAAGTCGTAAAATAAAACCATGAAAAACATTTTTTTTAGGGACGAGAAAAAAAATATCATCTCCGTTTTACGTGCAAAGGAGGTGCCCTTGCACGTAAAACGGAGATGATATTTTTTTTCTCGTCTAATACATGGTGTGGGATATCGTTGGTTAGGCCGTTTAAAAATATTGTGAGTCTGTGAAAGACATTTTTCAATTCTGAGATCCGTTTGTTATACGTTAAAGTGCTATTTTTTGTTATAGTCAAGTGTCCCCCCTGCCAGCTAAATGGTTGGTTTTGGATATGTGAAAAGTTCATGCCAGTAGTATATATACCGAAATTAAAAAGAAAACTATCACAGCTAAGTAGGGTTTACAAGTTAACGAGTAATAGTCGACCAACTTAAATTTGCTGTTGAAGAATTGACCGTAACGTGTATCGTATGGGAGAGCATGTTTTTCAACTACAATGTTAAGTTTGTTTTTGGGATAAATTCATCCTAACTACGGAACCCTTCATTGTGCATGGTCCAACACGCACTTGGCCGGTTTTTTTATAAATCAATGTCAAAAAGTAAGAAGAGGAAACATAACACCATTGTTTGATAGAACAAGTTAATTATATTATTTTATGCGTTCGGAGCCACTTCCATACTCAGTAAAAAATAAATATCGCAGGTCCACGTCAGCCCTAAAAACGAATAATTCTTTCCGAAAACCTCAATAGCTATTAAATCTTAAAATTGGCTCCAATTTTCCTAGCAACCGCCATCTTACAGCGTTGTCTGTATAATTGAGCACATTAATAAAACGGTATCAGCAGACTAAATGAAAATTTATTCCTTCGCGAAATTAAACACGAAAAAGTTAACGAATTAGAGTCAAGGGCTTATACGATTTAGATGTTTTGGGTGAAATTTAGTGCAGATTGGTTTAATCGTCTTAGAACAAAGAGTCTGTGAGAGGATTAGTTTCGTTTCTGTTGCAATATTAAATTCTAAGTACCACTTAGTTTTAATAGTGTAATTATCATAAAATGTTGAAACATAACATAAAATTACGTCTGTATTGTTCAAAAGATTAAGTTGAGTAAGTTATTGATTTCTCATGAAGTTGTAAACAAGCCTATGGGCTCACAAATTCAGGCCCTAAGTTGCAAAACCCAAATCACTCTACCCGACCTGGGCATCGAACCCAAGATCGACTCGAGGCAGTCCAAACATCATCTGTTATAGAAAAGTTGTATAAACGTCGAAAAAATTATGACAATGTTAAAAGCATTTTAATATATGCTACTAATTATAGATGTAACCAAAACTCGTGTTGACTAAATATAACGAGGTGACTTTGCTAATGAGTAGACTTTTCATCATCATTTCAGCCGAAAGACGTCCACTGCTGGAAATAGGTCTCTCCCAACGGGTTGCCATAATCGCCACGCTTGGCAGGCGGGTTGGCGATCGCAGTATGGTGATGCATAGAGAACGCTGCTGCCCATTCTCGTAATTAGTCCCTTAAACGCATTTTACGACACCCACGGGAAGAAAGGGGTTAGTGGTATTCTTTAACTCCGGCACCACACGGACACGTTCATTTATTACTTTTACATTACTTAGCGTTCGTTAATTACATTATGTTACCGATTTATTAATTACGGTTAAAATATTCGTGGTGAACATTGAATACTTGACCGGCTGCTTAAACCATGTTTAGGAATTCATAGGCCGATTACTCAAACATTAAGCTGATGTTCAACATCACTTAACTTTAAGCCACGTTTATAAATAAACTTCTTATTAATACACCAATTAAGTCAAAATGTTTAAACAAATCATTAGATACTTAAGACTGAGATATATGCCAGTGACGTTGAGTGGTTAGCTTGCGTGTTCTGTACTGAGCTCACGCAACGCGTCGTACGTTCAGCCAGTAATAGGACTCGCCCATCAAGGAGCGCTGTCCCCAATTTGACGCATTATTAATTTATTATACACAAAAAAATAATATTTTAATAAAACGCGTATACTAAAAAAAAACAATAATTAAATTATCTTTAAATTGGTGAAGGTTTCAGAAAAATACGCTTGGTAGATTTTGCGCCATTCTCGGTTTTTTATCCGCGTTAGACATCACTTTATAAATTTATTTTACTATGTAATATAAACATAATCTAAAATATTCACATATTAAGTTATTGAGAAAATGCTCTAATTTAACATATACTTTTTTCAAATCATTAACACTTCTCGTTTAGACTATAAGTCATTAAAAGTCGGTTATCGTCGCCATAAACCATGTTTAGGAATTCATAGGCCGATTACTCGAACATTAAGCTGATGTTCAACATCACTTAACTTTAAGCCACGTTTATAAATAAACCCCTTATTAATACACCAATTAAGTCAAAATGCCTGAACAAATCATTACTTAACAAAATAACTTCAATACATAACGGATGTAAATACCGAATTCACACTTGTCCAATTAGGACCAGAACCTATTACCCAATCTCTAACAAGTCTATAGAGCCAAAACATGTACTCATTACCGACATCAACTATTTTGTACCCTTACAACCAAGGGACCAGTTTGGGTACAAAGCCGGTCTAGTTGTCCAATGGTTGTTTGGTAAAGTTGTTTATTAATTGACAATTTATTGACTAATACACTGTTATTGGAAAGGGTGGACTTTGGAACCACCGTAACATCCCCATGTTAGGGTGGTTCCAAAAGTTTGTTAAAGAGTTAGGCTGTTGCTACATTAAGATAAAGGAACGAAGCTTAAATAACCTCAGTATACAGTCTTCCCATACCTATTAACACTGTAACTTGAAAACATTGTAAAAGCCAATTATTTTTAAAAGAGTAACCGTGGAGTTTCTTGCCGGCTCTTCTACATAGAAAAAGAAATGAAATCGTTTATTCTGTAAATAGCATATCGAAATCAATTTACAAGTCTTTGGATGTATTTTAATTTTTGCCACCGACTTCCACTTCTTCTCCATAGGAAACGACCAATTGGAACCGTTCACCTAGCTTCTGACGTTTCATAAGTGCCCATGTAGGTTTATCTGAAATATTTAAATTATGAAAATATTTTTAAATTTTAATTTTATAAAAAAACTAGAACAAAATCCAGCCAAGGAATCAAAAGGTATCAGTATGTAGGTCGTTGGGGACATATTTAAGGCTACGTTATTTCGTTCAATAATTTTACAGTTCAGGCTGTAAATGTGGTTTTAGATGAAGGTCGGTATTGTAGCGCGTTAGCTCTGTCTTTCATGTATGGAACAGTCTCTTTCTATAGCCCGATGTATCATTAAATAACAAAGTTGCATTTCAAATGTGACATTTTTTCAATAAATTTAATGTACATTACCGGGTATTGTACATTACCTTCATTTATTTCTCCATCGAATCTCTTATGAGAAACATCTTAGTATCAAAGACATCGATCCACATTTTTATTAAAACTAAAACTACCCTCAAATTACTCTAAACCAATTAGCCCCCCACCCACGCCCACAAAACACGACACCCTATACTTCACATGTAAGGCCACATTAAACCATCGCTTAACTAACTTCGGCACTACACTGGCGAGCAATTTTCAGAGCCCAGCCGATAAATTGCGAGACCATATAGCTAATAAGTGGCAAGATAGTGTACTGTAGTGTTGGGATGAGTGATATCGATAAATTATAAATAGTAATTAAAGTTATTTGAGTAAGTTGTGAAATTATTGGGCATGATAAACCAAGTAGATCCTAGGGTTATAACTGAAATAACAGTAACAGGATTATTCTCATTATCTCAAGACCTTAGCTGTTGGAAATAAGCCTCACCTCTAATAAGTACCACAACAATCAATATTATAATGGTACTATTTGATTATAACAACAGAAACTAGCAAACACTCCTATCAATAAGATTAGCAATAAATCTTCTCGACAAAATCCCTTTTATAAAACAAACTATGAATAAGGCAATAATAACCGAATGCTGGTCAAATCACAAAAAGCGGCTTATATTCCAAACCTAATTTCCCCAATCGCTTTTACTCATCACGATAAAAAAATAGGGATAAAACCAAGGCCGAAATCTCACAAAAAATTGTCTAAATCTTAGTCTCTAGATCCCTGGACACAGCTATCCACAATAATTAGGTTAAGTAAAGCGTTTCTAGGACGTCGGTACCGCAACTTGACGTTTAGTATCTTTGACTGTCATCCCTACGTCTTGTGGCTTCTAAGCGGCCAGATTATGGCCCTTAAGAAATTTATTAGTTGTATAATGGTAGTGTTTTAGAGGTCACTGTGCGATATTTCAGCTTATTTAAGGAAATACCAATAGATTCAATCTTTAGATAATATTTATATGACAATTTTCTTGAAAAAGTACCATAAAGAAAATCCTAACGTTTGTTACGCCTTCTCGATAAAATGGCAGAACAGATTTCTATGACAGGCACACAGATAGACCATGAGCTGGGTAACGATTGACATACTTATCAAATCAAATCAAATATATTTATTTCGGATTCAAAAGATATCCATAGGTGTTAGTAACAATAAACTTAGCCTAGTGTTAGTACAGTTTATTCATGCTATTCAATTTAAGCATGCGGCGGGGCTGAGCGCCCATCGCAGGAGCACTCATCCACTGCTTCAACAGTGGAGAATCCCACCTGTTTGCCAACGCGTCCAGGATGCCGTTTGTAGTGCCACGCACGCGTCTGAGCAGCGAAGCGCTTCGCTTACGGATGATAGCATAAAAGCAATCAGTGTGCGCCTCAGCAAACATAGTCGACGCGCTGCAAAAACGAGGCAGCCCAAACAACACCCTAAACGCGTTGTTGTATTGTACACGCAGAGACCCGTACAGTCGCTGCGTGTAGTTGACCCATAGACTACACGTGTAGAAGGACTGACAATACGCTTTAAAAAGCGTCAGCTTAACTTGCTTACTACAACGCGCAAATCTACGGGCCTACATGTTGCAACGCACAATCATTCTGGATCGCAGATGAAGTCGCGGGCAACAGATAGTCACATAAAATTAAGTAAAACTATTTTACTATTCAATTTCTTATTAATAATTCGATTTAAAGTTATAACCTACTGAAATAATTGCTTAGTACAAGTCGATTCCTTACAAGTCTTTCATTAAGTTCAATGCTGGATCTAAGAATCTAGCCAGTACATGCAATCTAGTGCTACTTACCTATTATGGTTACTTGAAAAAATTGAGCCGTCACGGGACGCCTGGCAGATGTCAATCAATCAACTCAGCCTATAGCAGCCCACTGCTGGACATAGGCCTCTCCCAGGCTGCGCCACAACACCCTGTCCTCCGCCTTCCGCATCCAGTCTGTCCCAGCCACCTTTTTAAGGTCGTCGGTCTATCTAGCTGGGGGGCGTCCCACACTACGCTTGCCGATACGTGGTCTCCACTCCAGGACTCGTCTGCTCCACAGGCCATCGGTCCTTCGACAAACATGGCCAGCCCACTGCCACTTCAGCTTACTTACTCTGCAGGCTATGTCGGTAACAGGCCGGCTGGCAGATGTGAAACATCGAAATTATTTACACACTACTACATAATAATATAGACTGTATAGTGGCGACGCGTCGCCACGCGGCATGCGTCGCTCCGCCAGCAAACAGTTTTACATGCGGCTTCACATCAAAAATATTTATTACAAACTGTGTACTGCGCCACTCGGCTTGTAGTAAATATTTTTCAAGTTACCTTAACTTCATACAAACTTTCAACCCCTATTTAACCCCCTTTTGGTGACTAATTTTCAAAAATCCTTAGTTAAAAGTCACCTTAGTTATAATTAAGGAACTCTTGCGCAAAATTTCAAGCTTCTAGACCCAGCAGTTTTTGCGGTGCGTTTGTCCGTCAGTAAATTTAAGATTATTATTTAGGGTCGGGTAAACGCCGTTGACCTTGGCCATACAAATTCATGTCGCGCTCACACTGCGCTGCCGTTCGGTTTGAAAGAGAATATAACAAGAATATTTTTAATATTTGAAAAAAAACACAGTAATAAAATTATTTGTTCATACAAAAAAAATCATGAAAATATCTTGAGTAGTTTGAAAGTAATATCTTTTTTATGCTTTGGGTAGACATAAAGGCTCCTACAGACTATCGCGGGCGCGACAGGCAGCGAGACCCTTGTCGCGCGCGCGATATCGCAGCAGTCTGTAGAAGCCTTTACTTCATAAATTTGTTTCATAAAGTATTTTACTACAATACTTAAATATTCACATATTATGTAGAATTGATGTGTACGTGTTCTAGTTTAACATATTTTTTTGCATAACCTACTTGCATTATTTGAAGGCGTAATAACAGATTTAAAAGTCACTAAAATCATATATCTGCGCCTTAAGGTGTGCGTTGTCTGTGAAGATTTTTATTAAGTAAATCTTGAATTTAATTCATCTTTTTTCTCGTTTTTCTTCCAACATCGATATCGACATTCCCACATCACTACGAGTAATGGGGTCGGGAATTTTACCACCTTGCAATATTGGGGGTCGATAGGATCTCAAGGGTGGGTCGGCCAATGTTGGACACCACACGAATATGTATGTACGAATATTTGAGTTGTAACCAATAATGACTGTTAGGATTTTGGAGAAGTTACTAGATGGTGATAAAGTTCGTTGAGTTTAAGTTGGCTATAATTAGTTCCAGTGATGTAGGTAAGTCTGGGCTCTGAACATGACGTTATTATCTGAAAAGGAAGGTTTTATAGAACCAAGGTATTTGTAAAAATAATGGTAAACAACAGTTATAGGTCATCTAAATTTCTTACACCGTTATGGAAGAAAGATACATTATTTTTTTATTTTAAAATTAAAAACAATCTTTTAAATCAAAAATATACCTACTAATATAAAAAAATAGGCATCAAGTCATTTGGCATTTGTAGCTATCAGAGACTAGTAGTCACACATTACATAACAAACTACGTTTGTTTTTCCCCGAAGGATAAACAGAGGTAGGTATAAAGTCTACTAGAGGTACACCTCTGCTTACCCTTCGGGGAAAACAGGCATGTTAAACATAACTGTGTAAATGTACCACATTTCGTCAGTTATGATTAATATCCATGTAGACGACCCTATTGCAATGAACTTAAGGCAACGATAACCGACTTTTAATGATTTTATACTGAAGATCACGTCTAAACGAGTAGTGTTAATGATTTGAAAAAAAAAAACATGTTAAATTAGAGCAATTTCTAAATAATTTTATATGTGAATATTTTTGATTATGTTTATATTACATAGTGAAATGAATTTGTAAAGTTATGTCTAACGCGGATAAAAAACTGAGAATGGCGCAAAATCTACCTAGCGCTTCTTTCTGAAACCTTCACCAATTAAAAGAAAATTTTATTATTGATATTTTAATATACGCGTTTTATTAAAATACCTTTTGTTTTGTGTATAATAAATTAATAATGGGTCAAATTGGGGACAGCGCTCCTTGATGGGCGAGTCCTATTACTGGCTGAACGTACGACGCGTTGCGTGAGCTCAGTACAGAACACGCAAGCTAACCACTCAAGGTCACTGGCATATATCGGAGTCTTAAATATCAAAACCTCTACATAGTCATTTTGGTCACACCATTAACTTAAAACGATATCACTATAAAACACTGCAGTTCCAAGAAAAACTCAAAACATTTTCCTGCACCAACTCTCTCACATTCTTCACAAAGTTATCCCGCCCCTAGAATACTTATTAGCTGTATCCTTGCTAATTATGGCACGTAAATTACCCTTGCGCGAGAAATAGGGTAATAGTGCACACGATGGAAATGCTACCTGTTACTTTAGAGGTGCTAGGTTTAAAAATGGAACACTTGGGAAGGAATTTTGGTACTTTATTTTAAGTCTTTGTTATGTAGTGCAGTTGTCTCTTCCTATTCTTTGTTTAAGATTTGATTAATAGTATCTGGTTCTTAATTCTATAATGGATCGTTTACACTATCAATTTCATTTTAGAAATTTCATTTGTGAATTAATGAGCATTGGTTTGTTTCAGTAACGATCGTTAGGTTACGGTCTTAAACAACAATTATTCCTTGAGATAATTATTCTTAAAGACGTTTTAATTTAAAAATATAGCATCGTTGCGTGTATGTCCAGATAAATTAATGTAAATGAAGCAAAAGGTGTATGTAAGGATCGTAGCAGGTGGCGTTCTGTAATTTCTGCCTACCCTCGTTTATATATGTCTATCTTGAAGCTATATTTAAGATCAAAAATATCTAGTTAACACGTTTTCTAAGTAACGATTAAATCACATACCAGCGAACGTACTAAAAACTGAAATAATTATTATAACAAAAAAATCACCAAAAGCCCCATTTCCCTGGTTACCCGCAACGTAACATAGGAAGCAGTAAGGATAAATGAATTAGGGCCCTTAATATATACCAATTTGTCGTCAGCCTAATAGATTCCTCCTAGTTATTATCACCCATACGTAATTCGGTACAGACAGAAGCGGGAAAAAAATATTATACTAGCTCGTTGGTTTTTATATGAGATGTCTTAAATCTGGGTGTACTATAGGGACAGTCATGAGCACTAATATGTAAACAAATTTCTAAACCGATTTTCTCGTGGAATAACGATTGAAACCTAAGTTGCAATCGTTATTCCACGAGAAAATCTCGAACTATCCCGAATCTCGAACTATAATGAAATAGATATTTTCTCAAAAGAAAAGATTTATATCATCATAGTTTGGGTTCCAAAATAATATGTTCGTAGTAAAATAAAATTACAATCAAATAGTTGGAGGAAAACACTTTTAAAAGTTGCTAAGTATGTAATATGTATATTAGTACTCATGACATCTGTCCAACCCTTCGGGGGGAATACTGGCGTGATGTTATGTGTGTGTTATGTTATGTCAAAAGACGAGGTACACGCCGAGGGTGCAGTTACTGGAATCGCACCGGAACGTCAACTTGAAAGCGTGATCACAGTTATTTTTAACTTCTCAGATGTTTTTAAATGATTACGTACCTATTTATAAAACACTAGCTTCTGCCCGCGACTTCGTTCGCGTGTAAGTCGTAAGAACCACAATATACAAATAACAGCCACATTTTTATAAAAAAAACTACCTCGTTGGTCTATTGGGCATGAGGTCCTGGGTTCGGTTCTCGGCATCAAAAATATTTTTTGTGAAAATTGCCCATTTTCTTGGATATTGTAATTTTTTTTTTAATCTGTGTATGCAGATCAAATGTCTTAAAAAGTTAAGGACAGTCTCCGTAGACTGATTTCCTTTAGCTACAACGTTAAAGATACCCTTACTTTCCCATCTCAAACATCCAGCCTGTATATATCATGATGATTGACTGCTTAGTCCCATAAAGATATAGCGTGATGATAATCATTTAAAAGGTTCAATCGGCAACTATCTGCAATGTTCTAACCGTTTGGCTCGGCTATTTACAATTAGCTGTAAACCATATGGCAAACATAATGCAATATTGCTCATGCCCCATAGTAAATAGCGTGATAATATATAACCTACCGGCTGACCAGACTTTTAAGGAATATAATATGCAAAATAGAACAGACTCTATCCGGTAGAATTTGCGTGAATTCTGTTTTATGAGGTATTTCTTTCCGACTTGCAAGACAAAAAATGTGATAGCTCGGCTAATATGCTTGATATAAATAGAGTTTCCTATAGCCTATAGCACTCAGGAATAATGTAGCTTTCTATCAGTGAAAAAGTTTTAAAATTGGATCGCTAGTTCCGGAGATTACCCCCTACATACAAACAAGCAAACAAACTTACAAACAAATTTTACCACTTTATAATATTAGTATAGATAGTATAGATAACTGGCGAAATCTGGGTGTACTATAGCTACAGTTCTGGCTAACCCTTCGGAGAATACAAGCGTTATGTTATGCATCAATTTTAGTATCACTTCGAACACATTTAGTTCTCTCTAACATGCAGTATACCGCACAAAGGCACGCAAAAAACTATATTCTCCGGCCAATTTCTCGTCCAATATTCTTCTCACAGAATGTTATCAGGTATTAATTAACCTTTCAGGTACCGAAAGGTATTTCTTTCCTTTCAATTACACTATATTATGTCACGTCGCTGATTGGTGATCACAGTCAATCAGAGGGACGGTAATGGGTGCCGCTACCCTATTAGTTTGGTATCTATTACTGATATTAAAGGCGTGCTAGTTTTGTCAAAGTAATAAAAGATAGTAGGTGTGTAAATGTGAGTTTCTTTTATTTTTATTACTTCTAAAAGATGATATAAATGTTGTAGCTCAAAATTAACTGATCACATGTAGTAGATTCGATAATAATAAAATCTAAAACTCATGTTTTAACATTTAAAAAGACAATCTCAAAATCACAAAAATAAATACATCAGACAGTCGCATTTGCTATCATGACTTTTTCAATGTAATTCTATGTGCTTTTAATAAGTTATATAATTAATTATATCATTGAACCTATATATTTAAACTTACCAAGCCTTAATATTTTAGTAACTTCAAATGAAATTCTGATCTTTAAGCCTCGTGCAGACTGGCGCGATATCACGGGCGCGACAGGCAGCGCGCCCCGTAGCGCGACTCTTTCCATGAAGTTTTCACAGAAATTTTGCTACTAGTATTGCGTCGCGCCTGTCTGCGGGAGCCCGTAGACATTTATTATTCAATGAAAAACACAGCTGAATAACTAAAACATTCACTTATGAAAAATAAAGTTAAGTAAAACTACATAGAAAAACTTAGGGTCCTACAAAAGTTGGTTCTTTTACCCCCGAAGGACCAATCCATCGGAGAAACGAACGATGAACCAAATGTAATACTTTCGCTACATAGTTCAAGGGTTTGTGCATAGAATGAGCGTTTTTAGGGTTCCATATATGAAATACTCACACTCTAAATACACTCGTGTGTCTGTCTGTTTGTCACAGCCAATTTGCTCCGAATCTAATGGACCGATTAAGTTGAAATTTGATATAAGTACATATGAATTTCTGTGACTCAAACACGAACGAGTAACGTAAATAGGTGAATTTTCAATGTCACTTTTAGGGGAGAAATAAAATTTAAAAAAAAGCTTTACAAACTGTATCGTGTGACACATTAAATGAAAGGGCTTACTGAGCAGGTCTATTTTTTTAAAATAAAGATTAAGAAAATAAATGAAAGTTAACCATTTCCTCCTTATCTTTGAAACCACTGAGCCATAAGTTTGACAAAATACAGAAAATAGTTCTAAACTTATAGATTATAGGAAAACCTATAAGAAGTCTGTGTTCTGAAAGTAACATTAACATAAATCTCTAAATATTGTGCGTAAAAACTTACATTTGCAGTTGGAGTGTATGGAAGAATATGTTTTTAACTATAATATTAAGTTTATTCTTGGGATAAATTCATCCCAACTACTGAACCCTTCATTGTGCGTGGTCCGACACGCATTTGGCCGGTTTTTATTATCAGATGATGTTTGGACTGCTTCGAGACGTTGGTCTAGTCGCAAGTGACTGCGGAACATGGGGTCTTGGGATCAAAGCTCAGGTTGGGCAAAGTTATTTGAGTTTTGTAACCTTGGACCTGGATTTGTGACCACTAAATGTCTGGCATGATCTCAACCTACCAATGATAGTCAAATAAGAAATTTCCACAATCACTACGCTTGACAAATGAATTAGTACTTGCAGCATGCTGTTATAAGCAGCCTTGACAGAGAGACAGATCGCTACCACTCATACTATTAACGAAACCCCTTCTTCACACTTCAGCACATTTATTGCTGAATTAGGGGCGATCTTTTGCTAATCACTTCAACTACAACGTATATCATCAGCCTATAGCGGGCCGCTACTGAACCTGGTCTCTTTAATAATAATAATAAACCTTTATTTCAGACCATAGAAAATACAATAACTTGTATATAATCGCACGCCACATCAAACGGCAAAATAACACGATAGCAAAATAACTGGAAACGCTGTTCGAAAATAAACAATAGATAAAATAAATAATTAACAAAATCAAAAACCCGACTGCAAAAAAAGACAATTTAAAAGTAATGTAAATTAAATGAGAATTGATTAGCTTATTTTTTAAATATGGCTTCAATCCTTTTAAAAATTGTGTTATGAGCGTTGAATCCAACTGAACAGAACTGGCCAATAAGGCCAACATTAAGAATAATGTTGGCCTTATTGGCCAGTTCTGATAGGCTACAGAAATATTCATTTAGGGTTTTTTTTTGCATTCATTATAGAACAGCTCTGCATAATCGCAGGCCTCAAACTCTTCTTTTGGTTTATTTAAACCAATTTATTATTCCTATTTAAATTTAAACATATAACTTATATATATTTTTGTAACCCCCTTTTAATTTCCTTTATTTTGATACCCTACTCGAGAAGTTTAGTTAAATTATGTTAAAGAATGTATTAATATTTCACGCTAAAAATCACCTATTTAAGGACACTTGGGTTTTTAAGACGAATATAACGATACCTTAACTGTCGAAATCCATACAGCAGATTGGAAGATACGAGGTAATATAGAAATTTACAAACAAATAAATATACATACAAGATACGCGCGAAAAACATAACCCTTCCTTGGCAGTCGGGTAAAAAGCGTTCTCACATCACCTCGCTAAACGCTCCGCTACCTCATAAACACAGCCTAAACCACAAACCAAGACACTGATCAAGCATATTTTTTACTACTGCCAAAAATTGGATGGATCGGTGTGAAGATGTGATCTCAGGACTATTTGCTATATTAGGTAGTGCCCTCAAAATAGTTTGCAGTAAAAATGCTGGCTAAAAAAAAATAATTTCATTTTCTATAATGCTCTGGAAATGCAGGATTTATTTTTAAAATTGAAATTGAATTTTGTTGGATTTAAAATCAATTTGTTTTAAGTGTTTTGTTCTGCTCTATTTTTTCTGAGTTAGTTCGCGTATCTTGAATGGCCAATGCATTCATGAATGTAATATGTATTAATGCTTACTCGTATATTTGAGAGTGTAAGTCTATTTCGATTACCAGGTTGGTCAATTCGTAAGTAGAATGCGCAATAAATTACAACTTATAGCCTTTCCCATTTGATAGGCTTGCATTTTTCCAGTATTTCACATAATGATTAGGGACAATAACGTGTGACAAAAATCATAATTGTAATGCAACAAGCACTTATACTCTCGTATAAACTTTTACGAGGAATCCAAACATAGTTGATTTTGGTAAAATAAAAATATTAAGTAACTTCTTTTTAGGATTCCGTACCCAAAGGGTAAAACGGGAACCCTATTACTAAGGCTCCCCGTCTGTCTGTCACCAGGCCGTATCTCATGCACCGTGATAGTTAGACAGTTGAAATTTTCACAGATGATGTATTTCTGTTGCCGCTATAACAACAAATACTAAAAAACAGAATAATATAAATATTTAAGGGCCCATACAACAAACGTGATGTTATTGCTCGTTTTTGCTCGATATTTATAACGGCAACAGATAGACGCTTTAAATATTAACAGAATATTTAGTTATATATTAATTTTAAAAATAAATAATTAAAATAAAATAAAACAAATATTTAAGGGGGACTTACATACAACAAACGTGATTTTTTTGCCATTTTTAAAGATAATGGTACGGAACCCTTTGTCGCGAGTCCGACTCGCACTTGGCCGTATTTTTCAAAATTATGGCTATCCTCACATTCCAATCCATAAAACATTTAATAGATAGAAGGGACTGCCTCATTGGTGTAATGGTCGTTAGCGCTACTGTGGAGTACGAGAGCTCGGGTTCGATTCCCGGGTCGGGCAAAATGTCATTGGGTTTTTCTATTAGCAAAATAAAGGTTTAATATTAACCATATTTTTTTTACCCATTCCAGTACCACCAAACAAGACAGTAATCTCCGGAGTACGGGACCATGCGACACAAGGAACTCTGCTGACCCTCACCTGTACAGCATCAGGCGCCAAGCCAGCAGCCAAGATTAAGTGGTACAACGGTACACAGAGAATGAATGCAGAGGAGCAGAATATTCATGTGAGTACCTTTGTGTCACTTGGGTAATTAATAGCGGTTACTGATAGGAATAAGTTAAGTTAAACGAAATCGACAGCTAATGGTCTTTAAATTAGAGCAGACAACTATCGAAAAAAAAAAGTTGTCCGAGCAGCGACAGAAATTAAACTCAAAATTTAAAAAAGCTAAATCAAGGCTTCTACATACCGGGGCGACTAGTCGCGCGACGCGACGCGACACAAAGGCACCGCTCGTCCCGCGACACGTGGGGCCTTTGTGCCGTGTCGCGCTGGTATGTAGAAGCCTTCATCATCATCATTCATCATTCCAGCCGAAAGACGTCCACTGCTGGACATAGACCTCTCCCAAATAGGGGGGGGGGGGGGGGATTTGCCATAGTCTCCACGCTTGGCAGGCGAGTTGGCGAGTCCCTCAGTCACCTTTTACGACACCCACGGGAAGAAATGGGACGGAGCTATTCTTTACGTCCGGCACCAAACGGAACTTAAAAAAGCTAAAAACTTACTAAAATATTTATTCGAATGATTATTCATTACTAGTGGTCGCCCATTGGTCGAAATTCGACCCCCTCTACTTACAATCTATGAAATGAATTTGTTTATTACGTAAATAAGATATCGGAATCACTTTTACACGTCATATAAAAAATAAAAATAAGCTAAATGGAGTCAACATTTCCTATCTGACTACCCCTTACATGAAATCAATCAAATGGCGAAACAAACTCAGGGGTACTATATACTTACTAATTCCATGCTATTATAAAATACTTAGAAAGAAGAAGAAGAAAGAAAATACGTTTATTTGCGGTAAACATGACACAAAGAAAGAACATAGATACAAAAAAAACAAGTATGGGGAAAATATGCGTCACATCCACGCAAAACGGCCACCGCTCAGCATAATGCTGCGACCCTATTTGAGACTTACTAATTCCATGCTATTAAAGAGTCCTTACTTATTCCTTGCTCAAGCTGTCACTTCCAGTTACACACTTCCATGCCTTATTACTTAAATGAGTTTGAATTTGACTTTTGGCTTTGACTTTGACTTTCACGAATTCACTCCCACAGCGAACAAAAAAAAGTGTTTATTCAGATTATGAATTTTATAGACATAATACACGTCAGAGGAGAGATGTTACACATCAATATGGTCCTAAGGTACAGCCTGTACCTCTACATACCAAAGCAAAAACAATGGAAAAAAAATTGGTAGAAATTGTGATCGATGGTCTATATTTACCCAGAAATTCCTCAAAACAATTATTTCGTACCTGAATTCTCGAGCGGATCAAGCGTGCTACGTGGCCGTTGAAACGTGTGGCATATATAAATAAGGAAGGCTCCAATAAACATTGTTTCCATTTAAGGGTCGGGTAAACGCCGTTGAACTTCGCCTTAAAAATGCATGTCACGCTCCGCTGCTGTTCAGTTTCAACGGGAATATTTATTTTGATCAACGCAATTATGAATATTTGAAAAAAAACATACAATTAATTCTATGTAATAAAATAGTCTGTTCATATAAAAAAACATCAATCAATCAATCAATATCTTTATTGTGGATCATAGGTAGGTATCTACATAATACAGGTCTTAAAAAAACAAAAAAATTGTGATCAGCTATGTCCCGCCCTTAGGGATACAATAGTTACATACAAATTAAATTACAATATTATTACAAATTATTAAAATTTACACATAAAATAAAAAAGATAATTGTAAAACGGAACGAATTAAGGTAGGTACACATCAGTGGGACACTGAACGCGTCATGACTGAGGGGGACTGTAAAGTAGAAGTGAAATGAAAATATGTTAATCCTAATAGATCATGAAAATATAGTAAAAAGTAATACCGTTTTTTATGCTTTGGGTAGATATTACTTCCCGTATTTACTACAATACTTAAATATTTACATATAAAGTTGATGTGTACGCGTTAAAGTTTAATTTTTTTTTTTATCAAAACTTACTTGCATTATTTGAAGGCGTAATAACAGATTTAATAGTCACTAAAATCATATATCTGCGCCTTAAGAGGCCGGCGATGGATGTGTCATACAAACGTAATACCAATTGTAAATCAAACATATCCTTAAGGCAGTGTGTCTTTATTCCCATTGGAATACAGAATATCTCGGTTCCCAAATATACATTTTGAACGGACACTGATTTAAACAAGAGTTTTGAGAAAAATAAATTTTCTATAGAAATTTTAAATTCCTCATATCTCGTCTTTATATCATTGTCCTTTCAAAATATATATTTGGGAACATAGATATTCTGTTATCCAATCGAAATTAAAACACACTACCTTAAGAATATGTTTGATTTACAAATTATTTTGGTATTACGTTTGTATGAACTACGCATGCTAGGCCGGCGCGGCCCCTTAATGAAACTTCGTAATCACAACGCTATTCAACATCCTACTTTTATTCTCAGGTAGACTAACCATAGTATAATCCATCCTTAGTCCTTCCCCTGGCTTAGACACAGCTTAGACTATAGCTCTGTGATATTCGTTTAGCAGAGTGTATCCAGTGAAAATGGATGAGGTGTTGTAACTTTACTTCCATAGACACTCGGGAGATTGAGGTTCCTGTCATTAGATGCAGCCGTAACACGGCATCAAAAAGCGTCTGTCTGTTCTGGTCCAAACTCCAAACGCACATCCTCAAATACTTCGCACACGTCTCGAGGCGTGAGGGTGACTCTATAGAGTGCCTTGTCGTGCAGGATAGAGGGCACTAGACCACGCTAGGCGGACGCTCACCCATTAGATGGACTGACCAAATTAAAACCGCAGTGATCCCTTGTATGAGTGCACAAAAAACACCAAAAGGCGGAGTAGATAGCGAGAAATCGTGAGGCGAATCACATCAGAGCCCCTTGACAATAAACTACCAGGGACCGTACAACCCCGGTTAAGGGTTAACCCTTTCGAAGGGGTAACCCATTCAATGGATTACCTTTATCATGATGTAACCCATTGAAAGGGTTTTATACTAGAAACCCATTGAAAGGGATACATGATAACCCATTGAATGGGTTTTATACTTGAAACCCATTGAAAGGGTTACATGATAACCCTTTCAATGGGTTCAATACCTACTTGAAACCCAATAACATGAAAAAATCATAATAATACGTTAATTCGATAACCGCCCAGCATTTGTCATGCTACGCGTGCATGACAAATTCTATCTCTATTCTACCCAGGGACCATTTTGGTTACCATTTTAGAAAAACCCATACGGTGTGGGTAATTTTGAATGGCTTAAACGAAACCGTTCAAAAGGGTTACCCAAACCGTATGGGTTTTTATCGAAAACCCTTTCAATGGGTTACCAAAATTTTATTTACGCCGTTCATAAGGGTTACCCATATCGTATGGGTTTTCGTTTAACCGCTTAGAAAAACTCTATCGAAAACCCTTTCAATGGGTAACCGAAATGGTCCCTGGAAACTACATCAATAACACGACCGCTCTGACAAGAGTTCTACGAAGAAGAAGTAACAAGATCTAGTAAGGTCGCCGGTGAAAATAGAATACATAAAGTGACATTATGTTTGAGTTTAAAGTGTTAACATTTTGTGTTAAACTCAAACTCAAAGCATTTATTTCAATTAAACCAATTACAGGCACTATTGAATTGTCAAAGAGTCGGTCAGTTAGTCAGAAAGTTGAAGCTATTTGCCCATTCCAAAACGTAGATCTCTATGGAGAAGAATTGGCAAGAAACTCCAAGGACACTCTTTTAAATCAAGATATTACGAAATCCTGGGTACATTATTTTTGTCGCTTCTATATGTGAGAACAATGTAAAAAAATAAATGATTTAAAAGCAATTCAAAATAAGATTAAAAGATTACAAATAAGAGATAACCAGTCTCAACTGACGGCGCCCGTTCACGAATATGACGCGTGGATGGCACCATCCAGCTCAACTATTTTGTAGGGAACCGAATGATCCAACACACGCGCCACCATCAGCGAGAGCATGAGTTAATAAGCATAGACAAGTAGTGTAAATCGATCAAAAGAAAAATTACCAATCGATAATCTTGTTAAGAGACTCATTTAAGCTCTGGTTACTAAGGTATTCCAATAAAAAAATCATATCATCATCGTACAAATTACCCGCCGATATAATTCGAGCTCCATTTTCCCAAAAAGTACAAAAAAGGTGAATTTCAAGATTGGTTACAGGAAAATCTAAATAAGGATATACTTCAAGATCAGGAAACACTGTGGATGTCAAAATTCCGGTAATAACCAGGGAACCGGGGGAGGGCGCTAGGGTTGGCACTTAGGAGGAATTGCAAATACATTTAATTTGTTTGACGCTTTCGAAGACAGTTCAGAATGAAAGGGATGCCATTTTATGTTGTTAGGAAGTCATTTGGGTTTGTGTTTTTGGTGAAAGGGTTTATTTAAGGTAAAGGTCAAATGAGAGCTTCTAATGTGAAAATTAAGACAAGTTTATGTATAATAAAGCTTGCTATGACGATGGATACAAACATTTAAATTTATGTGAAAGATATTATTTGGGCCAAACTAATTTAAAAATATATATATTTCATGTTTTATTTTTCCATGGGGACACTAAGAAGAAGAATATGAAATATTATAATAATAATATGTTTAGCACTAGCTTTTGCCCGCTGCTTCGCCCACATGGCCCCGTGGTTCCGTTGCCGTTACCGGGATTTAATGTACCCTGTATGTTAATCCAGGTTATAAAGTACCTGTGTGCCAAATTTCATCCAAATCCGATCCAATTTTGACTTTGTTACTATTTTATTATATATGTATAGATAGAAGATGGTATTTAATATTTTATGTACTCTCCTACATTATTTAAGTCTTTAGCTTGATGCAAACTATGAATGAAACTAATGAGCTAGCTATAACATTGTCAAGTGTCTTCATTTCAATAAGCAAAAGTCTTTCTACAACCTTTTTTTTTTGAAGCTTTAGTTCTGCTGGTAAAACCAGGAGAACTGCCACTACACAAATTGCTTAGCAACCATATTAACGTACCTAATCGAATCGCAACCCGTTAAATACTTGTTATAAAGTAGTTCCGGTGGCCATCTGTGGTCTTCATAATCAGTTCCACTACACCAAATGGTGCTTTCCAAGAGCATATGCACGAGTCACTATAAAAAATACCCAAATTCCTATAGGTGTGACTATAAAATTTAAGGATTTACCTCGATTTCCATGGGACCCCTCATTAGATTCTGACTTGGTGACAATGTAACCACCACGGGAGCATACCCATTCAAACAAAAAAAAACATGCGGGGCAGTCTTTGGGTCTGCCGATAGAAGTGAAAACAATATACATATAGCTCATGGAAAGCGTTCGGTGACGATGACGCGAGTTCCATGATTTTTGTTCACAAAAGTGTTCAATGCGCACTTTAAAGAAGTTTTCACTTCAAACAATAATTTCCATAAACGGTCCACAAACGGAGAAATCGGTGAACACAAATAAATAAAATCAAAAGTACAGACGAACATAATATAACATCTACTTTTTTGAAAGTCGGTTAAAAAAGGACTGCTCTTACTTAGGTACTTTTTTAGGGTTCCGTACCAAAATGGTAAAAGGAATCCTTATGGTGAGACTAAGTATGTCTGTCTGTCACACCTGGATATCTCAAGAACTACTAATGCTATCAACTTAACATTTAGAATAGTTTTAGATGACGTTTGCCCAACTATTTTGCAAACAAGAAAAAAACAAAAAATAATATCTTTTTTGCAAAAGGGACTGAAAGGGGTTCTTAAAAATTTTAAGTGGGGCTACTAGGGCATGTGAGGTATCATATGAAATAACGCCTTTTTTTAGGCAGCATAGTTTGCGACTTTTGATGAAAAATGTAAAAAAAAATACCATCCCCCCCCCCTTATCTCCGAAGTTTGCATAGATAAAAATCTGAAATTATTCTATGTGATAGAAGTGTATGTAAAAATTACAGGAAAAATAAAACGATGTCTCGAAATAGCACAGTTTTTCAGAAATCATCAACATCATATATACGTACGGAACCCTCGGTGCGCGAGTCCGACTCGCATTTGGCTGGTTTTTTTTTTACATGACGCTCACGTGCCAACATAACTCTTTAAATTACCGACCGTTCTTGTAACATTTATCTTCCACACACAAAAACGTAGAACCACCTCATAAATAATAATTGCGAACGCTTTCTCATTTTGACAACCGTAAACTCGCTCACAATATGCTCAAGCCGTGCCGTATTGCATTATTTGCATTGGATAGCGAACGTGAGTTAGTTTAAATTCGGTAATGAAGACAAATTCGTGCCGAAGTGACAACCCTGCTGCTAAGGAAATGAAACATTATTTGTTTATGGCACAGCTGCTTTACGTATGTACTTGGATAGTAATAATGTGTCATGATGTCGGAGGTGAGGTGTGTGCGTAATGAGATTTATTTTCTTTTTGGGCCGATGTACGTGTTATTTTTTTAGGGTTCCGTACCTCAAAAGAAAAAAACGGAACCCATATAAGATCACTCGTGTGTCTGTCTGTCTGTCACAGCCGATTTGCTCCGAATCTACTGGGCCAATTAAGTTGAGATTTGGTACACATATATACTTCTGTGACCCAAACATGGACGTGTAACGTAAATAAATTAATTTTGAATATGGAGGTCACTTTTGGGGGGCAAACCTGAAATTAAAAAAAAAAGTTTTTTATACTGTACCGTGCGACACATCAAAGATGAAAATTTACCATTCCCCCCCCCATTATCTCCAAAACTGAGCCAATTTTTTTTTTTTAATACATTAAATTGTTCTTTACTTATAGATTACAGGAAAACCTATAAGAAGTATATGATCTTAAAATAACATAGTACATCTGTACAAACTTACATTTGCAGTTGGAATGTATGAAGAAACATGTTTTTCAACTGCAATGTTAAGTTTGTTCGTAGGATAATTAATCCCCACTACGGAACCCTTCATTGTGCGTGATTTTTTATGTTTTCCATACGTAGGTATCGTAAAAGTGACTCGTTTTCAGTAATACCATTTCTGATGAAAAATATAGTACTGAATCTTCAAATAACTTTAGTTTAATTTACCAAGAAACCAAATTCATATTCAAATTTATTTATTTGTACACAAAGGTATAATGTTGGTACATAATGTAATAAAATAAAATAAAACAATGTGTCACTATGTGCTGCCCTGTAAAGGCTTCTACAGACCGGCGCGACTCGCGACGCGACACAAAGGCACCGCTCGTCGCGCTGTTCTTCTAAAGTACGTAACGCATTTCGATACGGTTTTCATCATCATTTAGAGCGAGAAGGAGATGTCAATGTAACCATATAAACGTGTGTTCTTTTGTAATAAATTTCAGTATTGTATCAGCATTCGTTATGTCATTTACTCATAATATCGCTCATCCGTACATGGCGACCGTGACAGTAAAATAAACGCGAGTAGCGTATGTTTAATGCATTTTATTTCGAACAACCTGTTTTAAAAAAAAACTTTTAAAGAACTAATTTAATTTATTTTGAGTTAGTAAATAGAAGAATTAATTATTACCAAAATACCCACATTTTACCTTGTCAACTTTTTCAACCACCCTTTACTCTATTTTACTTAACAACCCTCCAATTCTATTCCAAAACACTGCGAGAAAATACTTCACAGAATCCCCGATTTTCCCTTTTTCCGAAAAACTTTCAGTAACTGAAAACTGAATTGAATTTGCTTCAGCAAGTCCTGAAAACTCCTAAACTTATTGACGGAGGTACCTGTGCTCTATGCGTGGTACTACGGAAGTTTTTTTCGTAAAGTAAAACAAGCAGTGGGAAAGCCTAATTAATTTTCCTGTCTTTGCAAATATTTTGGGGAGATGTCCGAGGACGAATTAGTTGTAGAGCGCTGTCCAAACTATTATTAGTAGATACTTTGAATAAATTGACGCCACAAAGTGTTGACTAATATAATAGTATTTTGTGAGAGTTTAAAGTATTTATTACTGGCTGCCCGGCGCAACTTCAAACTCAAACTCAAAGCATTTATTTCAATTAAACCAATTACAGGCACTTTTGAACTGTCAAAGAGTCGGTCAGTTAGTCAGACAGTTGAAGCTATTTGCCCATTCCAAAACGTAGATCTCTATGGAGAAGAATAGGCAAGAAACTCCAAGGACACTCTTTTAAATCAAGATATTACAAAATCCTGGGTACATTATTCTTGTCGCTTCTTTATGTGAGAACAATGTAAAAAAATAAATTATTTAAAAACAATACAAAATATAAAAGATTACAAATAAGCCCTGGCAGATAGGAGATGACCAGTCACAACTGACGGCGCCCGTTCACGGACATGAACTTCGTTCGCGTGGTCCTACCCCTACCCTGCCCTATCCTACCCTACCCTTAAACCTTCGCGGGAGTATGCAGAAGAACTCACCACCACTCACAAAATTTCATCAAAATCAGTCGAACCCTTTTGGAGTCCATAGGAGTTAAACAAAAAAACATTGATTTTTATATATTATAAATATATAAGATTATTGTTTTTATGTTAATTTAATTCAGATTGTAAGAACTTCCCGAAAGTTTTGGCATATTTCATTATAAACAGATTACAAGACACAATATTGCGCTTTAATTTTGAATTTGAATTTAAACAATTCAATTTCAAACCATGGGTTTTTTACCAAGTGTTTGAGTCAACCCAAAACGTGATGCCAAGATAGTTAGCTTTATCTCAAAATAGGCCATTAATATCAAATCATTTATTTCCAATAAAATATTTTCAGGACACTTGCAAATCTGGAATTTGCTGATACTTCACTGTTCACACGTCTAAGTTTTGTGGAAACTAATTATTTCGTTATACGTCGTCTAATTCATACTCAAAGACGAAACCTGAGTAGCTGTTGTTTGATCAGGAAACGGAAATGGCATTCAATTCCGTTAATGAAGCTGTTTCTGGCGAGATCTTCCTTTAAAGGATCTCGTCAGCCTAATTCGATGCTGATCTAGCAGCGAAGAGGTAGACACGGTTTATTGTTTTTATTAGAGAGGATCCTATTTTGGATATTAGAATGATCCGGAATGAAACATGAGATGTTTAGAGAGCTTTAATTGTCATATTTGCAGCGCTATTTTGAAGGCCGAATGATTTCTTAACAAATTAATAGTCTTATTTCAAGTAGGCCAATAAAGACTGCTTTTTAACGTCAAAATTTACAAGAAGTTAAATACAGAAATATTCGTACTGAAAAGGTGAAACACCTTTTTAGTACGAATATTTCTGTATTTATCTTCTGTCACACATACAAACTTGGTATATACCTACCAATATTTAACTAACTATTTAATTAGGTACTCAATCTATTAGCAGTATAAACTTTAGATTTCTTGAAGACAACTTTTGGTTTCGAGGCTTGAAGTCAATTGACTTATCAACTACGTGACGCCCCAAATATTATTTTTCATTCCATTCTGTTGAAAAATCTGTCAAATGTCAAACTTTTAAACTCCATGCATGACTATTGATACAAAAATCATTTCAGACAAATCACATACTTTCAATTTCATATTTAGTATTTAAAATCACTAAAAATCAATTGAATTAATTCTAGGAGATTCCAAAAGGTCGTTTCGTACGGAGAAGAATGAGCACGAGACTCCCTTTAAAATGTTTTACAATATTTTGTAAACATTTAATATAATTCTATTATGTGAAGACGATCTACCTAGAATAAAATAACAATAGGTACAAAGTATTAAATAGGTTGATAAATACATGGTGCTCACATATTTACAAAGATTGCAACCGTAAACCATTTTTCCTAGCATTTTGACAAATAAATTAACAAGTGCGTGAGTCAACCACTTAAAAGTGCTGGCTTTGATCTCGTGTCAGGTATTTTTTGGGATTTTCCCAGTAGCAGTCAGGAGTCCGGATTTATGCCCTAAGTTACCTAATGGCATTAGGCTAGCCCCCTACACCTCTGCCTCCTCAGACAACTTAAGAATAATGGTGCTTTGTTATGCGCTTTTGAGCAGCTCCTTATAATGACCGTACCATAATATCTTTTTTATGCAAAGAAACTTTTGATTCCTTATTTATGTGGTACTTAAAATTCTCAATATTTTTAAAACATCGTTTAATTTAAAACTTGTAATATCATTTTACTCCCACAAGTCTGCGCCACACCTGCAGTGCTACGCTATACTATTCCTAACTATATATCTTTTGTTGTAATTTCAAATAGCTGAGGAACAAAATTTTCGCAGTGACTGCCCACCTGCCACCGCTACCGGACTTGGAATAATAAATGGAGTGGAGTCGTTTTTAAATTTTATATTGTATCTTTGTTCTATAATTTATTAAAATTTTGGAAATAATTTAAAAGAAGTCGTGGTTAGTCTAGAAACCAATTACTTTTTGATACTTTCTTGTTAGAAACTAACACAACAGCACAAAGTTTCAGTCAACTTCTCATCAATCAACTCAGCCTATAGCAGTCCACTGCTGGACATAGGCCTCTCCCAGACTGCGCCAAAACACCCTGTCCTCCGCCTTCCGCATCCAGTCTGTCCCAGCCACCTTTTTAAGGTCGTTGGTCCATCTAGCTGGGGGGCTTCCCACACTACGCTTGCCGATACGCGGTCTCCACTCCTGGACTCGTCTGCTCCACCGGCCATCGGTCCTTCGACAAACATGGCCAGCCCACTGGCACTTCAGCTTGCTTACTCTGCAGGCTATGACGGTAACACCGGTTCTCTTCCGGATAACTTCATTTCTGATCTTATCCTTCAGAGAAACTCCGAGCATAGCCCGCTCCATAGCACGCTGAGCGACCTTGAATTTGCCAACTTCTCAAGTCAGCATAATACACTAGTTGAAGATAATCATCCATAGTCCTTATTGTTAATGATCTTTTACTGCCTATTCTATTAATTCTTAATTAATATCTTCCTAAAATATACTAAAAACATACTAAATGTGTATGTAACATTACAAACTTCTGCCTACCCTTTCGTCTCTCAAACGAGATATTTTTTGTTGTGTCTGTTTACCTAAAATCTTGAAAATACGATATTCAGTCATTTATCGCAAGAAAAGTAACCCATTAAAAAAATCAATTAATTATCACAAACATAAACCAACATTTTAATTCCAGTAACAGGTTCAAACGCTAACATTACGTCTTGTTTGTAGTAATTAAAGTTGCCGCTTCGTTCAAAGTGACAGGTAAGTAAAGTGTCTAGGTATTACATTGTAAGGTAGTATTAAAATTTTAACTTAGCATTTTATACCTAAATGTCGTAACATTTTCACTTAAGACGTTAAAAATCTGTTAGACTAAATTCTAGATGAAACGAAGTTTAGCCGATTAGGTTAAAACTTGGCAATACAGTGGAAATAAGGCATGTGTTTATATTTTTATTACGGACGCTTTTAACGTGCACGTCTTTCTACATCGTTCTCACATGTATAATTTCAACATAAATGATGTAACCAATACTATGTAACAATATTTTGATTTAAAAGAGTGTCCGTGGAGTTTCTTGCCCATTCTTCTCCTTATGAACCTACTACGCTTTGGAATGGGCAACTAGCTTCATCTCTCTGACTGACCGACCCCTTGACAATTCAAAAGTGCCTGTAATAGGTTTATTTGAAATAAATGCTTTGTGTTTGAGTTTGTGATTGTTAGAACGCGTTGTGAAGAAACCTTTTTCCTTCTCTGAGTGAGATGAGGACTTTAATCAGAAATTTCTAGTAAAAGTTTCCACGATATTTTCAAATCAAGGCCCTGTTCACTCGAGCCTGGAAAAATACCGAGCTTATAAAAACAAAAAAAAACGAAGTCGACTCCACCCCACTGCTTCCCAACCAAGGTGGCCACTCCAATAATTCAAATTCAATAATTCCTACAAATGAAACGCCTCCGCTCGCGTCTCCAACAGTTTTATATTTCTCGTCGAGAGAAAGCTTCGAAACTTTCTACCTTTTTCTACCCTCACAGTTTGAAATGGAAGAATTGTTTTCCAAGTTGATTTTAGAGACTGACTATTGATTTTCGGTGAATTCCTAGAAGTTATAAACAACGTTGTATAGACAATATTTTGTTAGAAATATTCTTGCTTAAAATATTTAAAAAAAACTTTGAAATATCATAATTCATTTAGCTGGATTCGTAGAATTTTGGGCCCAAATACAGAACTAAAAAGTTGCATTTTTTTTTTGGGAATTCAAATTAATCACGTCGGCGAATCGAATAATTCGTTAGATAATGAATCGATGAATGAATGATCATAATTACTTTACTTCTAATTATGTCTGAAAAATGGTGCTGCCCATCTTTAGTAATTAGAGACGTAAACCATCAGTCACAAACTCACAAGCAAGCCCCCACCAGAAAAATCATCTGTTACTCTTGTAGTATCGACTAAAGCTCAGAATAATACAAAATATTAAAGACTAGCTTTTGCCCGTGGCTTCGCTTGCGTTAATTTAGAATTTGACAATCAATTCGGGTTGTACTCTGCTTGTAATAATATAATTCAATCATGATTCGAAAGACACGTGGCGCCATCTATTATCATAAGAACGTTATTGTTGTTTTCCTCGGGAACAGTACTTTTTTAGGGATAAAAGGTGGGTTTTCTGTACACCTGACAACGTATGTGCAAAATTTCAGGATGATCGGTTCAGTGGTTTAGGCGTGAAAAGGTAACAAACAGACTTACTTTCGAATTTATAATATTAGTTAGGATTTCAGAATTCCCCAAGCTTTCCTCCAAAAGCTATAAACATACACATTGTGTGTGTCTCGCATAAGTAAGCACGTATGGAAATGTTCACGATTATTAATTATTAAACGTGTGCAGGAAATGAGCACGTGTTTGAACATTTGCAATTTGTTTCATCATTACCTACCCTGTTGTTGTAAAGATCTGATTTTAACTAGATATGACTGTGTGTCAGTATTTTATGTGAAGGAACAGCTATTAGAACTTATTTTCCACTTAGGCAACTGGCTATAATAAAAGAGCCTGCATTAGTAATTTGTTTCAGTACTGGTTTTGTAGTAGAATAGGAATAAATCAAAAAAATCATAAGAAATCTACTAAAACGCACTGGGCTCGCGCAGTTGAGAGCGTATTATAAGATTAAGGACTACGTTGAAGACAAGGAAGTTTGGCATTAATTCCTTCTGTACATGTGGCTTCCCCGGTACCTCATTAACGGCAAAACTATGTAAATGTCTATTAACTGCTTCCAAATTACGATGCTTTTTTAAATTTTATTTTACCTATTTTTACAAACTTCACTGACATGTTTTTCTTATTTGACATTATTATACCTACAATTTTTATTTCACCAAGGTGCTAACTTTTATTATTTCAATCATATTTTATATTGTTTTTTTTGTTAATGTGAGAACGTTGTAGGCTTAATAGACTGTAGATCTGTAGACCATTTTCTATTTTGTTAAGCACTAACACTTTTGACGGGCCTACGCTGTCCTCTCATACCTATTAACACTGTAATTTGAAAACATTGTAAAAGCCACTTTTTTTTTAAAAGAGTATCCGTGGAGTTTTTTGCCGGCTCTTTTCCATAGGGAACGACCAATTGGAATCGTGCACCTAGCTTTTGACGTTTCATAAGTGCCGATGTAGGCTTATGTGAAATAAAAATATTTTTGATTTTTGATTTCCATTTGATTACAGCCCACTCGCTCTCTCAGTGGGAATGTTATAGGTTATAGGCTGATGATGTTATGCTAGACCCTAATTCAGCAAATTAAAATTGAGGTTTCTATTTGATACCATTATACAAAACGGTCCTGATAGACTCCTTAAAATTCTGATGCAATGAAAAGTGTCTCTATTCCAAAATCACCTTATACCCTTAAATATGTCCCCCTAGTTAACAACTAAACCACTTCACTACTTAATCGCTCAAAAAATGGTTCTCAAAAAAAAGTGAAAAACTTTTAAAAAAACAATCCTGCTGATCGCCCCCGTCTGTGGGATTGATGATAAAATAATACGGGAAGGTACCGGTTTTTACGTTAAACCGACGTTGACAGTGAGAAATGGCCAGATTAATTTCTTCCCCGTTTATTTGTTGGAGTTACAAAGTCGCTTAGTTAGCTGAAAATTTTTCGAGTCGTTTTTTGGGAGGTGAAAAAAATAAAATGGGAAGGAAACGGGAGATCTTTGTTAGTTTTCTGTGCGAAAGAAAATATTGGGACGGAAATCTGGAAACTGTTGTTAGTTAACGTTTATACAATCAATCAATCAACTCAGCCTATCGCACTCCACTGCTGGACATAGGCCTCTCCCAGGCTGCGCCACAACTCCCTGTCCTCCGCCTTCCGCATCCAGTCTGTCCCAGTCAGTCGGTCTGTCTGTGTGTGTGTGTATACAATGCAAAATATGAATTTATGACTACCGCGTTGGTCTAGTGGTCCCAAACGGTACTGCTGAGCATGTCCTGGGTTCGATTCCCGAGCCAGGCAAACTGATAATTGAGTTTTTCTATCTGGAATTTCTCAGTAGCAGCCCGGAGTCTGGATTTGTCTGAACAGACAGCTGTGCTGCTGGGGAGTTTGTTGCGCCACTTCATCTTCCCAGCTAAAGCACTAGGAAGTGGTGAAGGGTGGGCGTTTTTGGGGGACTGTCTCATGTAATTTTTGACGTTCGAAAAGTGCTGATTCTCAGCCTAGTTTGAATAAATGACTTTTGATTTTGATTTTGTACCCGGTTGAAGGCAATAGGCTCGCCCCCTATTACATGGGACTTAAACATAACTTGCGAATTGTGGGTGTACTACAGGTACACCTCTGCCCAACCCTTCGGGGAAACAAGACGTGATCTTATGTTAAAATATGAATATGAAAAATAAAATGAAAGTCTGAAAAGTAACTGAAAGGTCTTAAGTTCTGAGTAGAGCTGCACGATTACTGACAAATGCGTGCACTGACTGGTCAGGTCCTCTCAATCTGTGTGGTTCTTTCCTAAAAAGACCATTTCAGACACCAATCTACATGGCCTTCACAGTCATGATCTGACCAAGATTATGTCTGGACTTAAAAAGAGACTGTGACCTCTGAGTTTGTTTCGGCCTTTTTTCTCAGAGTAGTCAGATAGGAAACGCCGACCTCATCTAGTTTTTAAAATATGATTGACGTGTAAAAGTGTTTATACAAACCTACTTACCGAAATAAAAATCATTTATCATCATTTATAACGATGACTCGATAGTGGGGTCACACCGGAAAACGGAAAGCGGAAAATCGGCTGATGGAACTTAAATCGGGTAAAGATTACGTCCAGCTGTAAACTGTAAGTGGCTGAAAGACTAACTAACAGCTCAGAGCGCTATTCAATAAAGTACACTTAGAACCTTAGCGGATTCACATCTTTCCAATCATCTTTCGAATTTCGAGGTGATGTTTGACTACTATTGGGGGCTCGTGGCTAAGTATAACATAACATAACATACACGCCTGTAATCTCTCATTTGATTAATTGATTGAAAAGCCAATGTTTAGCAGTTGACATAGTACAATAAAACAAAACACTTAAAAATACCGCTCGTTCCACTAAAATCCCCTAGACCAGTCCTCCAGGGGACTACACAGCACTCAATGTTCCACTACGATAGATATCATTACAAATATCACAAACAACAGATCCCTGGATAAAAAGGCCTTTTTCTGAGCTAAATCGAAGCTCATCTATTTACATCTAAATACCTAACAAGGAACACAATAGAAGATATACGTAGTCGTAATTTTTAAAGCCTGCAATAGAACGGACGGCTATAGTAATGCCTTCGTCACAAAAAATACGAGAAACGAGCAATTCTCTCGATTTTAGCACAAAAGTCTCGGTGTTTCGTCCAAGTTGTAAGCAAAAAGCGACTGTATTGAAAAGCTTCGTCTGCATTGCGAGTAATGCGACTGATTAAAACTCTTTTACAAAGAAAGTATTACCTATACTACTGTTTAGTTTAGGGTTTTATGAAAGAGGACTATTTGTACGTAGCTTTTTTGTGTTGAAAATAGTGAAATTACAGACAAAGTAATATCAATATTTTTTAAACGATAAACAGTTATAATTATTAATGCTACATTTAAAATTTTCACATTTGTTGTTTGTTTTTATTGGTGACATTTTTTATTTATTTTTATTTTAATAACTATTGTAATGTTTGTTTTTATTAGTGACATTTTTTAATTATTTTTATTTTAATGACTATTGGACTGTTTGTTTTTATTGGTGACATTTTCATTTATTTTAGCATATTTACTTTGCATGATACCTTAATTGTATGTCTTAAGGCAAAACATAGCGTGCTATTTTATATGTATGACCTATTTTATACCTTTTTTTTTTGGGTGGGAAATTATCAAATAACTTACACACAAAGTAGAGTATGACGTATTCTCAACTTCAAATTCTCATTTCAGAAACCGTTTCGTCAAGTTTCTAATTATTTCGACCCTTGTCTCAATCCAAAAACAATATTAACTCTCAGAAGTTAAGAAAATTAAAAATCACAATGGCTCATTTACCTACTTACACGTGGAGATCTGCAGTGCTATTCTGTAACCATCTCACCGTGAAAACTTAGATGAAGTGAGCGTGGAACTGTCAGTGTCAACCCACCTGACGCTAGGGATGGACAAAGGATTGCATTAACAATCATAATCGACATTTTGAACAGATTTTTTTTTACATTAAATTGAGTTTGTCTATAATTCTGTTTTGCTATTTTATTTAAAATCCCCCTAAATAGTAATGTTAAGACACATAAATACTAGCTTTGAAATAATATAAAATGATCAAAAGAATTAGTATAAAAATATTATTAAAATCTCGATTATGATTGTAAATGTAATCCTTGGTCATTCCCTAGCATCAGTGGGATGACACTTTTTTTTTTTTTTTGGGTGGGAAATTTTCAAATAACTTCTCCCGCTCTGGGCGGAGCGGGAGGGCGTGTCAGACTTTTACTGACTAAAACCCACCCGTATTCCTTCATTTGCCTGTGTGCTAGGGCCACGATATCCCTTTCGGACAAACTCGCAACCCTGGCAGGCATTGGCCCTAACGGACCCCGTCAGTTGGTGCTGACAACTCTTTGAGGCGCGCGTGGAATACGACGCGCCGTGGACCCGGGCCTGGTCCTTATCGGACGGTGAGCTACCCATCGCTCACCGTCCGCAGGCTCGCGCCTACGGTGGCCGGAAATCGGGTGCGAGGGCGCGAACCCTGCCTCTCCCTCACGCGTTCCGCCTCCTCCTTCGCAAGCATTACTAATTCGCAGAACGAGGTGATGGCCTCCCATGCACTCTCGCACCGAACTATGGCCTTAACCAAGCCGGACGCGAGAGATCGCCGCCGCCGATTGCCTCCGTGAGGACACGGCGGTGCTCCGCCCAAGCCGGGCAGACCTCCACCGTATGCTCCACCGTGTCCTCCGGGCGATCCACTCAGTGGTGACACCCGGGCGTTTCCTCCCGCTTTATCCTGAACAGGAACCTCCCGAAACAACCGTGTCCGGTGAGGACCTGCGTCAGGCGGAAGGTGAGGACGCCGTTGGCGCCTCTCTAGCCACTCCTCAAAGAGACTTATCGCCACAATTGAGGCCTGCCCAGCGCTGGGTTGCGACAATCGCACTCTCCATACCGCCAGACCTATTGTATACCTACGTTTCACAAATAAACTTTATGATTTATGTAATTTCACCATTATCAGTTGTATACGACAAGTATTTTTTTATTTAAATTCATTTACGTATATTGAAATACAATACACAATCTAACACTATCGGAGTATCGTATTACCCAGTAACTGGGTTGTGGAGGTCAGGTAGGCAGTCGCTCCATGTAAAATACTGGTATTCAGCTGCATCCGGCTAGTAGACTAGCCGACCCCAACATGGTTGGGAAAAGGCGGGCAGATTGACACAATCTGACACTAAAATATTGATATAATATACAAGTATACAATATCTTAAGGGGTTATTGAACTCATCATTATGAACAACTTTTACTATGGGACCAAACCTCAAACCACGAAAAAAAATCAGCTGTTCCCTACATTTTGACGAGTTATGAGAATATAAATGGCGCGAGGTCAGCATAATATCCGCTATAAGCTCATGCTTCACGCCACACCCTAACCCAGACAAGCAGAGAGTAAACGAAAGAATGAGTAACGCGGCGCACTTTCTAAGATGTCGTCTATTAAAATAATTGCACAAAAGTTTACGCAGTAAACTATGTGCTGTTATCTCTTGCAGCTAGGGATGAGGAGGAGGGCACCGTGTCGATGGAACTGCAAGGTCGTTTTATTTTATTTTAGTTTGTTTTTAGAATTCCGTACCCAAAGGGTAAAACGGGAACCCTATTACTAAGGCTCCGCCGTCTGTCTGTCTGTCCGTCTGTCTGTCCGTCTGTCACCAGGCTGTATCTCATGAACCGTGATATCTAAACAGTTAAAATTTTCACAGATGATGTATTTCTGTTGCCGTTATAACAACAAATACAAAAAAATAGAATAATATAAATATTTAAGGGGGCTCCCATACAACAAACGTGAGTTTTTTTGCTCGTTTTTGCTCTATATTGATAACGGCAACAGGTAGACGCTTGAAATATTCACAGAATATGTAGATATATATTGACTTTAAAAATAAATAATTATATTAAATAAAATAAAACAAATATTGAAGTAGTAGAGAGTAAGAGTGAGACATTGTGAATTGAAGTTTTAAATAATTAATAATATTTTTTATTTTAATATAAATATCTCATACAACAAACTTGTTTTTTTGGCATTTTTATAGATAATGGTACGGAACCCTTCGTGCGCGAGTCCGACTCGCACTTGGCCGGTTTTTATTTTTATTTGAGCAACTAATATAAACCATTATAATAATTTTATGTTAGACTATGCCAATGCCGCTTCCGTGATAATCAATCTTTAGTTTTATTACTGGAAGGGCTGATTTCTCAGGATGGGCCTGAATGACGTTCAAAAGTGCCATTTATGTGCTTATTTGAAATAAATAATTTGACTTTGATTTTTTTTAATTAGGATGGGTTTGCTCTTGACCTTAGTCTAGGGCAGAGGTGACAGAGACAAAGTCGACGATGGAGTGAGCTTACCCAGAAGAAGCCTGTTCACTCTAACTTTGAAGAGTTTAGGGTTATATGCAATCGGAAACACAGACGCAGGCAGAGAGTTCCACTCTTTTGCTGTGCGCATTATAAAAGACATTTGAACGTTATTATGCGTCTTTATTTGAAAATCATGCCATATAAACCACATAATTCTCTTGTGCGATTAGCATGCATCAATCGAAAACCATGTTATTACAATATAACAAATATTAACATGATTAAAACTTTGAAAAAAATATACATAATATGTGACTATATAATTATATATTATATCAACTCAACTCAGCCTATCGCAGTCCACTGCTGGACATAGGCCTCTCCCAGGCTGCGCCACAACACCTTGTCCTCCGCCTTCCGCATCCAGTCTGACCCAGCCATCTTCTTAAGGTCGTCGGTCCATCTAGCTGGGGGGCGTCCCACACTACGCTTGCCGATACGCGGTCTCCACTCCAGGACTCGTCTGCTCCATCGGCCATCGGTCCTTCAACAAACATGGCCAGCCCACTGCCACTTCAGTTTGCTTACTCTGCAAGCTATGTCGATAACTCCGGTTCTTTTCCGGATAATTTCATTCCTGATTTTATCCTTCAAAGAGACTCCAAGCATAGCCCGCTCCATAGCGCGCTGGGCAACCTTGAATGTGTGGACCAGCCCGACTGTCAGTGTCCACGTTTCGGCTCCGTATGTCATGATGGGCAGGACGCACTGGTTAAAGACCTTAGTCTTCAAACATTGCGGGATAGGCGACGAGAAGACTTGCCGCAGTTTTCCAAATGCCGCCCAACCCAACTGGATCCTTCTGTCGGCTTCTTTCTCAAAGTTGTGTCTACCGAGCTGGAATTATATATATAGTCATTAAATACATTATATAATTATATACTTGTCTGCGTGTGGTCATGCGAGCTCGTCCTTCATGTCACTGTGCCACGTTGCTAGTGATGCGGTCACGTGTCCAAAGTACACATAACTCTCTGCACAGTGCCTAGGTACAAAGACAGTACTTCTACAGTCTTTACAGCCTACAATATGTTGCACCTATTCTAAAGTATTGTGTTCTTTTTTGGGGTAATTCTACTAATAAAGAAGCGGTATTTAAAGCCCAGAAGAAATGTATACGAGCCATAACTGGTATAACAGACAGTTGCAGACCATCATTTCTAAAGTTTATTCTTACGTTACCATGTTTATATACAACGTGTTATTTTTTATATCCCATAACTCTAGGGTATGATTGAGGCCATATCAAAGAATCAACTGGCATATGAGTTATGTTCCAATCCTTCGTTATTTTTTTTTTTCATTTTTCATACAAAATAATTCGGCAAAGTCACGATTATTAATGTAAAACACCCTTACGTGAAATATGACAACGTCGACAAGGTAGTTTTGCCTTCACTAGCTGCCGCCGGGAAGCCCCGATACCAACATACCTACATATTTTATTTTACTATTTATTTTACTACACTACTGCGAAGTTTGGCAACCTCGCAAAAGTAAAGATTCGTCATACTGGTGACAATTTTCGACCTAATTTAATTATGATTGATGATATCTCCGAAACGATGCATTTTTGGACCACCTATTCTAGGAGTTTTAGTATTATTTTTACCTACAGAATATAACCCTAGAGTTATGGGATATAAAAAAAACAGGTTGTATATTAGAGGTTATAATGTTCGTTAGAAAAAATACAAACCTCTTTAATAAGTTACATAGCAAAAGATACAAATTCAATATGTTTACCTTTTAATAAAACAGCGTTGTTAAATAAAAGTACATTATGTATGACTCCACGCATATAATATAACTATTTACCAAACTCATTCCTGGAGATAAATGATGTAAGTATATTTAAAAACAATATCAAAACACTGTTACTAAAAAAAGCATATTACTCTGTCACTGAATATTTACAGGACATATTGTATAATGTGTGTAAATTTGCATGCCTTACGGTAGGATATGGCTAATGGACACTATTGTTTGTTTAAGACCTTCTTTTTGTACCCATATTCGCAAATTAATAAATGATTATGATTATAAAAAAAACTTGTAAGAACCATGAGCTATCTTCCCTTAACAAAATAACGACTAATACTTCTAACATGAATAATAGTAACCCCATATTTCTTTTTAAAGCAATATAATGCAAAAACAAGGTTGAAGATTTTATCGACGTTTTTACAACGTTATTAGGGTCCTACCCTAAGGCACTAAAATATTATTGCCCGTTTACTTTGCAAAGGCCATATTTTATAGAAAAACCTTTGAAAAGAACCTTCCCGATCTCATTACGTTTGTTTGTACTGTTTTATATCAGAGTATAATAAAATCGATGTAATGGATTCGATGAAAATTATTTTGTTTAATGTAGGAACATGGATTATTTGAATAAAGGTGAAAAGATTTCGTTTTACGTTTTAATAATTAATTAGTGATGACCTATGGCACTGAAACGTGGTTGCTCACAATGGGCCTTATCAGAAGGCTAAAAGTCACCCAAAGGGCAATGGAGAGGGCTATAATAATAAGCAAATATAAAAAAATTATTTCAGAAACAACCATAATTCGTTAGTACACATTAATCTTAACAACTATGTTAGTAAACATGCAGGTTGGACAAATAACGGACGAGCGGGCAATCAAATTTTTCAGCAATGACACTCAGGAGACTGTTCGGGCTGCCCCGAACCCTCTCCAGCAGCGACGCGACACTCTTACGTCTGATCGCTGCGAAGCTATCAGTGTGCGCATCAGCAAACATTCCCGACGCACTGCAGAAGCGTGGCAGCCCCAGCAGCATCCTGAATGCATTGTTGTATTGGATGGGAAGAACATTGATGGCTTTCTGCGTACAGCTTGTCCAGAGGCTGCACGTGTAAAAAGTCTGACAATATGCTTTAAAAAGCGTCACTTTCACTTCACACGTGCAACGAGCAAACCTACGGACAAGCATGTTGCATCGAACCGCCAATGCTCTTCGTTCCCTTTCTTCATCCAGATCATCTTTGATGCCCGCGGTGACAATATGGCCGAGATATTTAAATTGTTGAACACGATTTAAGATTTTACCTGCTAGCTTAATGGGAGTTAGACTTTCTGAGGACTTTGCTCCAAAAACAAGAACCTCACTCTTTTTGATATTGTATCTTAAACCTTGTTCCTCAACATACCTCTCACAAACATCCAACAGCTTTCTCAAGCCTAAGACTGACGGGCTCAGCAGCGCCATATCATCGGCATAGCTGATATTATTAAACGCTACTCCATCTATATAACAGCCGGCCTGCAAGCTACTGAGCTCACTAATGAGTTCGTCTATATAAAGGTTAAACAATATCGGAGAAGTCAAACCACCCTGTCTGACCCCACACTGCAACCTGTACTTATCAGAATTGGCATCAGCCCAACGCACACAGTTCACCTGGTGACCATACCAGTACCTAAAGATGTTTATAATTTCTAATGGCATATTTGCTTTGCGTATCTTACCCCATAACTTGTCATAATTCACCATATCAAACGCCCTTGACATATCAAGGAAGCAAGAAAATACAGGACTCTGATTATCTACGTAATAGCTCACTGCCTTTTTTAGGCACAATATAGCAGTCTCTGTTGATAGCCCCTTGCGGAAACCGTGCTGGGCGTCATGTAATGTAATATTTTTCTGTAGGAAGGTATTCAAGAGACCATGAAAAACTTTAGCGACGATCGTTGCCAGCGAGATCGGTCTGTAGTTTGACTTGTCGACATGTCACCAGTTTTATTTTTAATAATAGGTACCACAACTGTTTTCATCATGTCACTGGGCAGATAGGAATGCGAGATACAAAAATTATACAACAACGCTAAGACTCGGGGCAAATGCTTACCAGCGTGTCTTAAATGTTCAATACTGAGCCCGTCGTGTCCGGGTGACTTACCACGTTTCATCTGACTAATTGCATTGTTTACGTCTTTAACTGTAAAGCTATGCTTGGAGTTTCCCTACGTGATCGAACCAGAAATGAAGAGATCCGCAGGCGAACCAAGGTAACCGACATAGCCCGAAGAATTGCCAAGCTTAAGTGGCAGTGGGCAGGGCACATTGCTCGCAGAACTGATGGCCAATGGGGCCGAAAGGTTCTGGAGTGGCGACCGCGTACAGGAAGACGTAGCGTTGGAAGGTCTCCTACAAGGTGGACCGATGACCTTGTGAAGGCCGCAGGTATCCGCTGGATGCGGGAAGCGCAGAACCGGTCGAAGTGGCGGTGCTTGGGAGAGGTATATGTCCAGCAGTGGACGTCTTTCGGCTAAAATGATGATGATGATGAATTAAATAGTTAATTTATATATATATTTTTTTTGCTTTTAATTTAATTTTAAACAATACACATATTTTTTTCGTTTTTAATCCCCTGATAAATAATTAATTGGATCTTAAAAGTTTAACAACTTTCATGCTAAGAAATTACGTAACAATTAATGTTTTTAGATATAAAAACATTATTTTAGTTACCTAATTTCTCCCAGCTGTCAAAATTTCTAACAAACTGTTTTTTGTTCGATCATAATTTAGATTTATATTCTAATTATCCTAACACAATGTTGAAAGAAAAACTTTTAGGTCAGGAAAACATAGAACAGTTAGCTTAACCAATATTTATTATTTATTCTAATTAGCCTAACACAATGTTGAAAGAAAAACTTTTAAGTCAGGAAAACATAGAACAGTTAGCTTAACCAATTATCGGAATAAAGTTTTTCATATTTCCGATAATACTTACCTAACACAACCTTGGTACGTACTAATCTCCTTCACCATTAAACAAAACAACTCTTTTAGATTATATCGATATCTTATTATTCTCTCGTATCCACACGAACTACCAGATGAGAGAATAGCTTACATGCCGTGGTAATAATATTAGAAAATGTGTTAAAAAACATAAATAAATGGAAAAAAAGATGGGTCATATCCGCTAAAATCTTTTTCGCTCAGCATATAGTTGTAGCTCATGCACGACACAGATCCAAAGCATTTTGATTGTAAGCGCTTTTTAACGCGTCGATATCGACAAACCCCAACGGAACTTCACTATTTTTAATTTGATCACATTGCACAGCGGACAACAAAGGAGGTTTTCCCTCACTTTAACGCTCATTTGACTCCAACCCAGGACCATGAATCGTCGTATCTTTTTAACATTTTCTCTTTTTCTTTTAACTTTGCAACTTTGTCAAGCCCTCGATAAGAAATGCGCTTGCAAAAATATTATGTTGGTTCTTTAAAGAGTGATGTTTTCATTAATGCTACAAAGGCTAGGAAGACTCTTTTATTAAGTGTCATTATAAAATTCTCTGACAATGATTCGTTCACGGTAACGGTTTAACATCACTAATGGCGAGAATATTATAATATTATAATGGAGAGACGGTTATTATTGTTGATGTTGACGGGTATAGTTATTGGTGATGTTCTTCAGAAAGGTCAGGTGCGTAGTTCTCGCAACCGGCGTCCGTGTATGATAAGATGTATGAACGTAAACGAAGCAATAGAAGTATGTAAGGATTGTAGCAGGTGGCCTTCTGTAGTTTCTGCCTACCCCCATGGGAAGAAGGCGTGAGTTTATGTAATGACAAGAAGAAACGACTATGACGTCATAGCATAACAACAAGCCCTTTTTTCCAGCCCAAGGACCAGTGGTGATTAGTCAATCAATCAATCAATCAACTCAGCCTATAGCAGTCCATTGCTGGACATAGGCCCCTCCCATGCTGCACCACAACACCCTGGCCTCCGCCTTCCGCATCCAGTCTGTCCCAGCCACCTTTTTAACGGTCCATCTCGCTGGGGGGCGTCCCACACTACGCTTGCCGATACGCGGTCTCCACTCCATGATTCGTCTGCTCACCGGCAATCAGTCCTACGACAAACATGGCCAGCCCACTGCCACTTCTGCTTGCTTACTCTGCAGACTATGTCGGTAACTCCGGTTCTCTTCCGGATAACTACATTTCTGATCTTATCCTTCAGAGAAACTCAGAGCATGTGATTAGTATTTCATCCATTTCGCCAGATATGTTGCAAATCACATCTAGGGGCGAGCATGTTGGTATTAACTGGGCACAAATCCAGACTTCAAGACTACTAAAAGCTACTGAGAATTTCCTTAAAGAGAATCCAAAACACTTTGCCCTACCCGGGGATCCAATCCAGGACCCAAGGCGAGTACTAGACTAGAAACACTGTCAAAAATCTTCCGCCATCTTTTATTTATAATCACAGCTCACCCATCATTCATATCACCTCGATTCATTACTCATCGTCATACATTTAACCCCGAACAAAATTCTAAGCTACAGAATTTAATAATGAAGCACATATCCTTGCCTTTCGCATTAGAAGACATCAATCGAACCTATAGGCACGTACATATATCGTGGCATTCTTAATTAAAACATCGTACCACCAAGGAAAATTGAATTTTGCAAGAATAAGGTTCACGAGGAGTTGTGTGGTGCTAGATGTGGCTTCAGTTTTTTTAACCAATGCACACTGGTGCTAAACGAGGAGTGTAAGAAGCATTTTGTCTCCATGTGTGTCTGTTTGTTTTATCGTAGCTCCTAAATTAATGAAACTGGGTTTCAATGTGAATTTCGGTTGAAAGCTTATTTCAATGAGGATAGTAGAATTATATAAATTTATAACCGTTTTATAACCAATCGCTCATAAAATAGTCTCGAAATATTAGACAAACAAAGTTTATTTCAATATGTAAAGTACGAAGATTATTATTGACACCCTTGTTGTTCTTGTGGTCGCAAGCATGACATAAGCGTTCATATCTTATCAAATCAAAAAATTCAAATTCAAATAATTTATTGTGGATCATAGGTTCATAAGATGTTACGAGTATGTTAGTTACAGGTACGTAAATCTCGCAATTGAGGCATACAAAATTCATATTATAAATTCGGTACATAGTTCAAATACAATACATCAAATTGTCATGCAATACATTAAGATTACATTAGTAGATATAATATTTATGTCAAATTCCATTTTTTTTTTACAAAATAGTTTGATTCAATGTAGAGTCAGTCAAAGTCAAAGTCAAAGATTTATTTGCTTATAAATATAGAGTAACACTACATAATATCCTTTTCAATGTCAAGGACAGTTGAGTGGATATCAATAATTCGTGTAGTTTTTTTTAACGGTATTTGTATCGCTCACAGTTCTGAGAAAAGGTGGAAGATTATTAAAAATTTATTGGTGGAAGATTATTAAATATTAATTGTGATTTTGTGTGTATCGTTAAATAATATAAGGATTTTTTAAATATGGGTTATGTTGGTACCTGAATTAAATGAATTTTATTTTATTAAAGATACGTAGGCCCATAAAACTATGCTTTGATGCAAAAGCTTTGTTTTGCTTAGATCGGACTAAGTAACTGTCGTTATGTTTTTCTCAGGAATATTCAGGGGTCTAGATTTCAGGACGGTTAGTAGCAATTATATTTGTGGAGTTTCTTGCCGGCTCTTCTCCATAGGATACGACCAATTGGAACCGTGCACCTAGCTTCTGACGTTTCATAAGTGCCCATGTAGGCTTATGTGAAATAAAAATATTTTTGATTTTGATTTGATTTGATAGCTGGCTAGCATGTATTCTCAACATTATACACATCTGCCTACCCCGTCGGGAAACACACGCATGATAATAAATACCTACGGAATCGTCCCCAATATCTTCTCCAAGCCACTTCCAGGCACTCTACGTCAGTGTAAGACTAATGGTGAAGGGAATTAGGTCGCACTCCGCAATTTTTCATTCTGTCACCACGGGAGTTCTTTCACACGCCTCGGAAAATTATGGGCACCGATACCGTACCGTGATACAGGTACATGTGCTGTGTGGGTTGGATAGGTGGGTACTTTAACTTCACATACTCGTATTATTAGCCGGTAGGCTAAAAACGAGGGTACTCGTTTTTGATAGTATGATGAAAACTCTGATCAGCAGATAAACGCAATGTCAAATCTCATAGTGTTGTGGTTTGTTGAACGACGTAATTACATGCAATCGAATTAGTAACTATTCGATTTATAATCGTTTTTTATAGCCTGGTCAAGACTTTGGTCAGTCTCAAAGTCAAAGTCAAATCAATTAATTCAAATAGGCTCATAAAAGGCACTTTTGAACGTCAACTTATTGTGTATATAACTACTAGGTATATATAGCTACTATAGTTGTCAAAAAATAATAGGCCCGTTTTGACATTTAACTTGATCGATTTATCGTGAGTATCGAGTAGCGAGTCGTATGGTTACTTCACTAGTGACGTCGCGATTGAGCATCGCTACTTTAATTGTCAAAACGGGCCTATTATTTTTTGGCAAGTATATAACTTAGTAGATTGAAATAATCGCAAATCGAATCTGATAACATTCACAGATTTTGCTTACGGAAAACGGGCTAATGGCATTTTTATATCTCTAAATGACAAACTGAGAATAAGTCGAAAAAAACGTAAAAGAAGTAGTCAAAAGCGCATAAGTATAAATTATAGCTCATTTTTTTTAATCCCAGAGACTAATTTGACATTTTAAATGATTGACAATAAAACTCACAGCCCGTAAATACTGGAGCCGTACAATTTTCCCTACATTACACTGAAAAAAAGAGTGTTTTTTTTAATGTGATCACGCATCTTGACTCCATACGAGCCTAACAAGATCTTGACTTCTGAAGCTAGAAGAACTTTGATAATAGTTCTGTCAACTAAGTAATTATATTTAATTACGGGTAGTTATTTAATTTAACTCAAATGTTGGTCAGTTTAACAATGATGTAATGCTAACAAGTTGCTTGTTACCATCAACTAAAATTATTATTTGATTTAAAAACGTGAAGAAATAAAATCAAACAAAGCATGTATGATGTAACAAAGACCGGTGATTATTCTGTACATGTCACATTGTCGATATAAATAAAATGATTTGTTCTGGCAATATGCTATCTTTTTTATAGTAAATAAATAAATAGTGATTCCAAACATTTTAATGCCAACTAAGAGAAAATATATCTTAACTCGCATTTTTTTCAGTGTACATTAAAACATTTTAAACAAAACAGTAAAACCTTTCATCCCGTCTAATAACATGAAAAACGCTATTAAACCCCACTATAACTATCAGTAATACATACCTACCTATGTGAACTCCGGTACACCTGCGCTATACATAATTAATTGTTTTAATTCTCGTGTTCCCGCTCACAAGGACTTAACGTTAACGTACACGTTTTGAGGCTTATAGAGCTAGTAGATGAACAGTTGCTACGGGGATTGATCGATCTACCAGTCTGTGGATAGATATCCGATTTTTTAGCAAACAATCAAGGGCCCATCTAATGGAAAGTGGTCACCACTACCTGTGGTCGTCTGCAATACTTATATTGTGGGTGCTCCCCCAAATTACTAACTCCACCAAATTGGTAGCTCAACCAAATTGGTAACTCCACCATATTGATAATTCCACCAAATTGGTAACTTCACCAAATTGATAACTCCACTAAATTGGTCATCATCATCATCATCATTACAGCCGAAAGACGTTCACTGCTGGACATAGGCCTCCTCCAAGAGGGTTTGCCATAATCGCCACGCTTGGCAGGCGGGTTGGCTATCGCAGTATGGTGTTAAAATGCATAGAGAACGCTGCTGCCCATTCCCTAGTAAGTCCCTTAGTCGCCTTTTACGACACCCTCGGGAAGAAATGGGGCGGTGCTATCCTTTACGTCCGGCACCACGCAGACAACCACCAAATTGGTAACTCCACCAAATTGGCAGCTCCGCCACATTGGTAACTCCACCAAATTGGTGACTGTGTCAAATTGGTAGCTCCACCAAAGTACCAAATAACACGTGCACCAAATAAATTACCAGCGACTCCACCACGTTGTTCTCGTAACCAGTCAAATGTATAGCGTTTTATAGAGTCTCACTTATTAGACCACCAGTTCCACACTTATTAGGCTGCCAGACGATGACCCACATACTTACAGCATTAGTGCTAACTCTTCTAAGGCCATTTCTAAATAATTGACGACTGTGAGGTCAGTCTGCTGTCTCATGTTGTCTCTAAACGTCACAGCCTATTGTTTTTTTTAAAGTGAAACCTTCTTTAAGCGTGGTGAACAAAAATCATGGAACTTGCGTCATCGTCACCGAACGCTTTCCATGAGCTATATGTATACTGTTTTCAGTTCTATCGGCAGTCCTCAGAGACTGCCCGCATGTTTTTTTTTTGTAATTTTGTATGACCTGCTGCGGCGCGACCTGATATTGGAACCAGTATCGCATGTGCCTAAATCCGACTATAACCACTTTCCATCAAAACCCTTGGCATATTTGCAAACCTATTACATAAAACACAACCTGTTTTAAAAGGGTAGATTTTGTTGTTAATTTTAAAATAAACAATGTTCTGTATTCTTTTTAAACGTTTATGTAAAGGGATGTACCCTTGGGTGCCACGTGTATAATAAATGTGTGCGCTTCATACACAGGTGACTACAAAAGGCTTTTGATAATATATGCCTTTTAATGTTGGCCTGATATTTTAAGTAATGAGACGAAAATAGAGACCAGTTATAAATATGGAGCAAAATAGAACCAAAAATAAATTAAATAAATGATTATTTAGAGAAGTGGTGCCCAGTGGTAACGAGTACCTTACGACTTGTAGGTCGCGGGTTCAAACCAAGCCAGGTGCTTTAATTTGTTTAAATAATTTCATCACCACTGGTCTCAAAACGGTGAAGGAAAACATCGTGAGGAAACCGGCGGCATGTTCTAGAACCAAAAATTCGAAGACATGTGACATCTACCAACCCGCACTGGGCCCGCGTGGTGGATTACAGCCCACTCGCTCTCACAGAGAGGACGCCTGTGTCGCAGTCAGAATATTAAAGGCTGATTATGTGTATGTGTAAATGATTTTCGGGGCCAAAAAGGTATAAAATGTGGGGCGAACAAGGCATTTCACATCTGGGACGAACCTTGTAAGCGAAAGAAATTATAAAAATAGTAGTTTATTTTTGACTTGGTACTGTAAGGTTGAAACTTCGTCTCTTACAAAGTAGGAACGAGAAAGAAAGAAAGAAAAAACATTTATTTAGCACAGACTAAAAGGCACACAGATAAACACCAGATAAAAAAAAATGTATTCGAAAGTTTTGAACAAAACCACACTTTACCGTCTAAAAATTCAGTCTGCCTGGATTTATTTCAAAAGCTCACTTTATTGGAGTAAAATTCAATGGTATTATTATTAAGACTTCATCAAAACCACATAAAAACATTGAGTATAAAAGTGAACATTTTCTAACGCTGATCTAGATTTTAATTGTGATAAAAAAGTAAGGTTTTTTTTTTTGTAAATATCGAAACTTAGCTTTTCCAGAAGTCTATCAAAACTACACTTTTCCAATAAATAATGTTTAATCAAAACCTTATATTTCCAAATTTCATTTCATAATATTGGCTAAGATTATTATCATTTTTATCAGCCATTTGGCACATCAGATCGACTGAAACACTAATTTTATATGACACAGTTAAAACAAATGCAGATGTTGCAGTCGGTTAGTTATTGACGTATTACTGTTTTCTCCAAAATTAGAAATAGTGGAAAAGTGAGGTTTTGTTCTTCACCTCGTCAAGTGGCGCAACAAATTGCCCAGCAGCACAGCTGTCTGTTCAGTTAGAAAAACTTGATTCTAAAATAGTATGTAAAATAATTTACATTACGAAACACAAAACATTAAATTCAATTATTTGCCTTAATAATTATGTTAGCTAGCACACTCGCAATGATTGTGTCTTGGCAATCGCTTCCAAAGCGTTTCCTCCTTCCAAAACAACTTTCAACAGGATTGACAGAAGCTTTTCGGTAATTTTTGACTTTTCCATCATCGCCATCATTGATAAAATATCACTTTGTCTAGGCCTTGGTTCCGCGCCCACTCGACCCGCATAGACTCGACCCGAAGAATAAAAGGCGTTAAAACATCGAAATATAGTCAGACAGAAAAGTGTGGGCGTTTTTGACGATTTGATATGACGTTTTCCCAACTATTTTGCTAGCAAGAAAGAAATTAAAACAAATATACCTTTTTGCAAAAGGTATATTTGTTTAAAGGGTTTAAAGGGGGTCTTAAAAATTTTAAGTGGGGCTACTAGGGCATGTAGGGTATCATAATTATGAAAGAACACTGTTTGCACATTCTCAAACATTTTTTAATTTTTTTTTGTGCAGCATAGTTTCCGACTTTTGATGAAAAATGTGAAAAAAATACCGTTCGCCCCCCTTTCGTTCTCCGAAGTTTGCAGAGATAAAAATCTGAAATTATTCTATAAGATAGAAGCTTATGTAAAGATTACAGGAAAAATAAAACAATGTCTCTAAATAGCCCAGTTTTTTTAGAAATTATCAACATCATATATTCGTACGGAACCCTCGGTGCGCGAGTCCGACTCGCTCTTGACTGGTTTTTTAATAAAGTATACGCTTTGAAGTTTGTAGTAAAAATCACAGATTATTGTTAATTATCATAACAATCTTATAACTAGTGGCATGCTAGAGGTAGAGACTATCTTTATAAAGCTACATTTTTTAAACGAAATCACTGACTATCGGGATAAATTATGTATCATACAAAATATTAAATACTCTATGTATAATAACTTAATATCACTTTGCCTGACTGTACAAATGGCACTGAATTGGTAGTAAAACATCTGGTATTCTTCTTCGGGTTGAGTCTAAGCGGGTCGAGTGAGCGCAGACCCTAGGCCTTAAGGATGCACCAGACGTACTTACATTAATAAATATGGCCACTCGTAGAAGCTATATTTTTTTAATTAAACTTACTGCTAAAAAGGCTTTCGAAATCTAGCAATAAATTTTCTTATGATAATCTGTTTGTAATTACCAAACTTAGCAAAATTATAATAGGTTTTGCAGAATGTTATTCATTAAATATTAGAATCCTATTAAGGGTCATGTAAAACATTCAGAATGTAAACAGTGGAGCCAAAACAATAACGACGCGAAAAAAGTCTTTAATGTTCAGTCTAACTACGGTAATCCGATTATAACGTAGTCATGGGACGTAGACTGCATTTTTATCGATACATTAATTTACGAAAATTTAAACGTTACTAACAAAGCAATTATTTTAGGAATATTCTATTTGTATGCCGCATTCAGTACCTGAACAGTCAGGTACCAGTACTGAATGCGACATTAAAATAGAATCTACAATGATTTTGATGCGCTATTTTTTTTTCCATTTCATTAATGATATTCTTTGGATTATTCTTATAGACAAATAAAGGTATTTATTGCTTAATTTTTAATTCTTTTTACCTATTATGGTATAGTATTTTTTTTTCTAGGTGCATCGTCTTCACGCGCATAGTGTACTCAAACAAAATATTGTAAAACATTTTTAAAAGAGTAACGGTGGAGTTCCTTGCTCATTCTTCTCCATACGAAACTACCTTTTGGAAGGGGCAACTAGAATCAATACTATTTTTTTGTTTATTTTGACGTTCAAATGTGCCTATTTGAAATAAATAATTTGACTTTTGGCTTTGACTTTGACTTTATTTATCTAAACATGTACAAAATATATAGCGTCAAAATCGTCAATTGTTCCCTCAAAATATTGTTAGTTATCTTAGCTATTTATCAAAAATACTAAGTGTGTGCGAAATTCTTACTTTATAGTTTTTACAACATCTTATCATTTTGCTTGCCCGTCACACGCCGACATGAAATATTTATCGGTGGAGCTGAAAAATTGTGTTTACGTTTACTGAGTCACAAGTAAGCTGAAATGGCTGACAAAATTTCTTGTAGAGAGTAATCTACTATATTATGATGTATTATAAATTCTCGTCATGTCTTCGGCCTAGGATTTTTCGTGTATCGTATATATTGCTTGCCTAACAAAAAAAATCGTAGTGGTAATACTCGGTGACAGTTTTTTGGATCGTAGATACTCGTAGAACACAGGACTCCACGTAAGCACATACGCACCACTACCATTCGCAAAATGATATCATAAAGTCTACTTTCAATCAATACCTACTGTTTTCTTGCAATCTATTGCATAAAAAGAGCAGTGAACGAGTCATCGTCAAAATCAATTAACCAATTTGAAAGGAGAAAATAAAAATTACCCAAATGCCGCAGCTAACTACTATGATCCGCTGTTTTAATAAATAAGTTTATCGCCAAATCCCGGTGGAAATTGTGCAGCACATCACTAGACCCGCAAAAACCCTCAAAGTGAATATTCCAACCAATTAAAGGCTTAGCAGCGGAAAAAAAATCGCGGAAAAAACCTAACGAAAAGTATAATCTGCGCTTATAATTCCTCTTTGTGAAACTCGTTGAAAATCACACAAACGTAGAGTAAGAAATAAAAAGAAAGTTATAAAAACTCGAAAATTAACATTAAAATTAGGTAGCAGTAACATTTTCTGTATTGAGTGGAGTTTTGGTAATAAGAAGAGGAAAGAGTTTGGTTACAGGTAATTAAGAGTATGTTCTAACAATTTTAGCAGTGCCACTTGCAGATGGCGCCGCTAGCACGCGTACCTACATACTACCATAAAGACCCATTTACACAACGCAAGTGGCCGGTGAAGTGACGTCTAAAGATAATATTTAGATGCCTTTTCTTGCGGGCATCCGAATCACCCCCATGTATATTCCGCGATTATTAGTAGTTTAGGAGATAGTTTTTTTTTAATGATGTTTTCATAATTTTCCCCTGATATCAGTTTTGGTTTTTTTCCCTCTTTCTATTGGACGTTTGTGGATATTTTTTTTTTGACAAAGTCATCAACATAATGTCAAGTACCACCTTACAATTTTTGGTTGACCTGGGCCATATGGAACATAACTGAAATTGAGTAGAGAGGAAAAATTACAGCTCAACCATAATAGCCACAAAAGTTCGACTTATGATAAAAAAATAAAATTGTGAGCCGTCACGGGACGCCTGTCAGATGTGAAACATCGAAATCAAACAAACATACATCCAAAAACCGCACGAAGTGTGCGGTAAATCGCCACGCGGCATGCGTCGCGGCGCCAGCATTCCGTTTTACGTGCGCCTATAGAAGTTTCACATCAAAAAAATTGATGGCAATGCCTTCTAAGTGTTTCTTAAAACTGCGTCGCATCCCGTCGCCCGCCCGCGCTTTTATTTCATCTTCGCTTAGAGTTCTGAAATTTTACTTTTTTCTGGGCTCATAAGAATCGTAGCAGGATTTTAAATACCTACTACGCTTTGGAATGGGCAACTAGCTTCATCATTCTGAATGATCGACTCTTTTGACAATTCAAAAGTGCGCTCTAAATGGTCAAATTGAAATAAATGCTTTAAGTTTGACTTCCGTTTGGGTAAATTTCAACATTTATATCTGTAACTTTTATGGTGTACATAATAAAGAGTATTCTATTCTATTCTGAGTCTAATGGGATGCAGCTGAATAGGTACCAGTATTTTACATGGAGCGACTGCCTATCTGATTTCAACAACCCAGTTACTGGGTAGTCCGATATCCCGTTAACTATATCGTACAAGCAAAATGATAGAGACAAATTTAGTTATCCTTTCCTTGGTTATAACATTAAATATTTTAATTTGACTCTTCAGATATTTTTATAAAGTTTATTTTCAAATTGCTCAAAACGCAACGTGCTTGAAAAGCAAATAGTGTTACCAGCTATAGCATTATTTATTTATTTACCCATCCACTAGATATAATCTTTTGGTCCCCTTTACGACTCTCAAGGGGGAAGATAGGGTGACTATTTCTTAGTAAGAACTTGTGGTGGAACAAACATGAAGCATAATATTGCTATCCATGTGAATATAAGGGGAATCTATCTTCTGGTAGATATTTGAACGTACGTAGCCCTGGTGGTTCTGCCAAGATAATATAAACTCTCTCTCCTTGAGAGCCACCAGGGCCTGACAGGTTTAAAACGAATCTAAGATACTTATTTAGCGTCGTTTTAACAAGATTCAAATATCAGCCAAGAAGACAGTCAGGGGAATTATTTGTTCAGCAAATTGACATTACGTTAATTTGCCGTGTTATAGCCATTTCATACAACTGTCAATTAAAGACAGTTGTGATTCTAATATTAAAACATTTTAAGTCAGGGTTTTCCCTTTCTTAACAATGTGATCAAATCGATAGCTAAGCTTGCCTAACCATCTAACAACAACATTGGCTATATTCACTTAAACTTAACAGTTGAACAGGTTTCTGAAATCGAAACATAATATTAAAAATTAAAGTCGCGTTTCTTGTTTGTCTGTGTGACCGCGTTGTTCTTCTAAACTACGCGGCGGATGTTGATGCGGTTTTCAACATCATTTAGAAGATTTATTCTGGAAGGTTCATGAGTTTAAAACTTGGACATTAAAAAAATCTAGATGTTATGTCAAAACCGAGCGAAGTAGGAGCGGATTGCTAATGATACTATAAGAAAGGCTACCTATAATATTATTTACATCTCTTTAAATCTAGATTTTGCCAACGTCTGCCACATTTCTGCAAAATTTTCATATTTCCGTCATACTACAAAATTAATAAAATTATTCTAAAGTTACCAACGACAAAAAGCCTCAACTATACAAAAAATAAAACAAAAAAGGCAGCCTTTGACTCTTCAGCGGCAAAAATTGAAGCGTCTCCCACCCCACTTTCTTAATGCAACGAATACGAAAAAAGGCAAAAAAATCGAACATGGCCGCTTCCCGCCTTTTTCGCGTACACCATTTATCGTTCGCAGAGGCGCGTTCGTTTCATGTTCACTGACATTACGTTACTTTTGCCAAAACTGCTGCAACTGACGTTTTATCTTTATGATTGAGCTTGTGACTTTTGAACGTGTAATTAAGTTGCTTATAGCCTTTTATGCGCTACATAAGCTTTTTAAATTGGTGTATGTTTTATTTTTGGAGATGAACATTTTAAGCGTTTTTGGGATGAAGTTTTAATATGATAAGCCTCGTTTTACTCGTTACATGGGTTTATGAAATGTTTTAACATGTTAAACCCGAAAATAATAACGCTATTTTTCATTCATTTCTGAAATATTGTAAATATCACAACATTTTATTATAAATATCTACGTTATAGTGAATGTTGTGATTAAGTACTTACTTAATACTTAAATTAATCCTGATTGTAGTTTCTACCAAATTGTAGGTTTATTTAATAATTTGATAACATCGACATTCATATTCTAGTATTTTTTTTAATCTATTGAGTAAAATTAAATCAATTGTTTACCTACCTAAGGTCGCCTAAGAAGTGTAGGGAATGTGTACGAGTATGTATAACTTTATTAATTATATTAGTTATTGGCAATAAAGCATCGGCAAAGTAAATAACTCAAATCAGACTTGAATTATTAAATGGACGTCTGTTATTTCATCATATTTATAACTAAAATAGTGGTAATCCATTAGTGAGTTTTCTCGCTCTGAAAAGATTTTACTAAAAAGCTATTTTCATTACTTTGATCTCTACTATTTTATTTCATCACGTTGAATTAATTAAAAGGATATTTTTGGTTTTACATCAAAAGAGACTAACAACATTTGTTGGAAATTTTAGATTAGAATTCTTGGAATTCTTTAGTGTTCTAAAAGTGGTATTAAAAGTGAAAGAATTTTACTTCATTAACTCTGAATCTCACATAATGAGTAGGTATTTAAATTATCTACTTACTATTTATTTTACATAATATAAACTTTACAGGAGTTAAACCCTAACGGCTAGTTCGAAAAACCTTTTCTTTGTTGCTCTCTAATAAATATCGTTTTCTCCTTATGTGATTTTTCTTTCTCCTGTGTTAAGGCTGCGTGTTTTTCTTTCTCCTGTGTTAAGGCTGCGTGTTTTCTACATATCAGTCACATATGACGATAAATGTATGATGACGTTGCATCGGGCAGCACTATTTACACCTTTCAAACTTTCAAGCCCTTGTTTTTCGAAATAACTCAACCGATTTTAACGAAACTTCATACGCATAAGCAGGATACAAAGTGCTAAAAAGTTGTACATTTTCGAAATGTCTTATTTAAAAACAGATAACTGGAAATCTCTGTTTCTATGGAAAAAAAATAAATCGGTCTAATTTGGCTATAACACTATTTTACGAAAATGTTGTTAATTAACTTTTTAGAACTTTGTGTCCTGTATGCGTATGAAGTTTCATCAAAATCGGTTCAGTCATTTCGAAAAACAAGGGCTTGAAATTTGTATGAGATGCCGTACGTCGTAAACGCTCATAACGGGACCATCGCGAATGTATTTATGTTACAACTAGCTTTTCCCGGCACGGCTTCGCACGGGTAGCGCTAAGTATCTACCATACCCTACCTACCTACCCTACCTACCTGCCCTTCCTGCCTACCCTACCTACCTACCCTACCTACCAACCCTACCTACCTACCCTACCTACCTACCCTACCTACCCGCCCTACCTACCTACCCTACCTATCTATCCTACCTACCTACCCTACTTACCTACCCAACCTAGCTACCCTACCTACCTACCCTACCTACCTACCCTACCTACCAACCCTACCTACTTACCCTACCTACCTACTCTACCTACCTACCTTACCTACCTACCCTACCTACCTATCCTAGTAAAAAGTATGAAAAAAAAAGTATCCTATGTCCGTCTGCTGGTTCTAAGCTACCTCCCCACTAATTTTTAGCCAAATCGGTCCTGCCGTTCTTGAGTTATAAATGGTGTAACTAACAACTTTCTTTTATATATATATATATATAGATTATACATAACGAGCCAATAGTGATCGCACTGCTGGGACACAGGACTCCTATCTGTGAGAGGAAGTCGGCCGCAATCCACCACGTGGCCCAGTGTGCGTTGGTGGATGTCACATGTCTTTGATTTGTTGGTTCTAGGACATGACTATTTCCTCACGAATTATAATGCATTTATTTATTTATAATAAGCACACCAACAGCACCGTCACTTACAATTCAAAATTAAATAACATTTAAAATTGGCACTTCAGTAACCATGCAAATAACAGATATGTATGACATTTAACATATGAATATTAGAGACAAAAGAGAAAAATTAAAAGTGTGTCTAGAGACAAATCTAGAACACTACAAAACAAACCAATTTGAGCTACATAGACGTGCACTCTTCGTACTGTTTAAATAGGGAACGCCTGTATGAAGCTTAACTCATGAAGAAAATATCAATAGGGTAATCTGTCAAGTTGGACCTTTGATTATATTGCCTTGCCATACGTGTTAGGGGGCTATTAAATGTGGTATTTAATGTGGATGTAGGCAATTCAAAAATACGTATGGGTTATATAAGACTCGCTTTTAATCTATCTATTTTCGTTTTGTTTCATGTCGGGCAAAGCAGCAACGAGAGGATGAAAAGGTAAGTTGAATTTTAAAACTAAGTTTTCTTTAGAATATATAAAACTAGGTTCTAGACTTAAATCCAATTTTCATGCTAATTTAGAGATAGGAGAAGCAAAGACTAGATTGTCATTAGGGATCTTTTCAATCTGAAAAGTATGAATTGAAAATCAATCCACTATTCAATAAGTTTTCTATTCAAGAGAATTAAGATTTTGTTTCGTCCGTAAAAGATAACCTAGAGAAACTACTAAGTAGGTATAGAAGATAAGATTAGATTTAAAAAAAGAAATAGAACATTCTTATAGTTCTTTTTAATAGTCTCTCTCGTTGCAGCTATAGTGAGCTTGCTTTTTTACTAACCCCCATGGTTTGACACTAATTCGTAAGGAATTTCTATAGGTACCTTCTTAAAATGTGCTTTAGACCATCACGCAAATTATTCTAGTAGTAATACTCATATTTTTACTTTACGAAAGTCAATCCCACAGCCTAAAGTGTACAAATTCAATCATTGTAGCTGCGGGCGGCGACAATCAAACAACAAGATATAGTTTAGACCTTGGTACTAGGGTAAACGCATAAAATGTAAGTTAGCTGGGATAACTTCACGCCAACGATCAGTAGTAATAAAAACAACCACAATTGAAAAAAAACAGACCACAACTTCACAAGAAAACAAAGGAAGAAAACAACACACGACAACAATTAACAAAAGAACAAAACATAATTAACTTAAAGTAAGAAAGTTCTAAACATAATGAGTTAACAACAAAAAGACACACACGACGATAACCGTCGCTACAACCCTAAGGCCTGTTATTTTCTATGCATATTTAATTAATAAGCATTTAAATTGCAAATGAAAAACGGGATAACTCGAGGAGTTAGTTTTGATAGAAGAGGCATTGGGGATTTTCGGAATTAATGTTAGGATTTATAATGTACTGGAATGTACAAGTTGGACTATATTAATAAACGAAGAATGCAATAAAATAAATTTTTAAAGTAGCTTCTGCATGTGCCAATACCACAACGACCACATCGGCTTAACGTCTGACCAGTATACCTAATGGTAAGTAAAGATGAAGCTCGAAAATGTTCCTGGCTTGACTAAAAGTAACCTATTCACTTGAGTTTTGAAAACTACAAGGTTGTAGCTTTTGAAAACACAAACTCTGCCGGAGTATTCACTCCTTAGCTTTACACGATGAACGATATAGGACACGCCCTAGACAGTCAGCCTCTCTACTATCTTGCTGACTGGTTTAAAAATATTATACGGCGGCATGAGCTTTTCGTTTGTGTCCATAGAATAGAAACAGAACTCATTGTTCTGTTCATGCTCATTAACAACTTGTAGTATACCTCAGGCCTCAGACACGGCTACTAAGTGTAGGTTCATAAATTCAATGAATATATCAGGCACTTTCATTAGACTGTTACGATACGTAATTCTTAATAGCCATTAACTGATAAGTCGTCTCATTAAAAAAAATATAATCTGTGTTGACAGAAAGTTATCAGGACATTGTAATTTTAATTGATCACGTGATAATCCATCACTTCTTAGTCTAATCCAGTAACATACTTGATAGTGTTATCAATGCCGGGAATTAAATCACTCATAATGACATAATAATTATTAATAGCAAGCAAGGAAACCTTGTAAACACTTGAGAAAAGGTATAATATATAATGTCACAAACTTTCATAGCTCTTTCATTTCTCTAGCTCTTTGGCTTTTTATCCCTTAAACTTCCTCTAACCAGTATTATGAGCGAACTTGAAAGCACAAGCAATTTTTTTCTTGCAACCACGTCCTTAAGCCACTTCAAGCTACTTTACATCTAAACTAAACTTTATACAAAGACGCTCTGCCAGTTTGAGATTGTCGCCGGGGTGAGGTGAATTTAAAATTGTACTGCCTTTTGCTCCTACAGTAATTATGTTACAGCCGTTTTTAGACCATAAGTAAAATTACATTATAACTATATTCAGGGCTCTAAGAGAATCATACGCTTCTGTGTATAGTTACTATCATTTTAAGACTATTAAGTGAGCGATATAAATTATGAATAATAAAGCTAGTATGTTTAATATTCATAATAGATTTATTATTCTGTCCGTCTCAGTTGTTTTGAGATGAACAAGAGGTCTTTGGCTTAAGTCACTCTCAATTAAGTACTGGATGACTAACCAGAACCTTATATGTAGACTAAATAGTATCAAAGATTCAATCTTTAAAGATAAAGTATTCTGAGTCACCGATAGCGTTTATTGGAGACTATAAACGCTATCGGTGACTCAGAATACTTTTGAAGCTGCACTGACCTTTTCATAGAGACCACATCAGTACATTCCTATAGCAAACACTTTGACGTGGTGTACGGCACGACACTGTATGCGGCCGGTAACGTTTAAAGGAGAGTTCCCTAACACATTTGTCAATTTGTAACTTTGGAATAAGTGCCGGCGTTTCACCAAATACCTATTCATTCACAGGATGACACCACGTATGAAACCAACTCGAACTTCACCTTTGAGGCGACTCGCTTTGAGAACGGACTGAAATTCCACTGCGAGGCTTCCAATGAAGTGACTGTGGAAACCAAGGATCAACCGATGCATGCTACAATGGAGCTCGAAATTTGGTGTAAGTATTTAGATGCTTTACTCATCGTTTGTTGAATTTATTAATGGATACAGAATATTTCAACTATGTATGATGCGGCCTAAAGGGTTTTAAGGATTTCATTTAATATTTCGATACGTAATTTTCAGATCCCCCAATCGTCCGAGTAGAACCGAAGAATATAACAGTCGTGGAAGGATCAAAATTACTACTGAAATGTGAATACGAAAGCAATCCTTCGTCGTTGACCAGCGTTATTTGGTAAGTTATCATAAGCATAAACAGCCTATAATGTTCCCTCTGCTGAGACACAGGCTTCTTCTCTGTGAGAAGAAGTGGGCCGTAATCCACCACTCAAACTCATTTCTTCGAATTTAATGTCTTTTTTAGGGTTCCGTACCTCAAAACGAAAAAAAAAGAACCCTTATTATAGGATCACTCGTGTCTATCTGTCTGTCTGTCACAGCTGATTTGCTTCGAATCTACCGGACCGATTAAGTTGAAATTTGGTACACATATGAACTTCTATAACCCAAACATGGAAGTGTTACGCAAATAAATTAATTTCAAATATAGAGGTCACTATTGGGGGGTAAATTATCAAAAAAAAAAATAAGTGCTGCTGACCGTGTGACATATCAAATGAAAGGGCTTGTTTTAAATATTTAATATATATATATTTTTAATTTTAAAATAAATATTTTTGAAATTATTCCAGAAAATAGATGAAACATTACCATTCTCTCCCTCTTATCTCCGAAACTACTGAGCGTAAAATTTTGATAAAAATACAGAAAATAGTTCTTTATATATTACAGAAAAACCTGTAAAAAGTCTGTGATCTTTAAATAACATGGTAAATCACTCAATATTGTGTGTACAAACTTACATTTGCATTTGGAATGTATGCAAAGGGGGTCATGGGGATCATGTTTTTCAACTACAATTTAAAGTTTGTTCTCGGGGTAAATTCATCCCAACTACGGAGCCCTTCATTGTGCGTGGTCCGACGCGCACTTGGCCGGTTTTTATCGTATATCTTAATTTATTGGCTGCCAGTATTCAAGATTATAAATGTTGACAGTTATTTTTCTAAGTAATTTGCGACAGTAATTAATTGTGCCACTTCAGATTATGGTTAATTTTCTTTCCGGTATAGATTTACTAATTAGCGCCTAGGGCTTAATTAGTTCTCCTATGATTACGGTTTCAGCTAAATAGACTACTTTTTGATTTCATCAAAGTCAAGCGGTAACGATATTATAATTATTGCGTGTCTAGTAAGATGCCTGACTTCCATTTAAATTATTCTATTTTATCTTTCGAGACCAAGGTCCGTACCTTAGTCTCTACCATCATCATCATCAGCCCATAGCAGTCCACTGCTGGACATAGGCCTCTCCAATCGCACGCCATTCAGCTCGATTCTTGGCAACTCTCATCCAGCTGCCACCAGCCACCCTGCGAAGATCGTCGCTCCACCTAGCCTGAGGGCGTCCTACCTTACGTTTGCCGATTCGCGGTCTCCACTCAAGAACACGTCTACCCCAACGGTCATCGTTCTACGGCTAATATGGCCGGCCCATTGCCACTTCAGCTTGCTTATTCTGCGGGCTATGTCGACAACAATGGTTCTCTGCCGGATCACCTCGTTCCGGATTCGATCCCTCAGAGAGACTCCAAGCATAGCCCGTTCCATAGCTCGCTGAGTGACCTTACCTTAATAGTCTCTACCATAAAGAGTTCAAATTCTTACTTAGTATCCGCTACTACCTTTTAGGGTTCCGTAGTAACCCTGGAAACCCTACCTTCATAGTTTCGCTATGTCTGTCTGTCTGTCCGCGGCTTAGTACATAGACTCTTAGTACTAGAAAGCTGTTATTTGGCATGTGTTATTCACATATTTATCACGCCGACAAAGGAAACAACAAAAGCTTGAAAAAATTTGTTTAGTTTTATGGGGATGATATTTTTTTTCTCGTCTATCCCATGATGTGCGGTATCGTTGGATAGGCCGTTCATAAATATTGAGGGTCTGCGAAAACCATTTTTCGATTCAGGGATCCGTTTGCGTAATATTAAGCTTAAAAGTGTTATTTTTTGTTAGTGTCAAGTGTCCCCTCTGCCAGATAAATGGTTGTTTTTAGATATGTGAAAAAAATCATAGCAGTAGTATATATAACGAAGCTAAAAGGAAAACTATCACAGCTACGTAGGCTTTACAAGTTAACGAGTTATGGTCGCTTCGTCGAATTAATAGCTTATATGATGGCAAATAAAAGGAGTTAAAGTATGTGGAAATGTTTTGGTGGTACGGAATCCTTACTGCGTGACTTGAGCTGTTTTTAAAAAGCTATATAAGAGATCCATTTGCTAACCAAAAATATTATGACCCATATCATCCCATTATTCAGGTATCGAAACGGCGAACGCGTTCCCGTTCACAACATGATCCACTACGAAGGGGGCACCACTGACCAGCACTCGCTCATCATCTTGGACGCTAGTGGCGATGACATGGGCAACTATACCTGTGTGCTCGGCAATGCTGTCGGCAATGGAACCAGTGAAGAGAGTATTGATGTTAATGTGTTGTGTAAGTTCTATTATAACAGCGTTCTTGTTTTTTCACGCACCTTTTTGTCTGTTTAAGTCCCATGTAATAAGGGGCGAGCCTATTTCCATCTACCGGGCTTAAATCCCTATATTACATGGGACTTAAACATAAGTGGCGAAACGTGGGTGTACTATAGTTGAATCCCTGTCTAACCCTTCAGGAATTAAAGGCGTGATATTATGTTTGTTTCAAGGCCTTGTATTTTTTTTATTTTTAAATTGTGCCCATACTAGGCTTTTCTCCTGTATTGTGTTAATTTTTTGTGTTAAATAAAAGTTAATCGTTGAATATTTGTAAGTTTCCTCTATGAGAGTAAAAGTAAATAATCAAGTAATATTTAAGATAAGACAAGATTTCATTATTGGTTTTTAGTTATTACTTTAGATATTGATCATCAATTAATAAATTTCAGTCAAGCCCCAAGTGCGCCTGGTCATGAGTTCTCCCAGCCCCATCTTGGAGACAGACCACAAGAACGTGACCCTGACGTGTGAGGTGGTGTCGGGAAACCCACCGATACTGGATGAAGTCATCTGGTTCTTAGATGGAGAGGTTCTGAAACATCTGCCGGAATGCAATGATACTGAGGGTGATGGTAAGTCATTAGTCAACCCTACTCTTCAGCCAATCTCCTGGCTTTAAAATAGCCTTAAGGAATAAAAAAAAAAAATTGCCTTTATTTCCTCTGACCATTTGTACATGAACAAGTTCTTATAAATTAACTACCTGACCCGTGCCCACTCCGTTGGGCGGTAAACTTTTTTACTCTATGACACTCACAAATAACGTGGCTTTCTATGGGTAAAAGAATACCTACCCTACCTGCCACCCTACCTACCTAACCTACCTACCTACCTACCTACCCTACCTCTTCACATAAACCATCTACTAAATAGTCCGAACAAATCCTAAACCTTTTCTTTTAGATAGGTGAGCCCGTTCTTGAGTTATAAAATTACAACGAAAAGTGGCATTGATTTTTATAGATATAAATAACATTAATTTATATTATAATTTCTGCTTGTTAACCCTATATCATCAAATTAGGTATAATCAGCTACCAGAGGGCCTAGAAAAAGTAACATTAGATTAGCGATAACGCTAGTAGAAAAGCTACAAAATGTATGGGGTTGACATAAACTATCAAAATGTCACGTGATCATAGGTCAACGAATGCAAATTGGCTAGACAATGTTATCATCATTCGATTCCATGAAACGAATCGACAGTGTCGAACGATAACTTCCATAGAGATGCACTAGTTTTCGATTCATATGAAGGAATTCGAATCGAAAACTAGCGATATCGCTTGTCAAAAAGTAAAATATCGGTAGCGATTGTAGAAATAGAATCGCTTCGAAGCGAGTGCTAGGCCCTCAGGTCAGGCTATCTTGCGACATGGGCCTCCTCTATCTCCCTCCACTTATTCCTGCGCTGTTCTTCGCTAACCTTTTTACAGGTCATCCTCCAATATTTTTTCACGTCTTCCTCTAGGTCTTTTTGCATTCCTTGGGTACCACTCTGTGACTTTTTAATAGGCGCCTTCTAATCCCCAAATATGCTAACGCTAGCAGTAATCAGGGTATAAGTGGATTAGTAATAAAACAATACAAACAAAGAGTTTGCTGCATTAGACAAAAAAGCTTTTATTTGTAACAAAACAAATCATGCTACCGTGCTTATTGAAGAAGAGTTTTTCAATAAGCAATCAACTTCTTCTGCCACTATTTCTTTTCTCATAATGATAATAGTAAAAACGTTATTTATTGTAATCCTAAACCTTTGCAGAAAACCTATGCAATGAAGTGGATCCCTCAATGCTGCTACTTCAAGATACGACAAAGAGTTTCCACGGAAACTACTCGTGTAAAGGAAAGAACTACGCTGGATGGGGCAACGTGAGTGCCAAGACGGAGCTGATTGTGAATTGTAAGTATTTTTTTATGATGTCGTTTTAAATATGTTTCGTCTATGGTTAGGTAAGTAGTAAGTTAAAGACATCACTTGTGCCCAGATGCAGTAGGAATAAGTATATAGGGGTATGAAGAACAGGGTGTAAAGCTCACTCATCCTCCATAGACAAGGGAGGACCCTCCGAGCAGACGGGTGTTGTGTCTGGTGGGCTACGTTGTATATATGCTAGTTGAGCTCTGCTTGCGCGATGCAGGATTTTGCGTGACGTCAGTGTGACGCGTAGTTTGCATGTGGCGATGTAGATGCCGCCACAACTAGGGTACAGATTGCAAAACATCGCTTTGTTTCATGAAATGTTTAAAATAGACAAAAGGCGCATTCTATATGTTAGCCAGCAGCCATAATTTCATATTTTGTTCCTCGTCCGATATTTTTTTCATAGTTGATTACTGTCACTGATTTTGGAATTAAAAAAGCAAGAAAGAAATAGTAGCATTATACATTTCGTTTCATTGTTATACATGCTAGTACCTAATCATCGTAAATTTCGTCTTTCAGATCCCCCCGGCCCAGCTAAGCTGACGTACTCTCCGTGGCGCGTGGTGAAGGGCAAGAGTTTGGTCCTCAGCTGCAGCATCAAGGAGCGCGGACGACCGGAAGCTCATAGGTAAATAATTTTTAGCACTAGCTCATAAAATCCGAGAAACGTTGCTTAGCATCTATTTTGGCTAAGCATTATTTCCGTCAATATCGCAAAGCTGACAAACTACAAGTGGTGAAAGCCCGTGAAATATAAATTCATTTGTAATAAAACGTAAGAAATTTTGAATTTTGCGGGCTACATTGCACCAGGCCTAGCGACGGTCTATCTGACAACTTAATAATACAATACTGACTGGTTGTCAGATTTTCGGGCTGCTGACGACCCTTAACGACTGCCAAAGATCCACGAATAACAGTCGAGACCAACGACTTAACGTGCTTTCCAAGGCACGGAGGAGTCTCGGTATGTAAAGATGGTCACCCATCCACAGACCAAACCCGGCAAGCATACCTTAACTTGCTTGGCTGTTGTTACATTGCTACAAGCCCTTCTGCTTTAAAGGGGCTTGGGGAAGAACTTTCACGCTTTGCTAAAGTTTCCGCCTTGCTGAAGATCCGGCTCGAAGGACCAATGTTCAGGGTTGGGGTTGGGGTGAGATTAATATAAACTAAGATTAAAGATAGCTGTATTTCAGTAATACTAATGGGATAACGATAAAAACTATAATTAAATGAGATGAGGTTGAGTCGCGTCCGATATGCTATCCGAAAAGATACTGAATGTTTTATTTAGGTAATACATAAAATATTGAAGGCATAGAGCGCGGTGTTGAAATTATGCTGACGTTTATTATTGTTCGGTGATTGACCTGAACAGATGCTAATTTCATACACATTACACACACACACACAACATGTTACACATTTACATTTGTTTTGAAACATCATACTTATTTTTAGGGTTCCGTACCAAAGTGGTAAAAAGGAATTCTTATGGTGAGACTAAGTCTGGTTGTCACACTTGAATATTTCAAGAACTGCTAATGCTATCAACTTGAAATTTAGAATAGTTTTAGATGACGTTTGTACACCTATTTTTCAAACAAGACAGAAATTTAAAAAAAATATCTTTTTTGCAAAAGGGACTGAAAGGGGGTCTTATTAATTTGAAGTGGGGCTACTGGGACATGTGGGGTATCATATGAAAGAGCATTGTTTGCACATTCTAAAAAAAAATTTTTTTTAGGTATCATAATTTTCAAATTTTCATGTAAAATGTAAAAAAAACCGTCCCCGCCCTTATCCCCGAAGTTTGCATAGATAAAAATCTGAAATTGTTTATGTAAAGATTATAGGAAAAATAAAACAATGTCTCTAAATAGCATAGTTTTTCAGAAATCATCAACATCATAATTATGTACGTACGGAAGCCTCGGTGCGCGAGTCCGACTCGCTCTTGACCGGTTTTTTTTTGTTTCGGTTACTACTTTTTGGAAGGGGCGACTAGAATCAATGAAATTTTTTTGTAAATGTTGACGTTGAAAAGTGCCTTATATGTGTCTATTTGAAATAAACAATTTGACTTTGACGTTATAATATGACTTGGTTAAAACTGCAAGATGTCCGCCCCCAGGTTCCGCTGGACGCGCGGCGGGCGCGCCGTGAGCGACATCGTGTCGGCCAACTGGACCATCGACCCGGTGACGCTGGACCACCGCACCAACTTCTCGTGCCGCGGCGCCGGCGCCGGCGGCGGCGGCCGCGCCGCGCACGCCGACGTGGACGTGCTCGGTCAGTGCGCGCCGGACTCGAAACTTGATTATTCCAACAAACGATCTGTTTGCGGATGAATGGACGAAGATTTTATTGGCATGCCTGACATACTGTGAAAGGGATTCATGAAAGTATTGTTTTTTTTTGTTTATAATTTTTTTTTTAAATAATTGTTGTTATGTTTTAAACAGAATTTTAAAATTTTCGTTTCTATGTACGTATGTCTCTGCCTTTAATTAACGTAATTGGGTTAACCGTGTTAATTAAAGTTAAAATAAATAAATTAATTGCTGGGCACTCAGAATCGTTGGACGTAAAGAATAACACCATCCCATTTCTTCCCGTGGGTGTCGTAAAAGGCCACTAAGGGACTTACTATATGTTTAACTTCAATATGAATTTAAAAAAGTGTCCGTGGAGTTTCTTGCCCGTTCTTCTCCATAGGAACCTACTATTTGGAATGGGCAAATAGCTTCATATTTGTAACTGACCGACTTCTTGACAATTCAAAAGTGCCTGTCAATGGTTTAATTGAAATAAATGCTTTGAGTTTTTTTTTTTTTTTTGAGTTTTGACTAGAGAATGGGTAGCAGCGTTCTCTATGCATTTTTATTAAACCATACTGTGATTGATAACCCGTCTGCCAAGCGTAAACGCCCCCCTTTTTAGGGGAGGCCTATGTCCAGCAGTGGAAGTCTTTCGGCTGAAATGATGATGTTAATGATGACTCACATCGTAGCTTAATTGGAACGCTATCAGTCAAATAATAATTATAATAGATGGAATACACTTCATTTTGCTTATACTCCATTTCAAATAAGATTAGACATTTAAATAAACTTGTTTACAGTCCATTCAACCGATTTTGACTTCTATTCCATGCGCATAAGGATAGCATTAAAAGCAAAAACTTGGTTACAATACACAACACAAACAACTACTGTTACTGTTTATTACAGTTGCCATTTGTCATGCTGTCAACGCAATAGAAGTTAAAGTTGGACGGACTGTAAAAAAGGTTTATTTAAATGTCTAATCTTATTTCAAATGGAATATAATTGGGTTCAACTAATTAACAAAAACAGCAACGATAAAACATTTACTTTATTCCCTCAAATATTTTTTTGTTGCTCGTATCATTATATTCTGCATAATTTTCTATTTCAGCTCCACCAAGCTTCAAATACGCAATGAACCACTACAGCGGTGCTTTATACAAATCACAGGTAAGCTGTGAAATATTCTCAAAAAATACAGACTGGCATGAATTTGATGGAGCTAATAAGCTACGGTCCCTATCAAAAACAATACTTTTAGCATCAGCGATCAGCCATTTGACGACGGCATTAATGCTGCATGATATTTCAACGACTCTACGTTTGATCGCAGTAGAAAAAAAACGAGCGACCCTACAGTAGTCGTTTATTTATTTATTTTATTAGGTTCACCAACAATTGATTACACTGATACAATCACATAATACATTTTTATAATTAAAATAACAGTGCATCAGTTACTTATAGGTAAACACCACATGCATAAAACAATGGATTAGAGAAATAAGCTAACTTACTTAGTAATAAGCGCACTAGACAATTGGTAACATTGGTAAAAAGTTACATTTAAATGAAAATAAATTTATGAAATTCTGATTAAAAATTATTAATTTGGTAAAAAGGTAAAATTGAAAAAAAAAAATCTTTGACATTATAACTTTGGTAAAATTGATAAGAATTAAATAAACAATGAAAATTATAAAAATTGATTAATCAAAAATTAAACCAAGCTAATTCATAAAGATTATTAACATGATGAAAACAATATTAATAAATGACAAACAAAAAATTATAATCGAATAAATTAAATTGTTAATTATAAATTGATAACATCTGTAAAACTAAAAGGTACATACAACATATGAAGTGTAACATCTGACATCTCACCTTGGTAATAAGCAACTGAGCAGCGAAAGAAATTAACCTCAAAATGTAAAAATCTAAATACTCATAAGATTATATTAAGAAGATAATACTAAGAAGATTGTTATATAGTTCTTATTAATTCCATGAGTAGGTACACTAATTCCATACTATTAAAAAAGTACTAACTTATTCCATGCTCAATCTGCCACTTCCTGTTACCCACTTCCGTCCCTTTTCACGAAATCACTCCCACAGAAATCAAGAGGAAAGATGTCACATCAAAAATGATTATCTAGCCGTGTTTCACAGATATCAAAAATGTTTATCTAGCCGTGTTCCACAGATATCAAAAATTGAAAAATAATTCATAATTATGCCAGTTGATTCTTTGAAATGGACACATCTCATCCACTATCAAAGCTCTAGGGCTATGGGATATCAAAAGCAACACGTTGTATAGTCAACCTCGTATTTGCGTTACCGGGTGGTAAAGTAATAATGAGGTCAAGGTTTAATGTCACTTGCACGTCATAAAACAATAAGACCTATTAGATTAAGTGACAGTTTAGATACTTTGAACCTTAGTGAAGTTTCAGTTCACTGGGAATTGTTGTCAAACTGCTTTATCAATTAAGAGGTCGTCTTGTGCATTCATAATAATTACTGATAAATTAAATTAAATATTATAATAAATGATGTCTATTATTTTACAGAACATATCTCTATCCTGCACGGTGGAATGTGCCCCACTATGTAGCGTACAGTGGCTGAAGGATGGCTCCGTTATAGATCCTGAGAAAACTGACAGATACTATGTGGTGGAGAGGAAGATTGAACCTCAAGTTAATCGGAATGATTTCGAAGCTACTGAGTCTACTCTGGTAAGTATTGCAACGATTAATGATAATAACCAGAGGGCTTGCACTTCAAAAGACAGCTTCGAGCAGCAAAGACAAAATCAACTTTATTTACACACGTGTAAAGTGGATATTTGTTTGAATCTATTTTAATAGCGATATCTTCGTAGCCTGTGCTGTACAGTTTAGTTTCTATCAAAAAATACAAAAAAGATACGTCGTAAGTGTCTTAAAAGATAACCCAGATATATATTTTTTATAGGAATGAACAAGCAGACTTTTTCTGTTAGTTTCTTACAACATATTCAATAATTCGATAAAAATTTTTTGATGTGAAATGGCACTCATTTGCACCTTTCGATTCTTCGTTTGCAATAAATACAGAAATCGCCGGATTGTGAACGTGAGCACGGTCATGTTTTTTTCTTTAAATATCTTCCTTTTTTTCCTTTTTCTCAGTTAGTTTTAATGATGGTCTGGCATTTTGAGCGCTTTATGCGGCCTACCCAAATGTCTTTTCTTTGGTATTGTTCGTCGAGTCGTTGAGCTCCTTAAGTCTTGAGTTGAGCTGCACGATTACTGACAAATGCTTGCACTGATTGGACAGGTCCACTCAAATTTGTGTGGTGCTTTCCTCAAAAGACCATTTCAGACACGGATCTACATGGTCCTCACATGATCTGACCAAGATTATGTCTGGACTTTAAAAGAGACTTTGACCCCCCTGAGTTTGTTTCGCCATTTCTTCTCAGGGGTAGTCAGATAGGAAATGTCGGCTACATCTAAATTATTTTTTTACATGACGTGTAAAAGTGATTTTAATTAATATCCTATTTACAGAATAAACGATTTTATTTCATTTCATTGTAATTTATAACATAAAATGATGTGTAATCTTGATAATGGACACAAAACCCATAATGCTCGATTTTTAATCCTTGTACATCTTCCAGCACTGGAATATGACCGCATGGCCGTCACATGCCCTCGACCGAGTTGCAGATACTGCCAGCTACACATGCAGGTCTTCCAGGAATTTAGCAGGACCACCTGTCAATAGCACCACTCAGTTTGCCGTTGAATGTGAGTAGGATTTTGTAATCAACTATCTACCTAAAACTTTAATTCGAGTCTTAGATAATTTTATTATCAAGTTTTGGAACTGCACACAAAACTCACAAACAAATATACATGACAAAGTGCAAATTCTATTACACCCAAAATTTTTTTTAAAAATAATAATGATATTCAAAATCAACTTAGAGTACGTATAATGTTTTAAAGTTCATAGTTGAGTAGGTGCCAATGAACGTAAAGTAAATTATCTATGATTCTGAATTCAAGTATGCAGCTTATATCATTCCACCACTGCACATAAGCTACTCTCAAGTTGCGATAAACACACAGTTCTCCGCCCTTACAACTTTTAAGCTCGTTGATACTTAAAAAAATCTAAACCATTATTGTTGTCGTTGACTCAAGACCTTGGTCTTTTCGCAGATGAACCAGAAAACGTCAAGGTAGACCCTGAAAGAGTAAGCGTGACCGAGAATGAAATACCGGCTAAAGTTGTGTGTTCAGCTAGGTAAGAGTTTTTAACAAATTGATTTATAAATTTAACACAAATTTAAACAAAAAGAATATAAATGAGAACATTTTGTAGCTTGGAGCTATAAAATGTTGCCTATTATAAGACTGCCTCGTTGATCTAGTAGTCGCAAGCGCTGTTGGGCATGCGTTATTGGGTTTATTCATCAGGAATTTCTCAGTAGCAGCCGGGAGTCCAGACTCAGGCAAATAGCCGGCAAATAATATATAAAAGGCAATAGTCTCGCCCCCATTTCGTGGAGCATATATATAACTGGCGAAGCGTGGGTGTACTATAGTTACATCTCTGCCTAACCGTTTGGGGATTACAGGCGTGATATTATGTTTTGTTACTCGTATTTCATCCATCCATCTAGAATTAGAATTAACTTGGTAATCTTTGCACTGTGAATTAAATTAAATAAATATTTCTTTATCTAACATAAGCGTGCATTGAATGGAGAGGTCCACTCAAATCTGTGTGGTTCTTTCCTCAAAAGACGATGGTCTTTTGGTGGTATTTTTGAGGACTATGCAAATTAGTGTCTGAGATCTCAGTCAATACTCTGCATAGTCCTACCATGATCTGACCAAGATTATGTCTGGACTTTAAAAGAGACGATGACCTCTGGAGTTTGCTTGGGTGTTTCTTTTCAGATAGTCGGTTAGAAAACACCGAGCTAATTTCGTTATATAATAATATTATTTATTTTGACGTGTAAAAGTGTTTTTTAGAGTTAATTTACAGATTTAAGATATCCTTTGTGAACTAATTTACCATTACGTCCACAGAGGATTCCCTATGCCCTCGTACGCGTGGCGTCGCGCGCAGCCCAGCAAGTCAGCTGCCAAGGAGCACGGAAACAACTCTCTGATCCTCTCATCTTCTAACACGTTGCTATTGGGACCCGTTCAGAGGAAAGATGGCGGCAACTACACGTGTGAGGCGTACAATAGACATGGTTCTGTTAATACGAGTGTATTTCTGGATGTTTGGTGTAAGTACTTTGACTCTCACTTATATGTATAGTATCAACATGAATGATTTCGTCCGTGTGGTGCCTGACGTAAAAAATAGCACCTCCCTATTTCTTCCTGTGGGTATCGTAAAAGGCGTCTAAGGGACTTACTAGAGAGTGGGCAGCAGCGTTCTCTATGCATTTTAACACCATACTGCGGTCGCCAACCCGGCAACCCCCCCCCCCTTGGGAGAGGCCTATGTCCCAGCAGTGGACGTCTTTCGGCTGGAATGATGATGATGATGATGAATTATATTTTGTAACAGTGTTTTAATTTAAAAGAGAGTACATGGAGGGCCTTAACCGTACTTCTCCATAGGTACTTTCTACGCTTTCGATGGGCAAACAGCTTCATTTTTTCAACGGTCCTACACCTAGACAATTTGCATGGTTTAATTGAAATAAATGCTTTGAGTGTGATTTGAGGAAAGCTTTCGATATTGTTCATCAAGGTCTAATTTAAAAAATAACAACTTAACTGCTATAAGTTTTGAAGTCTACTGTGTTTTCTTAAAATATGCAAGACAGCAATTATACACAAAGTAGATTAAAAATAATGTAAGCTGAGTTGAAAACAAACTGCACTATAAGGCAAATCAGTTTTGGGTTTATCGCAGGGAAGCATAATAGGGACAATTTTCGTAATAACATAACTCTTATTACTTTTCATAGTTTAGATCAGGTGACGAATATTCATTGATAACTTTGATAAATGTTTCCTTACAGTTGTTCCTGAATGCGGCATTAAACAGGCCGAAATTAAAGGCGAGCAAACACTTGTCTGCACTGCACATGCTAATCCGACAGCGGTAAATATTTCTACGAAAAATAATAAATACTAATTTGTATAATATTTTTATCCCTATTTTGGAAAAGAATATGTTCAGTAAAACAAAGTTTGAACTACAAAAGGCAATGTTAATCACCGGTTTCTTTAATACTAGTCTTGAGAATGATGTGCAAATCTTATTAGATGAATGATATTGTATTTGACAACACCATAAGAGATTCGCAGCAATTACTAAGATGCTACGATGATTTATCAGTTCTGTGACTTAATCCAGCTTTTATAAAAAGTGTGTAAATTGCACGAATAAACTAGCGTCACAGCTGAGCACGAGGTTTCTCGGTTCGATTAAAGTCGGGTAAAGTTTTCTTCAAAATCTTTCGGATTGTGATGAGAGTTTCGCAATTAAGGTGCGGGTGAAATGTATTTGTATGATATCATAGGTCATAGGTAGTAGTTACGGCTCTACCTACCTAACCCTGCAGGGAAAGCAGGGTTGTGGTTTTCCTATTGACCTTCTGACAATTACAATTAACTTTCCACCAGGTCTCCTTCACCTGGAAGCTAAAGAACGACAACGACAGCCTGACAGACGAGGTGATCTATCAGTCAGGACCTCAGAGCTTCCTTGTTTTAAGCACCAGTGTCGATGTGTACAGGACTTACCTGTGCTATGCCAACAACACTGTTGGCATGTCCCGCGCGTGCGAGCGAGATGTTATGGGTGAGTCCATTTCTTAGTATAAAGTACAATCATTATTCCAGGATAAATATTTGAGCTTCTTGAAAAACCATGTAGTATACAGTTTCAGGCTCAATATTACACTCTTGTGATTTCTAAACCCAAAACAATAATTTAACACTTAAACGTATGTTGGTACGTGCGCGGTTCACGCCGCCATGTGGCAGCTGGCGGTGCGCACTCCTAAGGCGCGCTACAGCGGTTTCGGTCAAACTATAATTCCATAATTGGTGCTTTGTTCACTATGGTATATGGAAAAATGATTCATCAACCTTACATATGTAATATTATTATTTATTTATTGAATACTTTATGCACACAATTTTACAGAGGTGGAAATAATGCCATAAGCCTTATGGTGGCAAAAGATTCCACGTGGTAGATAGGATATGAAATTATTATATATTGGGGAAGTGACTGATTACTTTTAAGAACAATTGGAAACATTCATTTCATGCATAGGGGGTTTGTTGATATAGAATACAATATCGTTTTGAGTATATAGATTTTTTATTTCAACCAATCGCAGACATTTCAATAATTTATATATTTATTGTTCCGGCATGAAATATGTGTGGTTCATTTAATCTATAGTACTTAAATAGAATTTTCTGGTTTGCAGCCAACTTGGAAAGTTTCGGTAAGTTCAACGGTAATTTGGGTTTAAGCAATATTACAGCATTTATTTGAAATTGCGTTCATAATTTAAAATATGTGCAAATATTTTAATAAGTATTAACTATATTTAAAGAAGCATCTGAGAGTTTATCTGCTTTTACAAGCTTCTATTTAATTAACTTGCTTCATTCGTATTTTCGGTTCAAAATTTACTATAAAACAAATAACTATTTGGAACTTTTTTAAATACAAAATTATTACTTAACTGCACAGCATAATAGCTTAAAGGGAATTGAAGCACACTGTTTTTTTTTGCATTTTTACTCATCTTTAGAAAATATTTTGGAGAAACACAAAATTAATTTTCCTCTTGTTTCATAATTCATCGATTATTAAATATTTGTGAAATATTCCATGAATATATTTTTTTTTACTATTAGCCATCTTATTATGTCTCGCTGCTGGCAGGTATTTGCTGAGCAACGACCTTACAATTATTTATGAAAAAAAATAAAATAAAGATTATCACTCAGAGATTAATTTAATTTTTCCTCAATATCACTCACAAAAGGGTCTTCTAAATATTCTTCTTCTTCGCTTCGCTCTCGACGAGTGGTCATGGTCACGATAAATTCTGCCATGACAATACACTGTATGTATATAGATACAGATATTTGTCATAATACGTATACTAAACTGATGTTTTAGTCGCCCGCTATAAATCATAAAAACAATCATAAAAAGTTCGCGAGTTCTAGAGATGTTAGATGGGTTGTTTATTTAACCAATTGATTGCATCCATTTCCACATGTCCAGTCAAAGGTTTGATCAAAAATTTCTTAAATTATTTTTTTCTAGAGGTAACACAGACGGCTGTTTAGATACGAATCCAATCATAGCATTGCTGAAAACTGCAACTTTTCTATAAATACAGTGTATTGTACGGCAGAATTATTTTATATCCAATCGCTGGTTTACTCGTAACTGGCCTCAAGATCTCTCTCCATTTAGTTACGTTAGACGACAGTCCTTCTAAATCAAATCATCTGTTTTGTTTTAAATGGGTCGGCTCTTGACCTCGATCACACCCGATAAAAACTGATGGATAAGGTCTGCGATGGAACGAGCGTGCCTAGAAGATGCCTGCTTACTCTCTTAAATCGATTTTCTATCTCCAGGTACAAAAGTATGGTGGCGTGATCAACAGAAGCTGATGCTCATCGGGGGCATAGCGCTTGCCATATTGGTGATCACGGTCATCCTATGCATCATCATTATCTGCATCTGCCGGAGGATGAGGGCTAAGTCCAAATGTAAGTCGTACCCTTTTCTGCTGTTGTCCGTTTATATGACAGGTTGTACTAGAATTTAGGTAAATAGTTTAGGTAATATGGGAGACCAAAATTATTGCACTTAGTATATGTAAAATATGAAGATAATTCACTAATAAATTCTCAAGCCTTTAAGGGCACAATTTATATTTCGTTCTTTTGTTTCCATTTAGAAAAACATTCTGGTTCCTAATTTTCCAACATATTATTTCCACGACAACTTGTAAAATAGTGTATTGGGCTCAGTTCGGTGCTGGGAGAAGACCGTACGAATTAAATTCTGGAGCAGAACAATGTTTATAGCATTAAAAAATATTGTCGAAGCCGGGAATTTGATTCGTACGGTCTAATTCCGCCTAATAAATACCCGAACGTACCCTACAGCATCTTGAATGACCCTCTAATACTCTCTATTAAAAAGAATGTTACATACGAAAACTATTTAGATTTTCGACTGCAACGTGTCATATAGACTGATGTTGATCTTTGCTTGAATTTTCTTTATAGTGTTGTATTTTTTTGATATTATGTCGTCTGTAATATAAACATCTAAATGTTGAGTAACTAATACATGTTTTTAAATATCGTCTTTTCTCATTCGAGCATTGTAACAAAAAATCAATGTTATTTCATAACTTTTACATTTTTTCTCACTAAAAATAGTCATTTCATCGTCATGTAACATTAATGTTACTCATATTTTTTGCAATTTTTGTTATTTATTTTTGTTGTTTTGCAAAAACTAACGTTTATTTTTTCTTCATCCTATCTTTCCCGGATGCTGCTACTAAACACAACATCGTCAACTAACATACAAACATAGACAATAATCCGGTTGAATTAGAGGAACGCGAAAAGTAAGTTTTTCTTTTCTTGTTTTTTTTTTATTATTTTTATCTTTCTAGAATGTCTAGTACTAGTCATTTTATACATCTCTATAGATATTTTGTTTGATTTTAGGTATTGTTAGAAAGTTTTATTTTTCTATACCATTTTTTTTGTCACTGTCACTGATTTTGCTATATTTTTAATATCGAAAATTATTTTATTTTCTCCGAAAACTTTCTAACAATAAAAAGTACCCATTTTTTTTAATAGAATTACAAAAATCCTGAAAGTTTAGAACCCTAAATAACAGATATTTAATTTAATACAAAATATAGCCTGTAGAGTTAGTTCTTTATGAGATAAAACATTTTTAGCAATTTTTATTTAATCACACATAATAATTTTAATTTATGTATATCCCTTTCTATATTTTCTTATATACCTACTCATGCGTTACTGATACCTATTGCAAAAAAAAAAACCTTATTATATGTTTATGTAGTAAAAAATTATGAAAATTTTGCAGCTACGCCATTGGTCCGAGCAGATTCATGGCATACGTTATCAATGCCTCCCTCAAGGTCGCCCGTAGTTGTGCCCATGACGAGGTCATATCATTACGACTAGAAGGTCAAGGTCAGACGTGCCCAAGGTCAAAGAGTTTGAGTTTGAGTGAAGCGCTATAATATTATATGCTTGGACCAACGGCTGATAGTTTTGGTTTTTAAGTCTTTGAGCGCTAAAATGTGCTGACATTAATAATATTAATGGTTTGACGGTAATGTCTAGTAGATTACATTGAGCATTAATAGGGCAATCTGGAAACTATTTAATGGTGGCTTTTGAATGTAAATTTTAATGAACAAATATTATGAAAAATTAAACTAGCTGTCAAATCATTAAAATGAATTCAGCTACATTTTAGCAGCTAAGTTGGGCTTGAAAATAGAAAAAAATATAGAAGCATGTTTTTATTTTATACTCTTGACAAAATAACACTGGTTTTCAAAAATATATTTTTCATCATTATTATATTATTGTGTACAATTATTAATAATTATTAATGTGTAGGTTCCTAACCGCACTAACCCCGGACGTTCTCAGATTGACCACAATTAATACTTCAGGTACATTTTTAACAAAAAATGATTAAAAAAATTAAAACAATTAAAAATAAAATATTTTAGTTGGAGGATGCTTTCTTATTATTTAGATGCTGTTTGGCTAGTTTTTTGGATTTTTGCCGTAAAATGTGACCATAGTAGAAATATTTCGAGTAGTCAACAAATTGACAAAATTATTTGTACAAGTATTTTTGAGTGATGCATGATCATGATTTGGAAAGCATTCTTCTTGGTACTTCACTATTTTTTGTATATTTTTATCTAAATATTTTTTTATAAATGTAGGTAGTTTATGTATAGTATATTTTATTTATTTCTTTTAGTTTGACTTTTCATATTATTTTAGTTTATTTAGTAAAAGCGTTAAATACATTTTTTTAATCTCATTTCCGATTAGGATTATTTCTCGTTATTAAAAATCACGAGTAGGTAAACTTCAACGACATTTTGACGTACTTATTGACTTCTGAATACATTTACACAACCTTTAGTTTAAAACATACACCCACCGCATGTACAGAATCATTATTTCTTTTTATTTTCAAATTCAGTCCGGATGGTAGCTGTATTAATGAGGTTTCGATCGCGCAGTCAATTATATCACAAGCTTTGCCTGCCTTATCACCTCGTTTAAACCTATCGTTCAGCCCAAAAACATGTGACAGAACCAGACTAGTCGATTCACAAAGCTACCCACACAACTTAGAAATGAACAAGATAGACGACAATCAAGCAACTCCAGAAAACACTACTCAAATAGAAGCGAATCAAGAGACAGAATCACAAACACCGAAACCAGAACCAAAAGCTGACGGGAATAAAGTTCAAACTGTTGTAACACCTAGCAAGTGGCCTTTGAAACCTGGAGTTTTAGTACACGTCAATTCAAACCATACTCTAAGTCCCAAAAATCAAGCAAGATTACAAGCAGCAACTGCGACTGAAGAATCTAATTTGGGACTTCTAGAAAGAAATAAAAGTGAAGATAAGTCACCACCAAAGGTTGAATATTCAAAGAAAAGTGGTAAACCAAGGCAAAATGTTGTGACGGGTATATTCAAGAATTTGCGTCGAAAAAGCGAAGATTCGGACGATGACAGTGGGAAATACAAGAAAATTAATAAAAGTAACAAAAGGGCAATGTCGCTAGTCAATATGAATAAACCGGGATATGTAGTGCAAAAGAATCGACTCAGATCTTTGTTCCAAAGCGAAAAACCTAATATTATTGTTACTGAAGGAGGTAGTTGTTATATAAACATAATTATTTTCTGGATAGATAATGAGTGAGACAATATTTCAAATCATTTCTAATACATGATCATGACTGATATTTTCGTCCATATATTTCTTAGGACTATTCAAATTTTTATTAGGCCTATTATATTTTGTTTGCATTATTGTATCACACATTATCACCGAACACTACACTAATATCACAACATTCCGAATCTTCTTCATTTTAGTAATTCTCTATGCTTTTAATATTTACATTGCTTAGCATGAAATTTTTACGACGACAGAATTAATCAAAGAAACTTAACTATTTTGGTGATTTTCCACCTTTTACATTGGCACAAGGAACTTTGGCCCCCCAAATAGCATTGACAGGGCAAATCTTGGTAAATATTTGACAAATTGTTTTGTGAAATTTATTGAAAAATAAGATGGCAGCGTTACTTTCGATTTCAGCCAAGCGCTAAAAGAATCTTGTAGCGTCCGTTGTCCTTTTTTTAATAAGAAAATGAAATAAAATACATTATAAAAAAAATCATATTCAAAGGGAGCTGACCAAAATAGTTTTTAACAATTTTAATTTAAGATCCTCACTTTTGCTTCACATGCACGTTTTTTTTTGCTTAGATGCTTAAAGCACGACTTTCTTTTGCAATTTTTTTCAATGTGAGCATGTTTTTAGTTGTGTCGTTCAAAAGGCCTGATAGAATCGTCACGACTAGTGCCAAAGTTAACCCCTTTACTGATGAAGAACCGAGAAACACAAGAAAACGAAAAAAACCAGGTGACAGTGAGTAGAGCATGATTTTTTTCGCTTGTTTGATGTGTGTCTGTGATTTTTTCTTTTATCACATAAGTTAATCAAAAAAAGTAATCTGTAGCAAGTAAAATAAACCGCTCATTAAAAAAAAATAGTTTCTGAAATATACAATATTAGTTTTAGTATATGCGAAACCCGAAACACGTGTGTAGTATTTTTATGCAATGAAACTATGTACAAAATTACAAAACTGTAACATAAAAAATTACAAAGTTATAAGGTTGTTATGTTACCGGGTTGTCCGTATAAAAACATGCTAACGGCGCCCCCGCGCAACATTTTTGGGATAAAATATAACATGGTGTAAAAATCATTGACATCGATTCAGTTCCTTATTCTGAACAAACTATATTCAGATTTCGCATTTGCTTACTAAAAATAATGTTGTATAAACTTTTTTTCTAAAAAAAATCGGATGCTGTAAATGTAAAAAATCGAAACGATCATAAATTATGAGTATTATTGAGTATCTAACATTGAGCATTAAACTTTATTATTATTAGTAAAATCCAACATATGACGACGTTCTCTTTCACAAGACCTATAAAAAAAAATTCTGCTTCAATAGTTCTCATTGCTCCTTTATTTCCTACAGGCCCACCTTCGAATGGCGTAGATAATGCAGCAAACGGCAACCTAGGAGCGGACAACCCGGGTCTCTACGAGAACCTGCCGTTCCATGGATTACAACAACCCCCCAACAAGGTATGTTTGGTGATAATTTTGAAAATGATGCAGTAGTATGAGAACAAGCTAGTTTGGGCTTTCAGTAAAGCGAAAACATCGGAAAATGATGTTTTGAGAAATTATCAGCACAGAAACAACAAAGCAAATGCTTGTGTTATTTGTGTGCATTCAAGAGTATAAAAAGCATGTTTTGGGGAAGTAGAAAAGGAAAAGACGTGTCTTTCAATAAGCAAACGCTTGTGTTGCTATTTTATGAAGTCAATGGAGGGTTTTCCATTGATCTCCAGTTCAATACAAAATTGTTGAAAAAGTCCACAGACAAAACTGGTTGATAATCTTACATTTCTATTTGTACATACAATATGTCATTTGTATACAATATGTCAATCCATTTCTAATACACCAAGCAACAGATTACTGAAAGACTATAACATAATGCCCCATTTAATAAAACTACCAAAACTTACAAATTAACTTTTTTGTTGTGTTATATTGTTTTGCTTTAATTATAATTTGCATTTTTGTTTTTGTTTCATGTTTTATTAATTTGCATGTAAAGCCTGTCCAAGCAATACAACCTAGGGTTATCGAAACCAACCCCAAAACGTCGAAAGGAATCGCAGCTTTACAGAAACAATTGACTACTAACCCATCGTTTACACCAAGACTCGTTTGCCCACCATTCGTTCAAAATGCGATAGGATATCCCATGGCTTCAAACTCGCAATACTCCTATGGAATACCAGTATTATCTCCAATACAACAAATGTATCCACTTCATCAAACGGTCTTACTAAACCCATACTTACCACAAATGCAAACCTCATTCTTAAAACAATTCCCAACGATTGATGAAGAAATCCCTGAAGCTGATAAAAGAAAATTTTCCTCTCTGAACACAAGAGTACATAGAAAACCACCACAGTTTCAATCAATGAGAATAGTCAGGAAACGTAATATAGAAAGATTTTATCCTAACACGGAATATGGAGAGAATTTCAACGAAATCAATAACAATAAGAATGAGAATCCTACACCAGTTACTGAAGATACAATTTATGTGAACTGTCCTTCTTTACTCCGAGTCAAATCTAATATCAGTGGAGTAGAACAATTTGAAAATCTAACTGATTCTATTCAAGTGTGTGATGAGACTGATCTGAATAAATCTACAACTTCTTTAAATAGACCTGTACCAGCCCCTCGGACCAAAATATCACCTTTTATTTCGCCTTCAAAAAGCGACCATGTTTACGTCAATCTCTCCATGCCTTTGATAAACACGAAATTTTCTAAATCCATTGATACTATTGATGCTCCAGTGCGACCCACTAAATCCGCAGAAGATATATCCAAATCAAAATTTGAAATCTTTAAGACTGAGGAACCAGATGACAGCGACGAAGAAAAAGACTCTGAAGAAACCAAAGCTGATCTCTCTAAACCAAATATCATAGGAGCAACTCCTAAAAGAAATCTATCTGTAATTTTACCATCTACTTCTCTAGTTAAATCAGCGGTGAAGCAATTGAACGATGAAGGTATAAACAAAGTTGGGTTGCCAAAGAAGCAAGTGATTCCACCAAATAAAACGTTACAAATACCAAAGTTGATGGAGAAACCGGTACCAAAACGATCAGTAGTTAAACGTAGTCATTCAGTACAAAGTAGTATTACAGTGGACAGTGATAACGGTCAGGTATAACGCTTATTATCTTTCATTTTCTGTTATAAGTTCCTTCTGGCTAACGTGTGTGTTCTAATCACTAACAAACTAATTTCCTTTTCAGAATACTAACATACTCCAACAACAGTACATGCAAAAACGTAATCACTTCACAAATCTTAGCACCAAAGGGAAGAACAAGAAAAACTTTCAAATACCTCTTCAAAAACATCATAGCTTTTGTTACTTCCAACCAATAAGAGTCGATAAAAGAATCCCTGTTGATCAGGAGAGGTCGTACAACAATACAATAGGACCTCTCATCTACCAGCCTTCAGAACCACAATACTACACAAAAACATTAAACAGGACGAGAGAAAAGAACAGTCAGAAACTAAATCGCTTGAAAAAATCAGAAAGCTTAAGAGAAAAACTATCATGTGTAGGAGTTTACGATAACTATCAAAAACCTGACTACCCAGAGCCTGAATACAATGAATCAGAAAGAAAGTCATACTTGCAATTGCTTAAAGGCAACTACATATCAAACTCAACGAGAAACTTAGGACCCGAAAATTTCACAACGAACTATTCGGGTCCGAAAGACGACAAGCCTAAACAAAAAAAATTAGTGTACGCTGATTTAGCATTAGGAAACCATAATATGAAGTTTAAAAACACTGTCAATTCTAATAGACATTTGTATGATACGTATACAGTAGGTTCAGATAGTGCTAACAAAGATACTAACTCTAGTTATAATAAGAATTTGTCTAGTACTACTCAGAGAAAAAGTGGTCACACGCAACCTAGAAGTGACTATGCTACTCTGAAATTCAATGAGATCGATGTCTGAGAGGTGAGTTTTAATAATATGTAAATGAGTCTTAATATTAAAATGACAAGTTTCAAGGCTGATTCTGATGCTTTTATTTTAAGCCTAATGAATTCTTTGATTCTTGCTTTTTGTGTCTGAATGAAACGATGACTTAAATTCAGGTCCATTATGTATTGATTAAAATTCAGATTCTGCCTTTAAACAGAGCAACATTTGTTTTTGTCTCTACTGAGATTCTGAAGTGTCTGTCATCTATATTATTTCAAACTTAAGAGGAAAAAAAAATACTAAGTAATAATTTTGTTAAAAACAAGGAAATAGCTTTGACAGTCAAGAAATTAAATTTATAAAATCTTTGTATAAAATTTCTAAAATAAATATTTTGATGGTAATATGTGCCTAAGTGGATTTCTATCTGCTTTCACAGCATGAATTTTCCGACACACCATGAGAAAAGCCTTAATTATAATAAATTGCCTAAGTACATAATACTCATACATTTACATTATTAATTGGCTCTATTAAAAATGCTTTATCATTAAAACAGACGGCAAAAATCGACTACAACATAATATAATTCCGGCCCCATTAGGATTGAAACCGCTAAGTTTTTAACGACCTCTAATATATTATAAAAATATGGTCACAGTTCAATGTCGATAAACATAACAGAATTCTTGCATACAGTTGAAAAGCTGTCCAAAATAAACGGTAGATTTTAAACTTTTCAAATAAATAATCTGGTTTCCATGTAAATGTATGAGATCCCAATAAGCATGTATCCGCAATGTTGTGATGTTTTTATATTTTCTTCTAGGAACGCTTTACCAAGAGTGACACGTACATTTTTTAAAAATTAAGGTAATCTTTTTAAAAAATAATTTCGGATTCATTTCGCTTTTTTAGTTCACCGCTTTCTAAAAGTCTCATTTTTCAAAATTGTATTTTTACTTAAAATTAATAATTATTGGTCATTTAAATTTTATAAACTAATGGCAACTAAAATAAAAACAATACTGGGCTTTTTATTTAAACTGTAATAAATAAAAATATGAAAATTAATTTATCGTAGCTTTGCACTTAACACATATTACCATTGTATTTTATGTATGGTTTTTTCTGTATATGTCTACTTACCCAAACAAAAACGAAATAAAAAACTGCAGTTTTACAATTTTTCATAATTTTTTTCTCAGCCATTCAGACCCGAAGACCAATTCATTTATGCAGATGCTGACCTCAAAGACTATGGGCCTATTAATTACAAAGCAGCATCGATCTACGCTAAAATGAAAAAAGTGAAAGAACAACAAAAATTACAGGAAATATACGATAAAGAAGACATGTTGTGATTACGAGTTGGTTGTCAAAGAAAAAACCTTTTTTTTAAAGATTTTTTGTTATTTTTATGACGAGATATTGCGTGTTTTCAGTGGATTTATACTGTTAATAGTTTTATTGGTTGGAAATAATGTTTAAAAAAAATACTCGTATTGCCAAAAAAAGTATATTTTTGGTGCTTTAAGGAAAACCAGTTGACTAACATTTATATCCTTATTTCGCATAATATTTTTTATTATTATTTAAGCAACGAATGTTATCGCATTATTGTCGTTTTCGTATTAAGTAATTTAAATTGTTAACTTGTCATAACTTAAATGTATTTTGTGCATATTTCCTGTCACATACTAAGTTTAAAAATCCGCTTTTGTTCTTGTATATTTCTTCGTGTTTTGTAAATCTTTGGACAACCAAGTGATCAAAAGTTGAAAAAATAGTAAAAAAATATAATGAATAAAAACTATTGCTGGAGATATCCTGTATTTGTACATTTTAGAAGGTTGTCGTAAAAATTGTAAATAATAATAGATTTCTTATATAAATGTAACTACCGAAAGATCTAGTTGTCAGTTTAGTATGAATTTTGTGCTAAATGAACTTTGTTTTAAGCTGAATATTTTAGTAATTAAATAGTTGTTTACTAAATATTTTTGGACAGTTCCCTGAATAAATAAATGAGCAGTCTACTAATTTCAAACATAAAAAAATAAAACGTGCTTAAAAACAGTTTCTGATAAAATTATTTTTAACAGTCCAAGTTACAGGCAAAGTTACCTACCTCCTTTTTTAAGTAAGCATTTTTATTTAAAAAAAACGGCATGAAATTCACGTCCGTCAGCTATGACGTGGACATGTAATGGCCAAAATCACATAAAATTAACCGTAAACATGATAACTGGAATTCGTTTTATCGAAATACATCAGTGGTCATAATAACATTTTGAGCACAGTTATTGCACGATTCGTAAAAAGTTCATACATCATTAATTTAACTCCGCATTTATCGTAATCAGTGCTTATATACTCATGACATAATAAATATGAGCGTGGGTAGTAGAGTGCATTTTGCATTAATTTACCGATAAAAAGGACACATTAGAATTTAACTTTGCTTGTTACTTGGACATTAGACAATTTTTGTAAGATTCATTTGGGTGGTAACTAGCTGTTATTTTAAACGGTAATCAGTTGATTCAAGAATGAAATAATTTTGTCAAATGTTTCTATTTAAGAAGTCTATTTACTCTAGGAAATCTATCCAATTTAGTATTATTTCTAATTATATTATATTTATCAGAGAAAGCAGTACCTAATGAAAATAGCCAATTACTAGTTCGATCTTTTTTGTAGCTCAAATATTCATAATTTTAAAGGATTGATGGTCAGTTTTTTCGATAATTTATTTTGAGCTACAAAATGGATTTTGAAAACAGCACAGCTTAAAGTAGGTTGACAACACATAGAGATTTTAATATCCGTCCAAGCGGGAATGTCTACAAAGATTAATTGATTTTTACCTAAAAACTGTATCTTTGTAATTTTAGTGTAAATTACATTTATCGTGTAAAAATATTAGTCGAAAGACCTAAGACTATCCAAAGATAGATGAATTAGGGAGTGTATTTGCACGAAAATTGTGCAATCGTGCGTATATGCACGATCGAGTAGATGTGTTCACAAAATAATGTTAAACAATGGCCCGTAGCGCAATCGGCATTTATATTTTTTACTTTTATTTTTTTTCTCACCGACTTTTGTACGATTTATTACAACGAATCACAATTTTGATCATAAGTTACAATTTAGCGACATTTTGTATTTTTGAACTTATCTTTAACATCGCTTTTTAATAACATTGTTGATGTAAATGTGATAATAGTCTGAAATGTTAAACCTTTATTGGTTCCGTTAAAAAAAGTTTGTACTTTCCTTTAATGGCGCCTTTACAGCTTCAACCTAAGTTTTTAACCACTCTACAATCGTAATTTTAAAAAAAACTTTGTGAGACTAAAACAATTTTTCGTACTTAAATAAGTTTAACTGTCGTACTAATGTAAATATAAACAGGAAGAAAAAAATACAAAATATCGGCGGTTCCAATATTCGAAAAAAATATCAATGTTTTTCTCGTTTACTTTTTTGTAAGATTTTTTTTTTCGATTTGGGAAATAATACTTGAATAGTATTTTCCGCCGATATTTCTCAATTTTTTCTGAATAAATAAAGCACTAGAAATGCGCTCTATGTGAGTGCTGTGACAAGGGCGGAATTTATTTCACTGTTTCAATAATATTATTGTATTATGTAGTTTTTTTTAAATTATGATATTGCTGTACCTACCTATAGTTTTTCTATGAGCAATAAACTCATTAATATGATGTTCAAAAGCAGATGAATAAATATGTTGTTATCTAAATCTATTTAAAACATTCAGAGTTTCGTACGCATCAACATAGGATATTAGTGAAAATGAGTACGGTGAACAAATTTAACTTTTAAATTATTTGTTATCTGCTCTGTTTTTCACTCATTAAATTGTATTATTAAAATCTTCTATCGATGATCATAAACTAATAGTTTTGGTATAATATTTATGGAGGACATTTTTTTACTTATCAGCTTATCATTATCAACAAAAAATATTACGTAATTATTAAGATTATTTTATGCAATCAATCAACCTTGCTTTATAATAAAAATTGATCTTTGTTATCGTGCAACAACGTCTCAAATATTTTAATTATTATTTAATTAAAATTCCAAATAACAGTGAAATATTTCCGCCATGTCGCCACAACGTATAGAAACAAAATATTAATAAAGGTATTAGATGAGGTTTTGTACATACAAACTTGTTATAATATGTCGAATAGTGTTATTAAATTAATTTATGGATTTTTAACCGGCGTTTGATTTGTTTGCTTTACTTCACCCAGAGCGGCGAACTTACAACGCTAGAAGGTTGTTTTGGGGCGTGGCCAAATTCGGTACTAACACCGCCATCTTATTTTGTCAATACAATAATTTCTGTGGCTATTTCGAAAATTTTACAAACAACGCCCCCCTGTCAATGTCATTCATCATCATCATCATTCATAATTTCAGCCGAAAGACGACCACTACTGGAATAGGTCTGCCCCAAAGGGGGGGTTTGCCATAATCGCCACGCTTGGCAGGCGGGTTGGCGATCGCAGTATGGTGTTAAAATGCATAGAGAACGCTGCTGCCCATTCTCTAGTAAGTCCCTTAGTCGCCTTTTACGACACCGACGGCAAGAAATAAGGAAGTGCGTCCGGCACCACACTGACAATGTCATTCAGGCACCAAAATATCCTTGCAGCACTCTATATTAGCCCATTTATTATACCTAACAGAAAAATAACGGTTGGCACCCTTTCGTTATTTTAGTATAAACGTCTATTGAATTCCGTTATTTCACGATAAATACAAAGCATTAAAATCTATTTACCATTTACATTAAAAAAAAAAACTTTAAAGTGCAGTAATTTCAACAATATTACATAATAAATGTCGCTATTTTGCCGGTATTTTTCTAATGTAGTTTAAAGGCTTCTACAGACCGGGGCGACACGCGATGCGACACACAGGCCCCGCGTGTCGCGCGACGAGCGGTGCCTTTGTGTCGCGTCGCGAGTCGCGCCGGTTTGTAGAAGCCATACGTGTAAATTCACTTGGTAAAAAACTGGCACTAGTGCGAATCTGGGGTAGATTGCATTTGCTAAAGGTAGGTTATTGGCACCAAAACTGTACACTCGAAAAGCAGGTAGTGGTAATTGACACGGACAACTCATTATCATCATCATTTCAGCCAAAAGATATAGCCCAACATTTGGGGGGGGGGGTCGCCATAATCGCCACGTTTGACAGGCGGGTTGGCGATCGCAGTATGGTGTTAAAATGCATAGAGAATACTGCTGCCCATTCTCTAGTGAGTCCCTTAGTCGCCTTTTACGACACCCACGGGGAGAAATAAGGTGGGATATAGGGTTCTTTACGTCCGGCATCACACGGAACACGGACAACTACGAGATGAGAATCATGAGCGGTAAAGTCTCATAAACTACTAAGACTCTGAAGAAGTACTCGTATTTATCTTCTTTGAATGCTGTATGATAATATACTGGGAATGTAGATTGATTCATAATTATATTATACGTTGCGCGTCGTATCCCTCCCAAAGGTGATTGTTGTTTCTTTTAAAGCTCAGAATTATGAAGGAGGTACCTAATAAGGTGGCCAAAACTATAAAATTGTAAATCGAAACAAACTTTATAAGACATAAAGTTTATTTTGCATTACCAATGGATTAAGCCTCTCCCAGGCTGCGCCACAACACCCACCTTCCGCATCCAGTCTGCCCCAGCCACCTTTTTAAGGTCGTAGGTCCATCTAGCTGGGGGGCGTCCCACACTACGCTTGCCGACATGTGGTCTCCACTCCAGGACTCGTCTGCTCCACCGGCCATGTTTCTTTCGATTAACATGGCGAGCCCACTGCCACTTCAGCTTGATTATTCTGCAGGCTATGACGGTAACTCCGGTTCTCTTCCGGATAACTTAATTTCTGATCTTATCCTTCAAAGAAACTCCGAGCATAGCCCGCTCCATAGCACGCTGAGTGACCTTGAATTTTTGGACCAGCACGACAGTCAGTGTCCACGTTTCGGCACCGTATGTCATAACGGGCAGGACGCACTGGTTGAAGACCTTAGTCTTTAAACACTGCGAGATTGGCGACGAGAACTGACGAAGACTTGACGAAGTTTTCCAAACGAGGCCTATAATATTAATAAAAACGTTTATTTCGACCAACAAAAGGATCATAATTATGCACAAAAAATTACAAAATAAAAATAAAAAATAGACACAATTATAAAGACAATACACAACGACATAAACAATACACAAGACAATTACAGACTTCGATTACTCAGTATGTGAACCATACAGCAATGGTTCAGGTATTGGCAATCGAACCTCTGCGCGAATCCCTCAGGATGCCGCTGGAGCTAGCTCGAACCCTGCGCACCAGAGATGTACACCGTTTTCGCATAGTAGAATAGAAACAGTCTAGATGCGACTCGGCGAACATCCCTGATGCGCTGCAGAATCGGGGCAGCCTCATCAGCCCCCTGAATGCATTATTATATTGGACACCCAAGGCGTTGTACTGTCTGCGCGTGTATGAGACCCACAGGCTGCTCGTGTAGAAAGATGTACAATATGCTTTGAACAATGTTGTTTTCACTTCAATGGTACAACAAGCAAACCTGCGGGCCATCATATTCGCCCTTACAGACAACGCCCTGCGTTCTCGCTCTATGTTCAGCAGTGGACTGCTGTGGAGTGTATTGTGTGATAGGTGGGACAGCCCCATGCTGGCTCACTGGATACCGCTGCATACGTAGGTGTCAGTCCTTTCAATTTTGTATATAGTGTCACTGTGGTTTTTTACTAACATTAGGTTAACCTTTACTAACAACTTGATCTGAAATAAAAATAAATATATTAAGCTGAGTTGATTGACCAATGGATTACGAAAAGCATAGCGTAAAGTGATGTCCACTAATACTTTTACTAAAGTCGGGACACCTACGCCGACTGCAAACTAAAAAAGTGGAAAGCTATTTTTCAACAGAATGTTTTGAAAACTATTTCAAAAGTTCTTAAGCCTACTGTCCCACCACAGGTGATTAACGAGAAGCGAGTCGTCCTAGCAGCTATAAACGAGTTGGCGAGCAACGAGCAGTGAGTGCGCGGCGACGAGCGGTTACTCGCTGGGTTATATATGTACCAACCGTGACTCTCTCAGCGAGTGTTCTGCCCACCAAGCGATCATCGCTGTGCGACTAGTCTCTTTGACAGCTCTTGTCGCTACGACATACGAGTACTCGGCGCGCGGCGGTGTCTCTTTTACTGACACGGGTCCTACAATGTTTGGTACGTTTCTTGAGCGAAAATTCGTGGATAGCTAGTCGGTTCTTCATCGGCGGTGGCATAGGTACCTAATGCAGATTATACAGCAGCAGATGTTTGGTTGAAGAATAGTTGTAAACACTTGTAACACAAAACTTGTGAAAATATAAAAATTCAGGCGTCATTTTCTTGGATTCCGTGGCCCTGGCACACGTGCAACTGAAGGAACACGGGAGGTTTTAGTCAGTAAAAGTCACAAAGTGACACTTCAAAGACTTCCCGCTCCACCCAGAGCGGGAGAAGTTATTTGATAATTTCCCACCCAAAAAAAAATAAAGGTGTTTTTTTGTTATGTTAACATCTGAATATTCAAATAATGCTTAATTAAATGAAACAACAAGGTGATTATCGGTTTCATAGTTTACTTTATTCTTCTTACAAAATCATTAATTTCGTACTCTTAATGATAGTACACTTACATTCATAGTATTTACATTTTTTTTCTTTATAATTAAAATATTTACAATTTTTTATTATCACAGCTTTATTTTTGAAACAAACGTTTCCAATTTTCAGTTTTTAGTATTCAATTGAGTGTGAATCATTCCTGAATTACTGAATTTATATAATTAATTAAAAAGACAAATTCAATTTTAGTAACGTTGGTAAATTGATTCTATTCAAATAATTTTCGTCTTTTATCTAAATTGTCTTGTTTATTTTGCTAAAAACAGCTATTAAATCATTCACCACCCTTCACGGCTGGGCAAAGGTTGCTAATTAATTTGATCTAATAAATGTTAATTGATGTTTTCTGCAGTGACGGACATGATACAAAACAAGATTAAAATTAGCATTTCTAGACTTATTTACTAAATAAAATGGCTCATGCTTCAACTATGTTAATAATAATGTAATCTCGTCAAAATAAATCATACTTGGAACAAATTTATTTAATTGAGTACAATACGGCAGATGAATGTTGACCGGTCAGAACATAAGCTGACCGGTCAGAACATAAGATCTCCGAACTTTGCACATGTTTTCTCACTCATGCAGGCCACACACGTATACATTAAACGTGTGTGGAATTAATTAGCACAAATATCAGTACCCCGAGTGTAAGTTTGTAAAGTGAGTAAACGTAACTGGCGCGTTTGCGTTAAGATTTTTGCTGTCACTCATACTCTTAGCATTATGATCCATCGGTCAAATTTTTACGCAATCGAAATAGTTACGTTTACTCTCTTGCAAACTTACACTTGTGGTACAGAGCCATTCGGTGTCACGCAGACTTGTACAAGTCTAAACTTGCGCAAGTATATTGTAACGTGTATGGCTACCATTCACGGCGAGTGATTTCAACAATTGGTTCCTAAAAAATGTTATTGCGCAGATTTCCGTGCAGTTCGGTGATTAATCGGCCTTATTGTAGGTACATTTAATGGTTTTCGATAACATTGTATATTTACAAGTAGCCCGTCGTGATATCTAACATATTTTTTTTTAAGTTTTTGTTTTCATTGGAGCAGATTTGTTTTATTGTTTCAATTTTTTTTTTATTTGTTATTGTTGCAAATGTAAATTGAGACATTTTACACTGATAGGTATCTTTAGTAAGGACTTATGATATAAAAACTTTGACAAGAATACAAGATAACGTAGTCATAATCCCCGTGTGTAGCAAAATGTCATACAAAAGTATAATTTTGCAATTTATTTTCTATCAGTGGTTTCGCGTTTTAAATGCTTACTGTAAAATATACCTAACTTATAACTATAATTATGTACATCTTTTGTTATTAAAAAATAACTACTTTTTTAGTGTATAATTAAAATACATACTTACTGTTCTATGTAAAAAAAAAACATGCGGTAAGACTGACACAGTTTTTTTAAGGAAAATGGATAACTTTTTAGAGATGCCGCCGCCTTTGAAACGTTATAAATCAAGATTACTATATTTTATTCATTTAAATTTATCTATTACAAATAATGTTATATACAGCAAATTATACAAAACCTTTACAATAAATTATTTACAGAACTTTGATAACAATAAGTTTTTTTATGTGCCTTTGCTCTTGAAAATAACAATAAGTGCAAAATAAACTTTTTTTTACCTAGAAGTTAAATTTTAACAACATTATATTATTTTTTTTTAACAAAACTATTTTAAATATGTATTTTCCTTATACACTTTCATAAACGATCCCATTAATAGCATGTCCTTAAAATTACTGAGACTGTTAAAAAATTATAAGAAGTCATTAATTAGTAGGGAACCTGCCACTACTTTATTTAAATGCAAAATGGCTTCTTAATTCAATCGAAATTCAAAAGTCATCATACATCCGAATTCTCAAACGACACTTAACTTTTGGACATTTTTAAAAGAATTTCAGTCCGTCAATTGACATTTCGACCAAAATTTACAAACTTAAACAAAGCTTAAAAATACTTAATTCGTATTGGTAGATCAGTAGAAGTCATACTGACCCCGACCGAAGTATACGTAGTCTGAGCACCATTTCCTGGCCTCGAGGTCTGTTGAGCAGCATGCTGGATACGCTAGTTTTGATTTTGTTAGCTTGGCACATCTTTGACAGAGGTCTAGAAGTTCATCCTGTAACAGAGAGAGAGAATTTGTTAGGTTTGTATGTATGTTACTCTATAAACGGCTGGACGGAATTGTACGATTTTTGGCTCCCGGCTTGATTAATTTTTGGGTTAACACACAGGATACTTTTAATCGGGTACATCAGAAGAAATTGTCTTAGGTTGCGGGTAAACCTGCGGGCACCAAATAGTAGGCGACAATTGCATGATCAACGAAATATTGATGAAAATCGGTCTATTACCCAAAGAAAGCTACAATTCATAGGTAAATTAAATATCGTGAGGAAATCGGATTATAGGTCTGAAATTATCGACACGGAGTGACCCAACCAATGTAAAATTGTGAGTGAGCAAGTTATAACCAGTATTGAGTGACGTTCTGTAATACGGGTCTAAGAGTTGTCTCAACAAAAACGTGTCCTTGTCCTGTTAGATATGCAAAGTACTACTTCTTACGATACAAATTATTTAAAATATTCCAAGGACTAGGAAGAAACCACACAATCTACTGATTACTTTACGATTTTAGCACAAATTTAACAAACAAGTGGATAAGAATTAACCTAATTATTGAGCAGACGCGTTTATCTCTAGTTTACGATAAAACGCCCAAATTAATTAAATAAAATGTGTAGATACAAATTTTAGTAAAAAAAACGAATCATGTGATTTAAGAGCTCTGTCGCTTGACCCTAAGAAGTGATAATTATTTTATGACTTGATATATAAAAAATTAGCTCAGCAGTAGCATGTAGCGTTCGACAAAGAGTGATATGGTATTTATTATGACTTTTTATAAATGTGGGAGTAGGTACTATAATCAGGGACCGTACCACCCCGGTTAAGAGTTAAGCCTTTCGAAGCGGTAACCCATTCAATGGGTTACCTCATGATGTAACCCATTGAAAGGGTTTCATACTAGAAACCCATGAAATGAAAGGGTTACATGATAACCCTACTACTACTATGGTTCTATACCTACTTGAAACCCAGTAACATGAAAAAATCATAATATTATGTTACTTCGATATCCGCCCAGCACGCGTAGCATGACCAATTCTATCTCTATTCTACCCAGGGCCCATTTTGGTTACCATTTTAGAAAAACCCTATCGAAAACCCTTTCAATGGAAAGGGTTTTAGATAGGGTTTTTCTAACCAGTTAATCACAAACCCATACGATGTGGGAATGGCTTAAATTAAGCCGTTTAAAAAGGTTACCCACACCGTATGGGTTTTTTCGAAAACCCTTTCAATGGGTTACCAAAATTTAATTTAAGCCGTTCATAAAGGTTACCCACACCGTATGGGTTTTTTCGAAAACCCTTTCAATGGGTAACCAAAATGGCCTTGACTATAATAATCGTACCTGACTATAAGTATCATGAAAAATCACAAAGTTATACGGTTGTTATGTTACCGGGTTGTCCGTACAAAAATATGCTAACGGCGCCCCCGCGCCTCCAGGGTCATCTTGCGCTCATTGATATTAATTTGGCAGTAGGTACCTAACCGTACGGTGATTGTTTTGTAAGTAATTAAATGGTGATAACATTTTCCATCACACTTAAATATTTTTGGGACAAAATATAACATGGTGTAAAAATTATTGAAATCGATTCAGTTCCTTATTCTGAACAAACTATATTTAGGTTTCGCATATACTAAAAATAATGTTGTTTAAAAGAGATATATTTAAGGTACACGCTGTAAACAACAGTGTTCTCAAACAAAAAGAGTTCTTAATCTAATTGATAGTTTTTTCTGGTCGAAAAATTACTCTTTGTAAAGAAGATACGAAGTAGATAGTAATAATGGCAGCCCGTTATTGTTAAGGCGCTGACAAGAGGCAAATGACTTAAGTAGGCTTGTCTTAAACAAAAAAAAAAATGCCAAATCTATATAGTTTGTGGTAGCGGAAAAAATATTATGATAATCATGAAAATATTTCTCAGAACTTGGTTGTTACCAAAATATGTTTAGAAAAAAAAACTCGATACAAATTAACAGTAAACTAACCTTTTACTTTGAGTTCCAATCCAAAATATCTGTATTAAATATTAACGTACGGTTGGTATTTAATAAATAACAAGAACGTCTTATTTTTGAATGCAGAACTTGGTTGCTTTTTATTTTCGATTACTCAACTAATTTTTGAGTAAATAGATAATTCCTTCATATTTTGCAATACATCGTAACTGAAGATTCGACTACGAGGCAGGTAGCCTTCAATCTGGTCTTAATCATGATGTGATCCAGGCACGTTTTTCCGTGGGTTGGTAGAACATGACCTGGTAGCATGCAGGACTAGCTAAGACATTAAAGTACTCATGAGAGCGTTTATCTGGGCTGTTCATCACTATATCTATGTTTTAAGTTGTGTAATCGCGCTTCTCTTTCATTTGTATGCAGTCTGACAGTCACCGCGCTTTAACTGTTGTCAGCGTCTTAAGTAGCAATGTTGCAAAACACGGCTAAAAGCTTAAGGCGTACTTAGTCTCTAACAGAGAAGGATCGAACAATAACACATAATACACTTACTCACAGTAGGTAGTTATAGATTCGTTGAAGATTATAGGTATTTCCTATAACTAGGTATTTCCTAACTATAGGCTAACGTTTCGTGATCACGTCACAAGCTGCTGCAGAAAAGCCTATCGTAATTTAGGTTTTATGCTCCGTATGGTGAGTGGTTTTTCTAACATTAAGGCGGTTATCGCCTTATATAATGTTTTAGTTAGAAGTCAATTAGAATGTAACGCAGTCATTTGGGCTCCACATGAATCTAAATATAGGCTCATGCTGGAGAGAGTACAAAACAAGTTTGTGAGGTACTTGTACTTGCGCATGTATGGTGTATACCCATTTTACCCGGTTATGTACCCGACTTTATTTATTTTGGGTATGGTTGGATATAACGAACTGAGGGTCAGGAGGGATCTCGCACTCATCTCGTACATATTCAAAGTACTTAGAGGGAAGGTACATAATGCGGACATTTTGGGGCACATAGGTTTGTGTGTTCCGGACAGGTACGTGTGGCGACGACGACAGCCACGGCTGCTGGCGGAGCCGCGCGCTCGGACCAATCTTTTAAGTGAGGCGCCACTGACGCGCGCACTCCGCACTCTCAACCTCATAGCTAGTGACTCGGACCTATTCTGTTGTTCTCTGAGTGAATTCACAAAGAATGCGTTATTTGTAATAAGTTACAAAATGTAATTATAATAATAAGTTAATAATAAGTTAGGTTAGAACTTTAGATAAGTACACTATCGCATTAGGTTACCCCTGTAATGATAGATGTAAATTGGAAAATAAATAAATAAATAAATATTTCAGTATAATTCATGCCTGAAACGAAGACTGAAAAACTTCTTAAGTACTTACATCTGTATGACATTCAGCAGACTGTGTAAAGACCCCGCTGCCGGGCGCAAGCCATGGGGGTCGCGCGTTCGATTCCCGGACAAGTACCGCCAGGCACAGAACCAGGACACAGGCTATCGTGTAAGTCTGTTGACAAAGAGAGACAGAATTAGACTCATTGTTAATTGTAAGATCTTGTGTTTTTGGGATTGACAAGATTACACTTTTTTTTGGGATAAAATAGAGGAAAACTAATAGGTAAAACAAAAAACCGGTCAAGAGCGAGTCGGCCTCGCGCACCGAGGGTTCCGTAGATATATATCATGTTGATGATTTCTGAAAAACTGTGCTATTTAGAGACATCGTTTTATTTTTCCTGTAATCTTTACATAAGTTTCTATCATATAGAATAATTTCAGATTTTTATCTCTGCAAACTTCGGAGATAAGAGCGGGGGGACCGGTATTTTTTTTTACATTTTTCACCGAAAGTCGGAAACCGTGCTGCCTAAAAACACATGGCCTAGTAGCCCCACTTCAAATTTTTCAGTCTCTTTTGCAAAACGGATTTATTTTTTTAAATTTTTTCTTGCTTGCAAAGTAATTGGGCAAACGTCATCTAAAACTATTCTAAATTTCAAGTTGATAGCATTAGCAGTTCTTGAGATATCCAAGTGTGACAGACGTCTGTCTGTCACACTTGGATATCCCTTCCTTGGTTAACCCTTCCTTATGGTGAGACTAAGTCTGTCTAGACTTAATAAGGAAGGGTTCCTTTTTAACATTTTGGTAGGGAATACGCCTGTGCGTGTGTAGGAATTAGTATCTTAGGCTCATTCACATTCAAATGTGTAAAACGATTAGCTAGTAGCGTAAAGTTTTACAAAACCTGCCATCGTGCAGTTTATGTCCAAATTGTCACGTAGGTACCTAATCAAAATCGTTGTATTGTAAGTACAGCACACAATATTCAAGTACTCATTCTAATTGTTTAAATGTACCTCATCATTTCAACCCAAAGACGTCCACTGCTGGACATGGCCTCGCCCAAGGGTTTGCCATAATCGTCACGCTTGGCAGGCGGGTTGGCGACCGTAGTATGGGTGTTAAAATGCATAGAGAACGCTGCTGCCCATTCTCTAGTAAGTTTAAATGTACCTATAACTTTCGAACTGCAATAATCTATTTCAGAATCGTTGTCAATCACAAATCTTTCAAAGGTGAAAATTTAAATTACCGAAAGTTCTATACCAACCAAATCAAAAAAAAAAAAAAAACTTTCATATAATCTCTTGGTGCACTGACAACAATTATCACCAAATAATAAAGATTGCACCATAATACCGCCATGCGATAACCCGTAGATTAGGAACCATACTGATTTGTAATAACACAATAAGACTTGTATCTAAAACAATAATTTATTACAATCACTTACATAAACAGCGGTAATCAATAATGATAAAAAGCTACTTGGAAAATAGGACATTTGTGTTTGTTGGTCTAATATAGGTTATTTCAATCGATCATGGGTCATGAATTGACGTAAACAGATTTGGTACGTACCAGGATGAAAACCAGGTCAAGAAAATAATGATTTTGTAATTATTGTGGTCAAACGTTTTGTGAAGCGATAAATATAGATATTCGGACTTTTTCCTTAACTTGTGCAGTGAGACCTTGCTTCTGGCAAAATTTCATGATTCTAGGTCAACGGGAAGTACCCTATAGGTTTTGATTTATTTGCGAGTATCAAAATATGTCGCATAAATCGCCGTATTTTTTTATTGCGTTGACTTAGAACCTTGATTTTTTAGAGCTCCAAGAGACCGTAGATCTTACGTATTTTATATTAATTTCAACTTGATACCTCCACGCGTTCCTGAGAAAAAGAGTCTTGACAGACTGACACACAAACAGACAACGAAGGGTAAGGGTTCTGTTTTTTCCTTTTGAGGTACGGAACCCTAAAAATGGACTTGTTGCACTTTTAGACAAATATTTTCTTCAGAAAGGTCAGGTGCCTGTGGGGTATTCAGGTTAATTTTTTTCGTAATCACTCACTGCAGTGTTTTTGTAACACATTCATCAGTATTTAGAAGGTCTACCACTTTTCCCAACAATGATTGTTTGAATAACATAATTACTATCTAAGTAAGTATTTGAAAAATTCTACGAAAGTTGAGGTTATGAAATTAACCTTAAGTCAAATTAAAAACATCTGTTGATTGAAAATCCGAATTTTGGATATACTTAATCAAATCAAAGCACTGAATTTGTAAGTGGCGCTACAAATTGGAATACATAGGTATGTTTTTTTATGCATTTGTTAACATTTTCATCAGTTACTTTGGGAACAGACATTACTTGCAACCGGCGTGCGTGTATGACCAGATGTATGAACGTAAACGAAGCAAAAGGAGTATGTAAGGATCGTAGCAGGTGGCGTGCTTTAGTGTCTGCCCAACCTCATGGGAATAAGGCGTGAGTTTATTTTGTTGGACTAAAAAATAGGTAGGTACGACATTTTGCAATGACCTCAATGCAATACTAAAGGGTGTTGCATATTAGGGCGGGCCGCACCGCATTGCAAAAATCCGCCTACATCATTTTCGTATATTTTAATTTATATGAACCATAGCTCACTAAAGGCTTGCCGCACCACTTTTAATTTGTATATACGATGCGTTGCAATGCGGCTATAATGCGTGCGCTTAGCTTTATGTGTATCGATAATCTTATCTATTAAAAATAAATGGCTAAATGTGTTGCTAAGCGCAAAACTTGAAACGACTGTATCAATTCCACTATTTTTTTTCAAATATTCGTTGAAGTTTAAGGAAGGTTGTTATGAAGAAAAAAAAATTGGAAAATTCAGGAAAACTGAAACTGCATTTTCTTTGAGAATTTTGTATGAATTCCTGAACCTTGGACAGGATAAAGTTTAGCTAGTAATAACATAATGATTACATTTCGAAACGCGTCATACTTACGACATTTTGCAATGACAGCAATGCAATGTTGGGGCTACGATTCATGAATCAGAAAAAATGCACAAAATCTTTATATCCTTAGTAGGTACTTTGGTTCTACTTTAGAGGGGCTCGTCGCTACATGATTACAGCCACGTGGCTCAATAGAAGGTTAAGCTAAACTAACCGCGGTCGGTACGTGGATGGGTTATCATCCATTATATATCGTGACCCCTCTAGCCTCAGAAAGCATGTTAAGCCGTTTGTCTGCCATTCGTAGATCTTTGACAGTCGTTACGGATAGTCAGAAGGCGAAAAGTCTGGCAACCAGCCTTAAACTAAGGGACCCAGTAACTGGATTGTGGGGGTCAGATAGGGCAGTCATCATTTCAGCCGAAAGACGTCGACTGCTGGACATAGGCCTCCCCCAAGCACCTATACTTCGACCAGTTCTGTGCTTCCCGCATCCAGCGGATACCTGCAGCCTTCACAAGGTCCACCTTGTAGGAGGGCTTCCAACGCTACGTCTTCCGGTACGAGATCGCCACTCCAGAACCTTTCGGCCCCATAGGCCATCAGTTCTGCGAGCAATGTGCCCTGCCCACTGCCTTTTAAGCTTGGCAATTCTACGAGCTATGTCGGTTACCTTGCTTCGCCTGCGGATCTCTTCATTTCTGATTCGATCACGTAGGGAAACTCCAAGCATAGCCCTCTCCATTGCCCTTTGGGTGAATTTTAGCCTTCTGATAAGGCCCATTATGAGCGACCACGTTTCTGTACCATAGGTCATCACTGGCAACACGCACTGGTCAAAGACTTTCGTCTTGAGACACTGCGGTAAAATAAATAAATAAATAGTTAGGAAAAGGCTCGGCAGAATGATTGACTTAGGTCCTACAGGACGTTAGGTCATTTTTTTGAGTGAGATCGCTTAAAGGACACACGAAATAAGCTTCACATCAAATTTATCTCCAGTGTAACAATATCCTTAAAATATAGTAAACAAGATAACAATCAAAATAAACAAAATAGTACTACAGTAACCCAATTGACAAAAGTAGTTGTCAATTCTGATAACAAGGGCTTAGTAGCCATTAATCATGATAAGAACCAAGCTGGGTCCATTGCTGATTAAAATAGTACCATTGCACATTGGGAAGATATAACCTAGTTTGCGAGACTAGTACAAGTATATATTGTTATGAGCGACACCGATTTGGAATCTGGTACAAGGAAAATGTGACTGCGGCGATTGACTAGTTTGTTGGTGCAAATATTGTTTAGCTGTATGGTTCAAAGATTTTTTTGCTGTATGGTTCAAAGATTATTTAGCTGTATAGTTCAAAGATTTTTTTGCTGTATGGTTCAAAGATTATTTAGCTGTATGGTTCAAAGTTTTTTTTGCTGTATGGTTCAAAGATTATTCAGCTGCATGGTTCAAAGATTGTTTAGCTGTATGGTTCAAAGATTGTTTAGCTGTATGGTTTAAAGATTGTTTAGGTGTATGGTTCAATGGAATTGGGTGAAGTTTGGAATATTTATCTTGGGATATCTTGGGTGTGCTTTACAAGAACTTGGAAGAAGCGGGCAATCAGAGGATTTACAGTACGTTCAAGAATTGGAAAATTTTTCTGAGGGTAGGTACAGATCTCCCAGCAAAAGTATACATTCGGCAATCATCGTCTATCTTCGCAAATACGAGCGCGTGATAATGAGATCTAATAAAGAAGTTTTATAACGTACCGTAACGTTTTATAAGTCGGTACTTAAACACGACTCTATGCAATTTCAAAAAACTTTTCAAAACTTTGAGTGTCTGATGACGATTTGCGACCGGAATAGGTAACGCAACAGAGAAAAATCCGCATACAAACGTGCAATAATAGGTGTACTGCTGCAAAGTGCGGCAGTAGGTACAAAACATAGAAGCTTGGCTTCTGTGGGGTCTACTCTGCGGCGTGACGTTCATACTAATTGAGATACATGAAGATTGCCTAAGCGTCTACCTTTTCTGCTTTAACTCGAGAATCGAGTAATCGAGCGTATCGAGAATTGATCATGGTCATTATAATACGCTAATCTGGGAATGGATTCTAGTCAAACTATTTAGTTTGATTATAATCTATCTCACAACCACCACATCGTTTTTTATCCTTCCTATTCAAATCTTTATTCACATCTTCCTCATTCCTCCGGGTTACAAAGAAGTCTAAAAGTGGCGCCACTTTTGGATTTTTGCTGACGTCTTATTAGACTATCATAGAAATATGATCAGGGAGCCTAAAATGGACGCTTTGGCAGAATCATAATATGATCTGCGTACAATTCATATAACCCGCAATTCATCTGTTTGACAGCTGCTATTTGACATTAGACTTCACTATAATAGCAATTCATAATTTGTGGACCATTTTACGAAACTCCATACAAAACTGTCAAATGCGGGATATGAATTGTACGCAGATGTTATATATTATGATTCTGTCACAGCGTCCATTTTAGGCCCCTAGAGATGTATGAGTCATTTGTTTTTTAAATATCTTTTTTTTATCTTCTTTTTTAATGCAATTATTAAAATTACACTCATAGCTAAGGAAAACACGGCTAAAGTCGTTATCCATATTGATTATGTATAGCGTTTATATGATACGTGTAATGTGTAAAAATTAAAAACAGCATCTTTTAACTATGATCCAATAGAATAGAATAGAATACTCTTTATTATGTACACCATAAAAGTTACAGATCATATACATGTTTAAATTTTACATAGGGTGACACAATGGGCGGTCTTATCGCTAGAAGCGATATTTTACAGACATCCTTTGGATGGATTAAAGGGAGCAGGAGAGACAATACTGCAGGTAGTCAGTGGTGTACCACACATATAGAACTTGACAGATATGAAATCATATTATGATAATGTAATTGGGGCGTTATTCTATCCAACAATAATTGTAACATTCTCTTCAGAACAGTGTGCCTTTCTTTCATTATTTTTGTCATTCAACATTCTGATCCATGCCTACAGTCTGATGTATAACAAGGAATGTTATCGGGTGAAAATACTTAGAATAAAAGTTTTTTTTTTACTTTTGTTATAACATAACATCAAGCGTATTTTCCCTGAAGGGCTAGGCAGAGATGTACCTTTAGTACACCAATATTCTGCCAGTTATGTTTAAGTTCCATTTAATACGGGGCGAGCCTATTACCATCAACCGGGCAGAAATCCAGATTCCGGCCTGCTACTGAGAAATCCTTGATGGAAAAACCCAATAACACATTGCCCAGCCTGGGACATGAACCCAGGAGTCCAGGACCTACAGTACCATGCTCAGCAGTAGTGCTTGCGACCACTAGAACAACGAAGCAAACGACTTTTATTATCATTATATTAATTAATGCGTGAAGCGAAAACTTTGTACCCATTTTATACCAAAAAGTATGCGGACGGAGGAGTATGAAATTATGCGGACGGAGGAGTATGAAATTATGCGGACGGAGGAGTATGAAATTTGGCACAGTTAAAAGTTTATATGGAGGAGTGCAGAAAGCTAATATTTTGATATAATATGCATTAGAAATAAATTAAGTTAATAAAAAAAAACATTACACACACTATACCATGTGTTTAACACATACACACATAGTCATCATCATCATCATTTCAGCCGAATGAGGTCCACTGCTGGATATAGGCCTCCGCCAATGGGGGGGGGTCATTTCACATAATCGCCACGCTTGGCAGGCGGGTTGGCGATCGCAGTATGGTTTTAAAAATGCATAGAGAATGCTTCTGCCCATTCTCTAGTAAGTCCCTTAGTCGCCTTTTACGACACCCACAGGAAGAAATGGGATGGTGCTATTCTTTATTACGTCCGGCACCAAACGGAACACACATAGAGTACCAGGGCCAAATTACTTGAGGATAGGTGACAGAAGTGGCAACTTGACCATGCAATAAGTAAGAACTACTCGTGGAATTTGTAAGTACTATATAAATTATAAGTAGAGAGGGTCAAATTTCGACCAGTGGGCGACAACTAGTACCTTAGAGCATTTATAAGTTAAATGCTCTAAGACTAGTACCTATCAATTTATTAGGTTAGTGCTATATTCTCATGTTGAAGGCACATTCTGCTGTACCCAGTCTGTAGGTATCAGTGCGTTTTAAACCATGAAACAAAATCATAGTCTTAATAAAAATCTTATTTGTTTATTAAAAAAAAAACAACATCCTCTTGACTTTGTGGCTTAGATCAATTATACAAATGAAGACCTCTGACTGATTTAATAATTAAAAATAATACTTATGTAGTCTGATTAGCCGGGTCAGTTAAGGTCTGGTAATATCTATTCTCGCAAATTGCTAATTAAAGGTAAAAAAACACATTCAACGTTGTTGTTGCGTGTTACTTTAGTCTCTTATCTTGTAGGGGGTTATATATAGAAAGGAATCATGTGTAAAATACATAATTATTATGTATAATAATTAACGTAGTCATTTTGGCTATCGCTATTCTTAAATTCGTCCGTCATGGCCTCAACAAGCGGCAATCGCATTAAATCTAGAACGGCTTTCAACAGGATTGACAGAAACTTTTTAGTAGCATAACAATAATGAATGACTTTTCAATTATTCTTATCGCTGATAGAATATCACTCTATGTAGACCCTCTGGTTATTCAGCCCGCTACCATCGTGCTTACTGGCTAGAGATGGGTGATACAAACCATTAATAGTTTAAATAACTATGTGTTGGCGTAATACTTTAAATATGGTATTGGCTTCGACAATAACTATACAGGGTGTAAGTTAGTTAGTCCCCCTCCGCAGACTCATGGGGTGAATTCAGTATATCGTACTAAGATGCCCGGTACATGAAATTATTTCAGGAACGTTATGGGAATCCAGTGAACCTGATTTGTCGCGGCGGGGTGGACGGCCGCGCTCGCTGATTTCAGGCTTCGTTCGTTAGAGAATTTGAACATCCATTGCTTATTTTTTTATTTTAGCTGTGTTATTTACAATAATGGAGTACTGCGTACAGAGAATGTGATTTTATATTGAAATAAAGGAATAGTAACTGAAATTACGATAAATAAATTACAATTATCCTGAGAAAATTTTCAGTGGAATATGATTCAAAATAAGGAGCTGAATCCACCCTGTTAATTTTCGGAGGGCTGTCCCTTACACCCTGTATATTGTGTGAAACTATGTATTGGCTGATTTGTGAGAACGAATTACCGAGTACTGGCGACAACACCCGATTGATGCCCGATACGGTACGCGGGCGGACCGAGCCCAGCGCTGCCGAAATAATACGAACTGGAACTAAAGGCTAAACTAATTTGTAGCCAGTCCTACGCCTGGAGGAAAGTTAATTTACTCAAAAATATAAAATTGTCTATTACTGGCTAACATTTGTACCACGAATCTGTAATTGAAGTAACTGCTTGAAAAATGGTTTTGGTTGTAGTCGGGTTTTTGTTTCATTTTTTTTTCTAAAATATTCCAGCTATTCCAATATTCTAATGTGATATAATGTGTAAGAGGTACCGACCTATCTAATCACATTATACCTAATATCCTAATACCTTATAACAATGCTTTCATTGTATCGTAACATACATTAGGGATTATCTACTCAATAAATCAATTAATAATCATAATAATAGTATCTAATCAGCATTTATCGGTCGATTTAACGAGGTTATTAAGACAAATGCATCTAATCTTGCAAAAAATCCGTGACTGTGATGAATCGTTTTTTTTTTAAATAATTATTAATCTGAATGGCAGCTAATATTGATAACGAAGAAGAAGTTACATAAAGTATGTAACTTCCATATCGCCACGTCGCGTCGTGTTTAATGGAGATAGGAGAAAAGGGGGAAAGTTAAACCAACGAGGCGTTCAATAATAATTTATGAACGTAAATATTATATGTTCATAAATAAATACCTAAACTAAATCTTTGTTTCGATGTACCTAGAACAATCGCTAATTATCATATATTATTACTGTTTCAGTGATCCGTAACATTTATCTCCATCAAACTGCTTCAGGCTGCATTGAACCCCATGACTCTGATAGTCTTATCTTGAACCAAAGATTATTAGGAATGGACCTTAGTTTCATGCTCGATTAACAGGATCTGATGTCATCAGCCACGTGAGAAAATTAATTGCGCATTATTCATTATTAGATAACTATTAACTTCAGCATGAATTTTCGCGTTCGTCCGCGCGCGTTCGCGTTGTCCAGGACGTAGGAGCTCAATCGACAAACGATAAGTGATTAGGTATATTTTATGAGATGTAATTCATAAGATTAGATAATTTTTAGTAACTTTATAGGTGAAATTTAAGTGTCCGCATTATTAAATAAAAATTGTAAAACTGTGTTCTGTTCCCACAGACAAACCGTGAAACTGGTTTTGCGGGGCAAAGTCCTTAGGTAAGGAGTTTTTGTAAACGTTTTTAATAAATAAATAATAATGGTTGATTGCATTGCAGATTGAGATGAGATGCAGATTGCACTGGATGAGACTCAGTCCGCAATTATGAATCCGATATTGCGTCTAAACGATCGTTAGTTTGTATTAGTCGATCGTGTACTATTTATTTCCTAATTATGTTATACGCATTTTGTACCGACCGTTTTTTCGTTTTTAGTTTTAGTGTTTATCAATGGAAATTTGTAAATGACCTTCAATTTCATATTGTTTAACAACACTACGTTACCTGTAAGTTTCCCGAATAGAATAAAATAAACAAAATATATTTGACTACCATTGTCCACACGCTGATCACCATTGCTAACCGAATGTTGACAATGGATGAAAGCTGTTTTTAATATGTCCTAAAGTAGTAAGTCAAATTGATTAAAAGTGATCTCAATTGATAGTTGGTTAAGCAAAGTTTGTAATACGGCTAAAGCAATAAATAGGTCATATGTGTGATCAATGACATCAGGTCTTCCTACAAAGAAAGAAGGATTTAAAGTAAGATTTGTAATCGTATCATTTACCAATAAGAACCTCCTTCTTTTTTTAAAGTCATTTCTAAACAGTTAATTTAAAAATATTCTCTAATTTCTGTTATTATTGTTTTTTTTTATAATAATTTAAATTGTTTATTAAATAATATTATATTATTTAAAGAATATCAGGTATACTAGCTATTTACTAAAAATTACTGGTACGACTGATAAAAGTAACAGATATGTAAATACCTACCTATAAACCTGCTTCGGCCTTAAGGCGTGGTACCTACCTACCTATACAAAGTGGGGCGGAGCCACAACTATCAGACCTGCGCCCACGTCGGTATAACCTCAGCAGACTCATATAAAACGGTAAAAAATAATCAAATCCCGCCTACCGCCACGCCCCACTCCGCCTACTTTGTGTATCGTTAATTGGTAATGAATGCGCACACCACGTCCTGGATCAAAGGTGAAATACGTGATTTTACTCAGGTTACTCACATTTCCTTCAAATTACTCATTACAAGATTTTATTTTGTTTCACCTGTCCCGGTGTCTGTGGTCTGTCTATGTATTGCGTGTTAGATTAACAAGCGAGAGATAAAAAAGAGGGTGTGTTACGCTTTTGTTTACTGTGGTCACAGGTACACAAAATTTTTATATAATTATGGTATAAAATTTCAAGGTTTGAAAATATGAGGGATGATTTTGACATAGACGATATAAGGAGCTGCATTATAGTTTAAAGATCACATCAAACGGCTTATTTCCAATCGGACAAAAATTATTTTTAACGTTTTAGTTATTTTTTATTGACAACTAATATCTTAATTATTATTATATCAAATATAATAAAATATATTTTATTATAATAGAATAATTATCTTTATTACTAATACGAATGCCAATTAAATTAATTAAGTTTCATAGCTAGGGGTGACCAGAATATCTGCGCAGGTTATTGCAGTGTTGCTTATGCACTTAAATGTGCACTTACATAAATTCATTAAATTATTTAAACTGAATGTTTCAGGGAGGTGTTGTGGGAGGATAAAGGTATTCTCCAACGACTGGTTACCTAGCTGACCCTAGGTGTTTCAGGAATTATTTCAGGTATTGTGAGTAGACGCTACAGAGGCGTTTAATATATATGTTTTTTGTAATTATTGTGAAAAAGTTAAATGAATGATGATGACGAAATATTAAACAAAAAATTGATATTTGCATACCAGGTGTTCAGGTAAGATATATAGTATACAGAACTTTTGGTATTTGGATCACTTCATATTCAAATAAATGATTTGATTTGAGAGATCTTGTACCTAACTAAACGTTACCAAACAATGTTTGAATTTAGGCCGTTATTTTTTGTAAACTGAAAAAAGCAACACCTACTATGATTCAAAACTTTCCTTTTAAACGAAAGCGGTTGTTTTTGTTTTCGATGTAAAGGACCTCTAAAGAATAGGTACCTACCTATCTAAAAAGCGCAGACAAAAACAATGCTGTTTGGATTAAGATAACAGTACCTAGTCTGTTATTATGAACTGTCGCTAACAGCCAGACTGAACACAGCATGGTAACTAGTTAAGTAAGATACCAATTATTATCTTTAAAGGACATGGTCTAAAATGTATGGACCAAAAACCCAAAATCGAAACGTAATCGATACGTTAAAATTTACGTTTATTTAGATAGTTCTAGGGAATTCTTGTGCGTGTGCACAACACGCACAAGAATTCCCTAGAACTATCTAAATAAACGTACCCAACCGCTGTGAAAATCCCAAGTCAAAAAATTAATTCTTTGCATACTTTGACAGCCCATAGCTCCGATATCCCACGGATTAGGATGTTGCAACTTGGGTACGTTTATCTAGATAGTTCTAGGGAATTCTTGTGCATCTAGTTTGACCGTATCGATTGCACTTAGATTTTTGGGTGAATTTTGACACCATCTCCTTTTAAGGGTCGTGGCACACATGGCGCCGTGGCGGCAGCGGCTTTGTTGTCGGTGCGGTGCTGCTATGTTAGTCACTCTTGGATTTGTATGTAATCTTACAAATGACGCCGCCGTGGCGGCGAGTCTTGATGCTGCGGTGGCGAAAGACGCTGCCGCTGCGGCGCCATGTCTAAACGATCTAACACTGAGTAGCCTAGTTTTACCACCTATATTGTATTGTTGAATGTTTATAGTAGTACGTCTTTTATTAACTTGAATGTGCCCTGGTGGCTGAGAGTGTCATGCTCACTCAAATGTCTAGCTGATGGTAGCGTGTGTGTTGGATCATTAAGTTCCCTTCAAAATGGTTGAGCTAAATGGTGCTGATCAATGCGTCATGTTCGTGAACGGGCACCGTCAGTAGGGACTGGTCACTTCTTAGCTGCCACGGCTTATTTTAATTTAGGTATTTTAGTTGTTTTTATAGTTTTATTACGGACGCTTTTAACGTACACGTCTACATTGTTCTCACATGTATAATTTCAACATAAATGATGTAACCAATGCTATGTAACAATATTTTGATTTAAAAAAAAATCCGTGGAGTTTCTTGTCCGTTCTTCTCCAGGAATCTACTACGCTTTGGAATGGGCATCTAGCTTCATCTCTCTGACTGACCGACCCCTTGACAATTCAAAAGTGCCTGTAATAGGTTTATTTGAAATAAATGCTTTGAGTTTGAGTTTTGAGTTTGAGTATTAATATGTATAATTTTGGCTTTGGCGGTGGTTTATTGTTTTTGTTCACAGATTTCTTCTATTTTTATTCTGTTAATTACATGTGAAGACTTGTAATTGGCTGTCAGTCACATTTTCAGTTTCTTTGTCTGTTTTGTTTAGCTGTAAGTCTTCCAAAGAAAATAAATAATCAGTGACTGGGCGAGATATAAGTATTAATAGTTTGGTTATTTGGTTTTGTGTTCCAAGTCAGGTCAGACAAATATCCGATTCAGATGATTATTGAACGATTTTTTGAAGATCATCACCATGAATACTGATTATTGTTTGTAAAAAAGAAAAATTATAAGATTTTATTCTGCCGTAATTTTTAAGCCCATGAAATGAATAAATTAGTACTTACATACTTCTGTAATTAAAATAATGATTACCAATGTTTTAGGTACTGTAGCTTTATAAACTTGTAAGTTTCACCTATATGGAAAACGATATAATTTCAATACACTACACCTGTAAAAGCGTAAATAAACTCTTTTTTTTTTAACTTACAGATATTAATAAACATGGGTTGTACTAAAAATCCAAAAGTCCCAAACCAAATGTTCAAAAAAATCAGTAGGTTAGGTACTAAAATAATATCTAAAATAAATAAATGATATTTAAAATTTTCATCAAATGATAAAATTAAACAAAATATAAGAATAATAAAAAAATCAACTCACCGACATCACTTTAATCGCCATTATTCCAAAATCGGGAACCACAAAACACAAAATATTCTGTTGCGAAAAAATACCAGGTTCTCAAAATATTTACTCGAAAAAATATCAGGAACGCAAAAAAATATTTCCAAAAAAATACTATGTCCGCAAAATAATGGTTCGGAAAAATACCAATTAGTTTTTAAATTATATTTTGTCTCGTATTGGTATAACAGGAGGTCCGGATAGCGGCAAGGTTTTAAGCAAAATGATAAGTGCAAACGGTGATTGTTGACTAAATCGTATATTTATGGAAGTGTGTACGTTTTATAGATCGGAAACATTACGACGGCGCGTGCTGTAGCTGTGATATAGATAATTAATTATTAGGGGCCCTTATCACAATTAGAAAACTCTTTAAAAAAAATGTTGCTGTTACATCGGTTGATATTCATGTTGCTAATAAATAATACAAAGTACAAAATGGACACAATTAAAATATTTTGAATCATAGTTAATTGAAGGCCATAAGAAAGATCTCTTGATGCATGCTTTGATCTCATCTGGCGCGTTCCTTTGGGCACTACCGGTAAAGTCTGGCGAAAATCTCCTGCTAGCAACAACGTCATACCACCCATTATGATTTTATTATTTCGTATGTCCTGCAAATTCCTATTCAAAGCTTCGACTGGTTGTTGATTCCAGAAAGCATCCAACTGAATTATTATTTCTTGCTAAAAAAGCGGCCAAGTGGATCAGAAACCTGGATAAAGATGTGTGTGGGTATCTTCACCATAAATGGTTGGAGTTCAGAAGTAGAAGTTCGTTTAAAATTTTAAATGTAGGGATCAGCTGATTTTTTTTTGCGATTTCAGTTTTAGTCCCATAGTAAAAGTTGTTCATAATGATGAGTACAATGACCCCTCAAGAGGTTATTGACGTTTTAAAAATAACCATGTATACACGGAAAAAATGGCAGCGGGTGACTTACACACTCAATAATGGGCCCCTGCAAACGGTCGCTGGCACATAGTGATATAGCGACAAAAGGGGAACACTTCCTTCGTGCTTGAGGAGTGGAGAGGTATTCCACGGCTATCAGATCAATCCCAGCCAGGAAGATGTTCAAGATCTCTACCAGCACTTGTTGGACTACTTCTTTTCTCCGAGCATGTTTGCTCTTGCGAATCTCCACTCAAGCCGGCCAATAAAGGCAAGAATGAAGTGAGAGCTCCGTTCCTCATCAGTATTCACTCCAGCCGGCCAGTAAAAGCAAGCCAGAGATGAGGAACAAGACTACTCCCGGGGGACTGGGTCCGGGGGGTCGTTACTGCCCAACAGCTCGCCACATGCTACCCTGCGGGTTTCTGTATCTCTCTTGGTCTGGCTCCTTACCCTAAACCTGTTCCGGCAAAGTAAGATCTAGAGGTCGGAGTGCGCAAGCCCAACCACGACCTCAACGTAGAGACACAGCGGTGGGGTCATTATAATATTATTAAGTGACTTGTCACTAAATAATGATAATAACGAGACATACACCGTCTTATTACAAAACAAGATTTATATTTTGACATGGCTTAAACCATGGAGCCAGTTTTTGTAATAAGAACGTAACAGTGATTGAAATACCGTTCCTTATACAAAACTGTAAATTTAGTTCGGTACTAAGTTGGCAGTTTTGTGTTTAGGAACTTTACCATAGTCGGAATAAAGTTCGAAATTCAATAATGCCTCCATGTTTTAAACCTGGGTCTGAACCTTGTTTTGTAATAAGGGGGGTAGAATTTGGCCAATAGATCCCTGCCAATGTCATTCGAGCGCCATTAGATCGTTGTAGCACTTTACGCCCCTCCTAGTATTTATCTGAGCTACTGAGTCATATTGTAATCTGAGCAGGTAACAGATAAACACTAGACTTTGTTTTTGTTGATTAAAATCTTGTAATTTTGTTCAATAAGATTTCTTTATCTATAAGAGATAAAAGTTATAGACTTTGTCCGATTAAAAAACTTTTTTACAAAAAAAACAACCGACTTCCAACAAAAACACTAAAAAGTGAAAAATAACTTTAATTTCGGAAGTCGGTGACTTTGGATATGTTTTTTAGTTTTTTGCCACCGACTTCCGAAATTAAAGTTATTTTTCACTTTTTAGTGTTTTTGTTGGAAGTCGGTTGTTTTTTTTGTAAAAAAGTTTTTTATTTTTTACTTTTTAGTGGTACCTACCCCAGACCAATTCGTATACCACTAATTGCTATGAAAACAACAGTGACAGGAAGTTTTATAATATCATCAACGTACACCGAGTGGATTAAATACGTATTATTGAAGAGTTAGCTGTAGATCTGCAATGTATATGAGACCGCGCAAGCTTCCTCTACCAAATAAAATAATTATAAAAATCAGTTCATAAACAAATAAGTTATGCCTGAACATATATAATACTAGCTTCAGAAAAAAGATTATGAGAAAGATGTCAGAAAAAATCTCACGGGAACCGTTATTAAAAGTACCTACCCTACATAAAAGGAACCTAAGTATTCGTCCAAGTTTCAAGTTTATTAACTCTAGGAATAAGATTTTTCATGTACACAAACCCCCCCCCCCCCTAAAGGTCAAATTTCCAAAAACCCCTTCTTAGCGGATGGCTTTTTTTTTTGTCTACGTGCCAAATTTCAGTTCAATCTGTTCAGTGGTTTGAGCTGTGTTGATAGACCAATCAGTCGCGGTTTCCATGTATACTCGTATATAGCTAGATTTATGATATATGGATAGATATATATGTATATATGTTGAGAACCTCCTCTTTTTTTGAAGTCGGTTAAAAATCATTTATAGCCAGAGTGCATTTCATGACAATTCCAATGAGACCAAACACGGGTAGGATATATTGTTTTATTACGGAGTTCCAGTGACTTTCCGGCTTCATCATCAGATCAGTTTGATGGTACCATTTTGATCAGAACTATTTATTTAAATTTGCTTCGCTTAACTATCTTAATCCAGATATCTCATCGCCACCCGTGAAATACTTATCATTGAGAAGTTCCGGTGGCCATCTGTGGCCTTCTTCATCAGTTCCACTTCACCAAATTATACTTTCTGAATGCAAATGAATGACTTGTTGATAAAAATATAAAAATCGCTATATCTGTGCCTATAATATTTGAGGAGTTCCCTCAATTACTCATGGATCCCAACATCAGAACTGGATTTTAATAAAAATGGGACCAATCTGAAAGTATATCCATTCAAATAAAAAAAGAATTAACCAAATCGGTTTATAAACGACGGAGTTCTGAGGTAACAAACATAAAAAAATACAGACGACTTGAGAATTTCCTCCTTTTTGTAAAGTCGGTTAAAAAGAAAACATATTTAAGGGGAGATATCAGACATAGAACTTTCTATTTTGTTTTCATATAATTCTGTCCATTGCTACGCAAACGGTGTAATAACCCTAAAACAGGAAGCACCGAATAAGTTCCAGTTTCCTTTCCACCATGATAACATCACAAATAGGTATTTCATATCTGAATGGCCAGATTTGCTACAGGTGAATTTTATTATTTTTCATCGCATTTTAGTCGAGCCGCAGTACATCGCATTTTAGTCTATAAAAGCGTGTTGCTTGTTATGTGTGACATTTCATATGAGTTCATACAAAATGTACAAAAGAGATGGATGAGGATTTTTGCAATGCGGTGAGGTCTGTCCAAATTTGCGTTAGCCTTTATTCGACTCCTGTTAACATCATCATCTTAAAATGCAAATTAAGATATGAATATCGAAAACATGAACAAAACATTTAAATACTTTAAGTCACTACTAGTATCACAATGATCCCTACATTCATGCATCACTACGTTGGCAAATCAAACTCGCATGTGATACGGAACCCTCAGTCCGACATTCTCACTCTACACTACACTAACCACTTAGTCTAACAAAACGTCACTATCACTGCTAATGGCAGGCTCGGCATGGTCGGTTCATGGTTTAATTGCTACCGGAACACGCAAGTTCTATAATATGATGACGATTCTTAATTTTTTTCCAAATATCTGGCTATTCTAATCTTAGGTTATCGAGACATGTGTTAGGCGTGTGGAGGTCAGACGATGTACTCTGGCCATTACCACAGCCAACCACCACATGGTCTGATGAACTGATAATTTGGTTACAACATAATAATTAAGATTGCAAATTACCTAATAATTTTACTTGTGGATACTGTACGATCATCACACATTCATCATAATAAACATTACACATCTTTCCTTCACGAGATAAATAGATTTCCTCAGGGACACTTTCTAAGATGCACTTTTGAAGAGTCGAATAAAATCGATTGCGATCCGAAACGGCTTGACCGATTTTGATGAAATTTTATATGTATATTCAGTAGGTCTGAGAATTGGCTACTGTCTATTTTTAAGGGTGGCTTTCCCACGGGATCAAGACTTACGCGGGTGAAACCGCGGGGCGCAGCTAGTATATGTATACTAATAACTTCTTGTCGGATTTTTTTTTTGTGCCCTAACCTGGTTTCATGTTGGAACTTACTTAAATTGTAACAACTAAATGTACACATGAATGCAATAAAGAATTGGAATTTGAATTTTTGCCACCTTGGACTTTTCAAATCGCTAATTATAAGATAGGTAAACGAGCACCTGCGTCTACAATGAATCTCGACTATTCTTGACCTATGCACCAGGTGAGATACTGGTCAGAAGTATACCTACCTACCTATAAAAAAAAAATAAGAAATTTGAATTTTCAATAAGATTTTTCATTAATTTTCTTTTGCCTCGCGCACTTTGTGCCACGCCCCTCTACAAACCATTCTGATTGGCTTATATTTTCGCCACGTCATTCACGTGCGTTTGGCTCGTGCGAACACAAAACAAAAATAGACTTACACAGATAAAGTGCGCATGCAGTGCGTGTTACTTTGTGCATTCACAGCAATATGTAGCAATAACGATAATTATTACAAGATCTTAATTAATTTTAGCCACCGGATCTGGGGCCAACTTTGTAATTGAGGTTATCAAAAGAAAATTGTGAGTCGCATTTACACACCGATAGTATTGATTACGTCTCGTTTCTAATGGTTTCTTAGTGGTTATGTATCTTCTACGTCTCATTTGTAAAATGTAGATTTTCATGGTATTTGAAGCTTTATGACACCAAGTATTAAAATACCAGGTTTTTAGTTCAGTGCCCTTATCAAAAAAGCATATTATAAGATTAAGGACTACGTTGAAGACAAGGAAGTTTGGCATTCATTCCTTCTGTACATGGCTTTCCTAGTACCTCATTAACAGCAAAACTATGTAAATGTCTGGTTTTTTAAAAGAGTAACCGTAGAGTTTCTTACCGGCTCTACTCCATAGGAAACGACCAGTTGGAACCGTGCACCTAGCTTCTGACGTTTCATAAGTGCCCATGTAGGCATAGGTGAAATAAAAATATTTTTGATTTGATTTGGTTACGTCAAAGAATATTTTAATTATTTTCTAAAAACAAAATGATAATTTTATAGTTTATCAGTGTCCATCATGTATTTATTATTTCCAAGAAATAAGTAAATCCATAAAATAATATACCATTTTTTTTTAAATAGACACGTCCCTTCACATCATCTTTGGACAGTGGCCGTAAGTATCAAATAAGACTTCAATCAAGATCAAGTAAGTACCTACCTATTCAGCATTAACTTCAGTGGGAACCCACAACCTCAACATCCGGATCGAACACCTACAATCTTTTGTTATGCAGCCGATGTATTCTGTAAAAATCTCACCGTGAAATCTTAGGTGAAGTGAGCTGTCAATAGTGTCAATCCCTAGCGATTCGTAGCGTATGGTGACAGCTCACTTAAATCTCACTTCACCTAAGATTTCACGGTGAGATTCTTATAGAATAGACCGGCTGGTGTTACGAAATAACTGCTTAGCTAACTAAATAAAAATGCTTGGCAACTAGATGTCCTGCCAAGACTTTACTTAGAAATTAACATCTAGATTGATCCAAATTAGATTATTAATTATTTGGTTAATTAGGTATCCTAGCTACAAAGTCATGTCATAGATTTTGGAAACCGGCATGTTCTAGAACCAAAAGTTCGAAGACATGTGACATCTATCCAACCCGCACTGGGCCCGCGTGATAACCGACTTCCAAAAAAACACTACAAAGTGAAAAATAACTTAATTTCGGAAGTCGGTGTCTTTGGATCTGTATTTTAGTTTTTGCCACCGACTTCCGAAATTAAAGTTATTTTTCACTTTGTAGTGTTTTTTTGGAAGTCGGTTATTTTTTTTATAAAAGGTTTTTTATTTTTCACTTTATAATGGGTCAGTTTTTAATTTATCTAAGTTACAATAGTCTAATGTCATGTGCTCATCACCATTTTCAAAATATTGCTTTTTGCCGATGCTGGAACGTTAATTGTTGAGGAGGTCTCCTTGTAAGAACCAGGAGAACTGTCACTTTGTAACGAACATAAATTGCTTAGCAACCATATTAAAGTGTCTAATCGAATCGCATCCCGTTAAATACTTATTATTATGTTGTTCCGGTAGCCATCTGTGGTCTCCATCATCAGTTTCACTTTACCAAATGGTGATTTCCGGGAGCAAATGCACGAGTTACTATAAAAAATACCCAAATCGCTATAGGTTTGTCTATAAAATTTTAGGGTTTCCCTCGATTTCCAAGGGATCTTCTCGTCAGATTCTGTTTTGGTGGCAATGGGACCACCTCGGGTTCATACACTTTCATACAAAAAAATAATTTTTACAATCGGTCCTTAGTCGACGGAGATACCGGTGAAAAAACATACAGCCGAACATATAACCTGCTCCTTTTTGGAAGTCGCTTAAAAATACATAGAGAACGCTGCTGCCCACTCTCTAGTAAGTCCCTTAGTCGCCTTTTACGACACCCACGGGAAGAAATAGGATGGTGCTATTCTTTACGTCCGGCACCACACGGAACGCTTACTCCTTTTGTAGTACATATTGTGAATTGGAATTGCGGCTTTTGGCTAAGTAAACAGCCACACGGGTCGATCGATCAGGTAAAGCTACGCTTGCCGGGACCCTTCCGAGCCTCGGAAAGCACGTTAAGCCGGTGGTCCCGGCTGTGATTCGTAAATCTTTGACAGTCGTTACGTGTCGTCAGAAGCCCGAAAGTCTGGCAACCAGTCTTACCAAGAGGTATCGTATTACCCAGTTACTGGGTTGTGGAGGTCAGATAGGCAGTCGCTCCATGTAAAATACTGGTATTCAGCTGCCTCCGATGAGACTGGAAGCAGTGGCGGACTAAGCCAGTTGGGGGCCCCGGGCGACAAAACTAAATGGAGCCAAGGAATGAACGTCGAAATATTTAGCACGCTGCCTCGAAAAGGTTAGGTCTTCTGACCATTGATACAGAAATAGGAGATACTACGCGAACTCTACTAAAGCTAGAGCATCTGACAAATAGAGGAGCTCCAAAGTTTTTTTTCCCCGCATAGTTTAAATTTTCTATTATAATAGGATTTAATTTTGTTGACTTATACAGAAAAGTTTTAAAATGTAGAATGCAAGAGCGAGCTCATTTCGAGCTCGCAAACTTTTAGCACCCTTCCTCGGATAGGTAATTTTTTCTTTTGACAATTCATACATGAATAGGTTTTCCTTTGTCAACTTACGCAGAGAAGTCTGAGCAAAAGAGAATGACTGTAGGTTGCAAGATCGAGCGGAACGAACTCGAAAATTATAGCACCCTGCGTTTAAATAAAGTGTAGTGGCTCCTAACTACAAACTACCTTTTACTTACAGAACATTCTTTGGTCTGGCTTGGGATTTTAATTTAAAAGTATTTCTAGAAATTTGGGGCCCCTCAGGACCGGGGGCTCGTGGCGGACCGCCCCTGTCGCCCCCCCCTTAGTCCGCCACTGACTGGAAGCCGACCTCAACAGAGTTGGGAAAAGGCTGGGCAGATGATGATTGTGAATTGGAATTAGAAAATATAATTTTCAGTAGCAGCCCAAGTCTGAATTTGTACCTGGTTAATGGAAAAAGGCTCACCTACATAGGACTTACTATAGCAGACCTATGAGTTTATACCTAATAAACTTCTGGCTAGCCCTTAGGGGAATACAAGCATGATGAACAGCTCCACGACCTCGTTCCACCGGCCCCCTTCTATTATCGGTCATCTAGACGCACAAAAGGTTACCATCCCTTCCTGGTTGCTATTCCACTAATTCGCACTAAGCGTTTCCAAATGTCCTTTTTAATGCGCACAGCAAAAGAGTGGACTCTCTGCCTGCGTCTGTGTTTCCGAACGCATACAACCCTAATCTCTTCAGTGAGAGTGCACAAGCTTCTTCTGGGTAAGCTCACTCCATCGTCGACTTTGTCTCTGTCACCTCTGACCTAGACTAAGGTCAAGAGCAAACCCAACCCAAATAAAAAAAAATATGCGTTAATGCTTTTTGTGTTAAAAATATACAACATGTCCCGAAACTAACGCACAACATCTTAAGGGGTCATGGTACTCATCATTATGAACAACTTTTACTATGGGAACAAACCTGAAATTGCGAAAAAAAATAAGCTGTTCCTTACATTTATGTTCTCAGAACTCGTCATAATGTAGGTATGGAACAGCAGATTTTTTTTCGTGATTTATTTTACAGATTTATTCCCATAGTAAAAGTTGTTCATAATGATGAGTACAATGTCGCCTTAAGAGGTTGTGCGTTAATTCCGGGACATGTTGTATACAGTATGTTAATTAACGAAAGGCGTTCCCGTTAGACCACAATAGAATAGAGTTAAAAAAGTAAAAAAAAAAATATTAATGTTGTTTTTTTTTATCATATATATTCACAAAAGATATTTAATTGATGCGTAAAAGAAACACTCTGTACACGCGCACTTTTAACGTAGAAAGACAAGTGCGACAAGTGCAACTTTCGTTAATTAACATACTGTTTATAATACTACAGAATCGTAAATAATAGTAAATAATCATACATTGTCTCGGCACTATGACATGCCGTAGGTGCAGTATTATCGTGACACGCGGATGGGCGGGTTCGTATCGTAACGGATCAGTTGCTTATCACTCCGTTCTTACTAAGTCAGTTGGCGTGAGACAGAGTAAGCACATGTCCAGGGTTGACAGATGAGAATATTAGAAATCTGACATGGGTACTCATCAAGCCAAAATTCGAAGCCGCATTTCGCTAGATTTAAAGTAATCGAAGACGAGCCTACTGGCAGCAACCGGAATTCTGGGTTTGGGCGCTACTGAGAATTCCCTAACCGGGAAAAACCAAAACAAATTTGCCGGAACTGGGAAGCAAAAACCGCTACATAGTCGCTCAAATCTAATCTCAAATCGTTTATTGCAATCCATAATGTACACTTATAGGTGGTAAACTCCTACTTTGTAACAGACTGTACCTCTTTTTTATGAAATAAAATTTACTTTACTTTACTTAAATAAAAAATATTAGAAACAATTATAGACCCTGTCGGGCACAACAATTTTTAAATAAGTAGAGAGAGTAGGAAGAACGCTTTATTAATTTTCCTTATTCATCATTCATCATCATTTCAGCCGAAAGACGTCCACTGCTGGACATAGGCCTCCCCCAAAAAAGAAGGGAGGGTGATTTGCTACTTAATAAAATATGAATTACGACCATCCATGACCATCCGCCTGTCTCTGAGACCATTGAACCAACAAGGCTGTCAAGCACATTGAACATCTTGCAATCATAATAATAATTTATGTAGTCAAATAAGAACATTTATTGCCAACAAGTTTACAATTATTGATCTTATATTAATTTGGTACTCGTTACTTAGCAGCCTTCAAATGCATCCACATTTAGCTCTGACTTAGAGTTGGGGTAGGGAAAGAAGTTCTCTGGTTATCGAATGTAAGCGTGGCTGATAGCTTTACTGCTGCGGTAACAAGTTTCATGGCAACCCTAGATAAAACTACGACATTGTAAGAAAACGTTGTCATTCACTTAAATGACAACGTTTTGTTACAATGTCATTATCATAATATATCAATGATCATTATTTGAAAACATTGTAAAGGCCAATTTATTATATTTAGCTTCTGACGTTTCATAAGTGCCCATTTAGGTTTATGTGAAATAAAAAATATTTTGATTTGATTTGATAAACAAATAGGTACAGTAGTATTCAGTAAAATCTCATCATCGAGACAATCGAGTTTTGGCACTGACTAACACATCGGAGACACTGAAGAGACTTCAATAAGGCACGTCCTATAAGGCGTGCCTTATTGAAGTCTCTTCAGTTTATCTGAAAATATGAGTATCAGTTTCGTAACTGACCTGGGCCCCGAGTCTGCTATTTTTATAAATTCCGTCATTCCAACACGATCCCATTGTCATTTTGCTAAAAGTTCGTAATCAGCTAAATTCATAATGGTCGATCATTGGTCGGTCAATGTTCTCGTAATAGAATTGTGTTATTATAATGGCATTGTCGTATTGCCGTTATTATAAAACCCATTAGTAGAAAAATGTCATTTATTTGTCATTATGTACGACATTACCAATAAATGAAATTTCTTTCAATGTAGTGTCAGTGGCCGACCATTGGAAAGTCATAATGACGCCATTATAATAGTAGATTACCAAACTTGTCAAAATCAACAATTATGAAATCAATGATCACACGTCATCGATCGTCATCGTGTGTCATGTTCAATGACAGCACGATTGGCGCAGTTAGTTAAGCGATTGACTGCTGCGCTGCGTGTCGCGGGTTCGATTCCCGCACGGAACAAATATTTGTATGACCTACAAGTAGTTGTTTCGGGTCTGGCTGTTTGTGTATGTGAATTTAAATGTTTGTAAATGCACCCACAATACAGGAGAAATTGCTAGTGTGGGGGCAACGTTTATTAAAAAAAAAAAAAAAAAATTATCGATCATTCTGACACTATTGTAATAGCAGACTTGAGGCCCTGGGCTTTTTATAGTTTGTGAAGAAATGAGTGACCATTATTGTGTCTTTTTCGGGATATAAGTCATCATCTGATGTTTGATGACTTTAGATATTACGTACTTATCTTCATATCTTTGTCATATACACGTAATTTGATTGTTTGAAATAGGTACTGTGTAGCAGCATCCGGCTGAAGTGATTGTACAAGGATCACAACCGTTTTTATGGTTTCGTACCCAAAGGGTAAAACGGGAACCCTACTACTAAGGCTCCGCCATCTGTCTGTCTGTCTGTCTGTCTGTCCGTCTGTCACCAGGCTGTATCTCATGAACCGTGATAGTTAGACAGTTGAAATTTTCACAGATGATGTATTTCTGTTGCCGCTATAAAAACAAATACTAAAAAACAGAATAAAATAAATATTTAAGGGGGCTCCCATACAACAAACGTAGTTTTTTTGCTCGTTTTTGCTCTATATTGATAACGGCAACCGGTAGACGTTTGAAATATTCACAGAATATTTAGTTATATGTATATTCACTATAAAAATAAATAATTAAATTAAAATAAAACAAATATTTAAGGGGGGCTCCCATACAACAAACGTGATTTTTTGCCATTTTTATAGATAATGGTACGGAACCCTTCGTGCGCGAGTCCAACTCGCACTTGGCCGGTTTTTTTTTTAATACCTTATGTGTACCTACAATCTATGCAAATAAATAAACTTTACTTTACTTTAGTCATGTTTTGTTTGTGTTGTTTTTTTTCCGTACTCACGCGAACTAGATGCGTGAGGAATTTCCTACAATTCAACATTAGGGTGATGCAGAGAGAAAATATAGCAGCTATAGGGATAGATAATACGAAAATATAGCAGCTATAGGGATAGATGGCGGAACGGTAGAATGGTTTTCGCAAAAACCGATCTACCGTTTTGGCTGTTTATAAATATACACTCAATATAATTAATAATAAACAATACGCTGTAGGATTGTTATTAGATATGACAAAAGCATATGATAAGGTGCTTGATATATTATTAAATAAATTATATAACATCGGTATCCGCGGAAAAAGTTATGAATGGTTCACATCTTATTTAAAAAACAGGGAACAAGTTGTAGAAATAGAACATTACAATCATAAATCAAAAGAAATACAATTAATTCGATCCCAAAATATTCGCGTAAACGCTTCTATACCACAAGGAACTGTGATAGGGTGCTTGCTATTCCTTGTTTACATAAATGATCTCCCTAACCACATAAATGAGTCATGTGTATTATTCGCCGATGATATCTCTATCTTAACATCATGTGATAATAATATAAATTTAAACCAAAAATTGAGTTCTATACTTGACACTGCAACACACTGGATGAACGAACACAACCTTGAAATTCACTACAATAAGACTAAAATAATAACTTTCCACCCCCGACAAAAAAAAACCTACAAGTATAAGTTTCAAATACAACGGATCAAAATTAGAAGCAGTAAATAAACTCACCCTTTTAGGCCTAGACATAGATTCACACATAGATTGCAAATCACATATTCAAAAAATAAGAACTAAATTATCCAAATTTTCATACGCTCTCCGAGAAATCAAGAAAACCACAGACCTCAAAACAGCACTAGTGACTTATTACGCGTACGCATTTGCATGGCTCAAATATGGAATTATCCTATGGGGAAATAGTACAGACGCGCCTACATTATTCATTTTACAGAAAGAAATGATTAGAAATTTATTAAATATCGAAGATACAGACTCCTGTAAGCCCCATTTTACGGATCTAAAAATATTAACTCTGCCCTGCCTCTACATACTTGAAATTTGTAAATTTGTTCGAAAATATCCGCAATTCTATACCAAAAGAGGAGATATCCAAACAAAAATTGCACTTAGACATGAAAGCAGATTAAACATACCCACTTCACGTTTAAAAATTCACTCTTCTAGTACATTTGTTATGTCCATTAAAATATACAATAAGCTACCGGAATATATCAAAAATAAAAATAAAAATAATATCTTTATGAATAAATTAAAACAATTTCTTATAATCCAAAGCTACTACACTATTCACGAATATTTTAGCGATAAATTTCAACAACAATAAAAACTACTTTTTACATAATACCTATAATTCATTATGAATTTTACACTGAATATAAATTTATTTTAAAACACTACAATATTGTTAATTTAAAAATGAATATGCTAAACAGTGCACAACTAATTAATAGTAATAACATTCTATAAGACTAAATAAAATTCTAAATATTTATTTTATTTTATTGTAATTTATAATATTAATAATGTAAATCGTGCAATATTTACTAAAAAAATACTTTACTACAAATGATACTATTTTAATGATTCAATTTTAATTTAATATTTTTACTATTATTATTATTATTTTTTAGCAAAAAGCGCCTTCATCCTCTCTCCTATTAAAAATTAATTTTGCTATGCCCGACAGGGTCCATAATTGATTCGATGTTTTAACATATCAACTGTTTTATGTATACATTATGGAATGCAATAAAGTATTGAGTATTGAGATAATACGAAAATATAGCAGCTATAGGGATAGATAATACGAAAATATAGCAGCTATAGGGATAGATAATACGAAAATATAGCAGCTATAGGGATAGATAATACGAAAATAACTAGTTATGAAATACAAGAATAAATACATACTATATAAACAGAATAAACTTTGACAGGAGAAATAACGATCGGTAGAGGAGAAATAATATCAGTAGATAAAACGAATCCAACAAATTAGCGCTGGGATGTTTCTGCCAACTTCTAACGTATATGTTAACGTGCCTTCACTTTAAAAACCAACCGACTGGTTGCCGTCCTGATATTCAGAGGGAGCCCACTCCAGAGAAAGACCACCTGGACAAAGAAAGAGGAGTGAATACAACCAGAGCGGTGATAAGGATATCGTAGAAGACGATTGTTGTTGGAACGAAGATTATGAATGTTATTCATTCCTATAAAGAACAATTTACTTTCAATCTTGCTTCAAGATCCTAGGCTATGTAAAAGCTCAAAATTTGATCAATGATCCTTAGATGTTTAAAGGTTAATCATCCTAAAAATAACCATCTTAAGATACTTAATATTCGTGGAAACCTCATGACGTCATTTATACTTATCTATTATCATTGTAGGCAATCACCTAACGGTCAGCTTTCATTATTATATCACAAAAGACAACCGCCTGCGCTAGATAGATAAGTTTAAGAGCTACAGCTGATCATCACAGTTGATAACATCAAGGAGTCACAGTTTTATCACTCAAGTGGTCGGCTACCCTCTGTTGTCATTGGCACGCCCAAAATCAGCAGTTGACATGGATACGATGTGAGGAAGGCATTAGGCTTAACACACACTGCGCTCAGACGCAGGCGGTTTTATGAATAGCTGAAAACGCCATACCTTGTACTACGAAAACACACAATTAAGATTTCCGGAGTCGGTTATCATCGAAAATGTGGCATAAATGTAGCTTTGTTTTTAATCAGTAGCTTAAACATACCGCAATAATTATAATATTGTTAATGCATATGCAATTTTTCTTGGCATGAATGCCGTGAAGTTTGGGATTTAGAGTTTCAAGAGATGATGATAAAATGGAACGAAAAATATCTATTGATTCTATTATTAAGATACTATAGTAGACACTCTCTTCGTCATCATCATTGGTAGCCTTGTTCTACCCACTGCTGAATTTAGGCCTCATCCCTTTTGTGCCATGCTTCCCTGGTCTGTGCTAGTCTCACTCAGGTCGCACCCGCGATCTTCTGAATGTCAGACACACTGTTACAATGTCCTAATTGAACTCATTAATGAAACGTCAGCCTACGCACTAAGCAAAAGAGTGTCCGTGGAGTTTCTTGCCCGTTCTTCTCCATATGAACCTACTATTTGGAATGGGTAACTAGCTTGATATTTGTAACTGACCGACTTCTTGACAATTCGATTTAATTGAAATAAATGCTTTGATTTTGAGTAGCAATACATTATATTTGTTTGCAGTTCAAAATCGTGCGTACTAAGCCTTACCCGTCACACACGTGATAGTCAACTGTTTGGTCTGTAACATATTGTTATCACTCGTCATTGTTCAGTTTAGGAACCTTGGACCATGTCACCGAATGACGAAACTGTGTCCATGAGACATGATCGTGTTGTAATCGAGAAAACCCTCTGATACTGTAGTACGGTCAGCGATAACAGTCAATTAACATACAAAATTATTCAATAGATTGTATTTCGACGTTTCATTTAATAGCTAAGAGTCAACATCATCGTCATTTCAGTCAAAAGACGTCCACTGCTGGACATAAGCCTCCCCCAAGCACCGCCACTTCGAGCGGTTCTGTGCTTCTCGCATCCAGCGGATACCTGCGGCCTTCACAAGGTCATCGGTCCACCTTGTAGGAGGCCTTCCAACGCTACGACTTCCGGTATGCGGTCGCCACTCCAGAACCTTTCAGCCCCATCAGCCATCAGTTCTGCGAGCAATGTGCCCTGCCCACTGCCACTTAGGGCCTTATCATACTAGCGGTTTGGAAGCGGCTGCGGGGCGGAGCGGACGCGCAGCGCATGCGTCGCGAACACGCCGCGGCTGCGCAGCGAGTACGTCGTGGGTGTGAGGAAGAACAAAGTGAGGCGGGGCGGCCGGGCTGGCGTTTGTACGAGACAGTATTCACGGCGATCTTGTTGCGCGTCCGCAACGAATTCGCTGCGCATGCACGGCGTGTTCGTTGCGCGCCCGTAACCTATTCGTTGCGCGGCCGCTCCGCTTTGAGGACGCTCGCAATTCGCTAGTATGATAACGCTCTTAAGCTTGGCAATTGTTCGGGCTATGTCGGTTACCTTGGTTCGCCTGAGGATCTCTTCATTTCTGATTCGATCACGTAGGGATAGCTAAGAGTTATTTTATTCTTTTAATTTTACTTCTGTACCGATTTTAATTAAGAAAAATATATTAAGAACAATATTTAACATTAAAAAAAACTGAAGTATTAATCGATTTTTGCTAACCATACAATATGTAAGTCTGTGAAGATTACTAAAGATGTTTGCTACTCTCGTTTGCGCGATTGGGTTTGACGCATAAACGGCAGAAAGAATTTGAATGTAATAATTTGCCAAACAGAAGAATATGAACTAAATAGTAAGTTCCCCTAAGCTGCGAAAGAAACTGGGTGCAGCACTTGTATAAAAAAGAAACAGTAAGAATTTCCTATTTGGAAATTCTTAATGCTTGGGCCCACATTTGGTCATTATATGGTCATTATATGATAAAATTAACAAATTTTTAACAGACCTCCAAAAAGGAGGAGGTTATATGTATAATTATGTTCGACTGATGAAGTATATGTTTTTGTTTCACCGTTTTCTTCGTTAATTGTGGACCGAATTTTATTGTTTCAAAGTCACCAAATCAGTTCCATTGTCGCCAAATCAGAATCTGATGAGGGGATCCCATGGAAATCGAGGGAAATCCTCTAACTTTATAGGCACACCGATAGCGATTTGGATATTTTTTGAAGTAACCCGTGTATTTGCTCTCGGGAAGCGCCATTTGGTGAAGTGGAACCGATGATGAAGTCCACAGATGGCCGCCGGAACTTCTTAATAATAAGTATGTCACGGATTGCGATTCGATTAAATACTTTAATATGGTTGCTAAGCAATTTATGCTCGTCAAAAATGCATATGGTGAAGTGGAGCTCCAGTTCTCCTGGTCTGACCAGGAGAACTCTTCAACAATTAACGTTCCTGATTCGGGAAATGCAATCTTTTGTAAAAGGTGATGAGCAGTTGAGATTAGGCTATTGTAAATTTGATATATTACAAACTGAGCCACTAAAAAGTCAAAAATAAAAAACTTTTTCCAAATAAAACAATCGACTTACAAAAAAAAATACTTTACTTAAAACAAAATGAAAAATAACTTTAATTTCGGAAAAGTTTACTGTAAAAACTAAAATTCTGATCTACAGATACCGACTTCCTAAATTGAAATCGTTTTTTTTTGGAAATATATTTTTTTATTACTGTACTGTGAGAATGTATGATGGAACTTTTAAAAAGGTCGAATTGTCAGATTGCCACCAGCCTTCGGTTTTATTAAATATGGCCCCAGTTGGTTCGCCTTCAATAGCCATCCATCATCATCATCATTTCAGCCGAAAGACGTCCACTGCTGGACATAGGCCTCCCCCAAAGGGGGAGTTTTCCATAATCCCCACGGCAGGCGGGTTGGCGATCGCAGTATGGTGTTAAAATGCATAGAGAACAATGCTGCCAATTCTCTAGTACGTCCCTCAGTCGCCTTTTACGACACCCACGGGAAGAAATAAGTGCTATTCTTTACGTCCGGCACCACACGTACGAATAACCATCCAATATTGTTTAAATTAATAGCTACTTCCTTTATTTGCAATTATTTCGTAAACAAAACAAAATTAAAAATAACTATAATTACTACTAAATTCACTTCATACTGTTGCGCGCACAACTAAAAATCGTACTACTAGCGCCATCTAGTATCAAGTAGCGACACTAATAGAGTCAAGAAGCTTCGAGAAAGTTCGATTCTAGAACTATCGACACCCGGTCAGTCGGGGCCGGTATGTACTCGAATATTCTAGATGTTTCGGGAACTATCCGAGGCCCTATATAAGGCCGGTATGGGGCGCGAGTTAGTTTTACTTTTGAAAACGAGACAAGCGAGAACAACTGAACGATATTTGAGATTAAGTGATTGTGTTTTACTTGTGTTTAAAGTAGTAGTGTGTTTAAATTGGTGTTCCTAATTGAAGTGTCTATTTTTTAGTTACTAAATCGGCAGTTTTTATTGTCACGAACCCCAAGCTAGTAACAATTGGTGTCAGAAGCTAGGATTAAAATCATGCCGATTTTACCTAAAGACGACACGGAGGGTATCCGTACCCGGAGTCATCGCCAACAGGAGACGGACCAGAGACGTTTTGGTGGAGCTACGCCACAGAGGTCGGAGGGCCAGCTACCGACCACGGAGGCCGACCCGTCCGCAGCAGCTCCAGCATCAGCAGCACCAGACTTTGCTGCCCTAGTGATGATGCTGCAGGAACAGTCCCGCCGTCAGGAGGAACAGTCCCGCCGTCAGGAGGAACAGGCTCGTCGGCTGGAAGAACAGCTCCAGCGCGATAAGGAGGAGCAGTCCCGCCGTCAGGAGGAACAGGCTCGCCGCCAGGAAGAGCAGATGCTCCTCATAAAGGACCTTCACGCAACCTTCAGGAAAGACGTGAAGGAGGTGAAGGAGAAGGTTGCCCAGCATGACAACCACCTGTCAGAAGCTGAAACTCAGATCAGCAAGTTTAACAACGTCATTGCTGATGTGAAGCGGGAGTTGGGTAACCTTAAACTTGGGGATGGAATCGCAGCTCCCGTAGCTACAACACCTTCGCTACGTGGATTCAAAGTGCCACCGTTCGACGGAACTTCTTCCTGGTCAGCCTACAAAATCCAGTTTGAGGCTGTCATGAAGGCGAACGGGTGGAATAACAGTCAGGCCATGACTGCCCTGACCCTAGGCCTGCGCGACCAGGCCTTAACTGTTCTGGAAGCTCTTGGTAAGGAAGTGACTTACGAGCAGCTCCTTGAGGCATTAGAGGCTCGGTATGGTGATGCTCACCTGGAACACGTGTTTCGTGCGCAGCTCAAGGATCGTGTGCAACGCAGTAACGAAAACCTGCAGCAGTGGGCTCTTGAAGTGGAGAAGCTGGTTCGTAAAGCTTACCAGTCCGTACCTGCGCTTATTGATGGGAACCTGGTGCAGGCATTCATCGACGGCATCCGCGACCTTGAAGTTAGAGCTGCTGTGAGGCTCGGTCACCACGGGACGCTTAAGGACGCCTTGGCCCATGCACTGGAGGTGGAAGCTGTGCGGCAAGATCATCGTTATGAATCGATGTGATATGAATGAATCATATCGAAGTGCTGTTCACGAAAGTACATCGGTGACACCAGCTTTCGCAAATTTTGGAAGGGAATTACGGCTGCCTGCAGACCTGATCACCGGAATACCACCTGATGCCCCACGCAGTATTACCGATTATGCGAATGACTTGCGGAACAAAATGAATGACATCTATGAGCACGTCAGACAATCAGGCCAGCAAATGTCTGAAAAGATGAAAACCCGTTATGACCGCAAAATGAACAATAAAGGGTTCGACGAAGGTTCACTAGTGTGGTTGCACAACCCAGTCCGCAGCAAAGGGAAATCTCCTAAGCTTCAAGCTAAATGGGACGGACCGTACCGGATTGTGACAAAGATCAATGACGTAACCTACCGGATACAGAAAGGGGCAAGAGGTACTCCTAAGATCGTCCATGTGGATCGACTGGCGCGTTATCATGAGGCCGATAATGCTCGGGACGAGCATGTCTTAGGATGGGGCAGTGTTGCGCGCACAACTAAAAATCCTACTACTAGCGCCATCTAGTATCAAGTAGCGACACTAATAGAGTCAAGAAGCTTCGAGAAAGTTCGATTCTAGAACTATCGACACCCGGTCAGTCGGGGCCGGTATGTACTCGAATATTCTAGATGTTTCGGGAACTATCCGAGGCCCTATATAAGGCCGGTATGGGCCGCGACGGAGTTAGTTTTACTTTTGAAAACGAGACAAGCGAGAACAACTGAACGATATTTGAGAGTGTCATTAAGTGATTGTGTTTTACTTGTGTTTAAAGTAGTAGTGTGTTTAAATTGGTGTTCCTAATTAAAGTGTCTATTTTTTAGTTACTAAATCGGCAGTTTTTATTGTCACGAACCCCAAGCTCGTAACAATACTTTGATAAGAAATGTAGTTGTTTGGTTACGTTCCCAGGTGGCGGAATGGCGGGACAGGCTTTCACGCCCTACCGCCGGCCTCGCCACCATCGAGGCGGTCCGGCCAGTACTCGAACCCTGGCTCGGGAGGAGGCACGGCTCCCTGTCGTTTCGGGTGACGCAGGTGCTCTCGGGGCATGGTTGCTTCGGGAAGTACCTGTGTCGCATAAACAGGGAGCCGGACGCCCGGTGTCACCACTGCGTCGACTGCCGGGAGGACACGGCGCGGCATACGCTGGCAGAGTGTGCCGCTTGGGAGGAGCCACGCCGTGGCCTCATCTCAGGAGTAGGCAGTGACCTATCGCTGCCGGCCGTGGTCGAGTCGATGGCCGGCAGCGAGGAGTCCTGGGACGCGGTGGTGTCCTTCTGCGAAACAGTCGTGTCGCAGAAGGAGGCTGCGGAAAGGGAGCGGGAGATCTCGTCCGCTCACCCGGCCCGCAGCAGGCGCACCGGGCGTCGGCGGAGGGCCTATAACGCCCTCTTCCAGCCCCCATAAATAGGTCCAGGGACGGCGGACTTGGGGACGTCCGCCGCCCCCTATCACATTGGACCCGAGGTGGCGGCGCGTAGTGTTCCACGCGCGCCCCTAGCAGACG